>LPNX010689203.1:31713-89491 GCA_001517045.1 Pseudotsuga menziesii | reverse complement strand
ACATAATCAAAGATTCCAACTCTAATAAAATTTATTAAAATTCACCAAGAGACACTGCAAAACGTCCTACAAACATTGGTCACTACTATTTTGCCTTGCTCCTCAAGGTTTCACTACAAGCACTTTCATTTCATTTTACTGCAAGCACTCCAACAAATTTACTTTCAGTCTCATTTACTTTCAGCTCTATATTTCTTCATGCAGTGAAGGTTCAATATCTGTTTTAAGTGCTTCAAGTAAATCAAGCTTAAAGTTTTTTTCTTTCCTTTATTTACTATGGGTTAGTAATTTCCATTTAGAGTTTTCTCCTGCTTCCTTTGGTTCATAACTTGTAAATCTTGTATATTGGTTGATGTTGGTGAATTTAGATCAATTGTATATTGCTTAACATCTTGATCCATTATTTATTTGTTCATTCATTTTGTTGTACAAAGCTGTAGTTTAATTTTAATTGAAGTCTCAAATTCATTTGTAAAAATTAAAGTTGCATTTTCTGACTCCATTCTTTGGGCACTGGTTTTCAAATAAAAAGACTGACTGTCATTTAAATCCTGCATATTGCATTTGTTTGACTGTCATCTCCTAGAACCTTATCCTGAGCCTTACTAAAAGATCCCTTTAATTAATCTGTAAATTAATTAATAAACTGGAACTTAGTCTTTCCATAGGGACTACCCCCCTTGGCTCTGTTGGGATCTTGCCTAAACGGAGGAGCTGTAGACTGTGGTGACAGTGGTCCCCAGCTCTCGCTTGACCCTAAGGACACACATAGTAGGTTGTGACTTTCCTGCGTCTTAAAGTGTGAATTAGGCGGCAACATCTTTGGCGCCGTTGCCGGGGACAAGTCATTTGTCCTTGGTCCGACTTAATTAATTGATTAATTGATTTTTATTCTTTAGTTCTTTAAACTGTTAATAGAATTCTTTAATTAATTTTTAATAATTTGTTTACCCATATTAGAGCTACATTTTTCTCCAAGTGGCGACTCCACTTTCAAATATAGTAAGGCATTCTACCTGGAGCCATTCAGCTGGTCTACTCAACTCCCTCGCCGAACCTGAGAGGGTATATAGGAGGAGGTTGAATAGGCTTGCTCCCCGTAGACTCCTTGCAAGTCTTGGAGAAGAAGCTATCTCTGATATCCATTTGTTGTTTGCCCAAAACAACCAAACCTCACCAATGGAAGATCTTTGCAAGCCATGTGATTTTTCTAACATTGTTGGTTATCCTCATGATTTGCCAGATAAAGCTATAAAAAGGTTACCTTCCTTCCAAGGTAATAATGCCATCAGTGCCAAGTCTCACATCACCAAGTTCAACCAGTGTTTGGCCAAGTGGTGTAATGCTCATAACCATGAGGATGTCAAGATGAGATTGTTCATTTTGTCTTTAGAGGATGATGCCATGGAATGGTTTCAGGATCAGAATGATAACAAGTTCAAAACTCTCAAGGAGATCACTGAAGATTTCAATAATAGATGGGGTGATAGAAGGGATAATCATTTCTTGTTAGCAGCCTTGCACACTAGTCATAAGCAAGAAAATGAAACCATGGAAGAGTTTAATAAGAGGTTTAATGACTTAGTTAAGAGCTTACCTGCAGACATAAAGCCCCAAGAAGCATCCCTTTTGATTTACTATATCCAAGCTTTTGAAGGAGAAATGAAATATCAGATAAGGGATAAGGAACCTGTAAATCTTAAGGATGCCCAAGAAAAATCTATCAAGATAGATAAAAATATGCAAGCAGCTGGTAAATCTAATATTCCTGGGTTTTCAAGGGGTAGTTCTTCAAAGATTAATGAAGTTAAAAAAATGTAAGTTTGAAAACCAGGAACCTCAAAGTGACTCCATAGATAAGCTCACCCAACTGATTAAGCAAATGGAAGTGAATCATGCTAATCAGATAGCTGCCATGCAGGCAAACCAGACAGCCTTACAAAACAAGGTAGTTTCTTTGGAAAGAAACAAAGGAAATAATTTATATCCAAACAAGCCAAATGATAGGTGGCAGAACCAAAGAAGACCCCCACCTAAATATCAAAGGCCCCCTAATCCTCTAGAGTCTACCAATGTGGTTGACCATCAAGCTATTCCATATTGTAGGCCTTGTGGGGATTTTCATGAAGAAAACACTTGTCAAGTCTTTTTGCAAATCATAAGTGATAAAATGAATGAAAAAATAGAGAATGAACAAGTGAACATGTGTGGGCAGAAGTATGATGTTGGCATGTATGAATGGATGGATTTAGCTCAGAATAGTCAAAGGGTTGAATCAATAAATGAGGTAGCAGAAGCAGCTTTTGGTCCTAAGCCTAGTGAGCAACAAGTGTCAGATTTCTCTAAGTATAGAGGAATAACTTACCAAAGAAATGGTAAGAAGAATCAGAGTCAAGAAAAGACTCCAACCAACATTCCTAAGGTACCTCCTCCCCCTCCTGTTCAAATTGCTCCTAATACACAATTAAACATTGATCTAGGAGGATGGTTAAATAATGCTAAGATGTTGGTTCCTGTAGCAGAACTTATGAAGATCCCTTCTCAAAAGGGGAAATTACTCAAAGCTATAGAAGAACCTGGTCAGAATAATGTTGATAAAGCCATAGCCTATAATGATGCACCTGTCATTCTTCAGAGTATGGACAAAGGAAATGAAAAGAACCAGCCTTTCTACCTCTCGCTGTTAGTAAACAATCATCTGCTACACAACTGAATGTTAGATTCTGGCTCTAGTTCAAATGTAATGACTAAGACAGTTATGGAATAGTTAAATCTAAGGATCTCAAGGCCTTATCATAACATTTGTGCAATGGACAGTAAGCAGATTGAAGTGTGTGGTTTAATTAAAGGCTTACAAGTGCACTTAGCATCTTTTCCAGACATTCAGATAGAAATGGACATAGTAGTGATAGATGTCCCAGATGCTTGGGGTATGTTACTTTCAAGAAAAACTGGAGCAGACTTAGGGGGAAATATTCAAATGGACTTAACTTATGCCACCATTCCAAATCCTGAAGGAAGCTTTGTTAGATTGAATCGAGAGTTGGAGATGAGACACCATGTAGAAGACCCAAGAAATCCAAGCAATGAATTAAAGTATAAAAATTATGACTTGGGAAATTATGCAATTTTGGCTAACTTTTTAGGACCCATTAAAGAATCAACTGAAGATGAGAGAGTTAATCAAATTTGGCATATGCATTTTGATGGTGCCTTCTCTAGAGCTGGTAAAGGTGCAGGCATTGTTATTGAATCCCCTTCTCACAAGAAATTCAATTATTCCTATAGGCTAGAATTTAATGCCACCAACAATGTGGCTGAGTATGAAGCCTTGCTCCTTGGCTTAGAGGTGTGTAAAGATAAGGGTATCAAGAAATTAGAGGTTAAAGGTGATTCAGATTTGATTATTTCACAGGTTAATAAACAGTTTGCTTGCAAATAAGAAAGGTTAAAAAGATATAGGGATGCAATTTTGGATCTAATTCCATGCTTTGATCACATAGAATTTATTGCAATCCCTCGAGATTTAAATGTTAAGGCAGATAGGCTTGCAGTTGCTGCTTCCACCCTCCAGAGACCACCGGAGTCAGTAGATGAAGAAGTTAAAATGGAAGTCATCTTCAGGCCTTCAGTTCCAGATAATGTAGATAATTGGTAGGTTTTTGATGATGACAAACAAGTGATTAAATTCTTGAATAATATAGGAGAATTTTCTGACTTTCACATTAGCGAAGACAAAGAAGGTTATTATTATGCTGAAGAAAGTCAAAAGCTTAATCCAGCCCCTAGGAAAGTTGTGTCTTTAGAAAGGGCATTTGATAGAGAAGATGGCCATAAACCTAAGGAAGAATCAGGCACAAAGCCAAGTGATTATATAGAGGTAAACATAGGCACAAAGGAGGAGCCTAGGATGGTTAAAATTGGGAAATCAACACCCAAAGATGAAAGAGAACAAATTATTAATTTGCTAAGGGAATATAGGGATGTGTTGGCCTTCACATATGATGAACTTAAAGTCTATAAGGAAGATGTAATTCAGCATACTATTCCACTAAAGGAAGAAGCCAAACCATTTAGATAGAAACTTAGGCAAATAAATCCTAAGTTGGCTCCCTTAGTCCAACAAGAACTTCAAAAGATGTTGAAAGCTGGAATAATAGCCCACACTAGGCATTCTTCTTGGTGCTCCAATTTGGTGGTGGTTAGGAAGAAAAATGGTCAAATCAGGTTGTGTGTGGACTTCAGGAATCTAAATATTGTGTGCAAGAAAGATAATTATCCCCTTCCTAAAATGGAAACTTTATTACAAAGAGTAACAGGGTCTGGTATGATTTCAATGCTTGATGGTTTTTCTGGTTATAACCAAGTTAAAGTTAAAGAAGAGGATAGGCATAAAACAACATTTACTACTCCATGGGGAACATTTGAATATATCAGGATGCCTTTTGGTTTATCTAATGCTGGAGCTACTTTTCAAAGAGCAATGGATTATGCCTTCAGGGGTTTAATTGGGAAAATCATTGAAATTTATCAGGATGATCTAACAGTGTTTTCTAAGGATGGGAAAAGTCATATAGGGCATTTAAAACAGGTTTTTGAAAGATGTAGAGAATTTGGGATATCTCTAAATCCAGCTAAGTCAGTTTTTGGGGTTATTGAAGGGAAATTACTGGGTCACATAATTTGCAAAGAAGGTGTCAAAATAGATCCAGAAAGAATTGAAGCAATTTCAAAGATTCCCTTGCCAAATACAAAGAAAGGCCTCCAATCTTTCTTTGGTACAATTAATTTTCTTAGGATATTTATTCCTAATCTAGCTGAAGTAACTAAACCTTTGAATAAGTTACTTAGAAATGATGTCAAGTTCCAATGGGATGAAGCAGGAAAAAGAGCTTTCCAACAAATAAAAGATGCATGTGGTCAAGCTCCCGTATTGGTCAGCCCAGATTACACTAAAGAATTCTATCTTTTCTCCTTTGCATCTGAAGACACCATTGCTGGTGTTTTGTTACAGAAAAATGACCAAGGTCAAGAACAACCCATAGCATACATGAGCAAAATCTTAAGAGACTCAGAATTAAAGTACCATATAATAGAAAAACAGGCTTATGCCTTGGTCAAATCTCTTAAGCATTTCAGGATTTTCATAGGGTATGCCAAAGTAATTGGGTATGTTCCTAATATAGCAATTAAAGATGTGTTAACTCAAGAAGAAGGCCTAGGTCCAAGAAGTAGATGGGTTGCCAAAATTCAAGAATATGATTTAGAAATCAGGCCCACTAAATTAATCAAAGGACAAGGATTAGCTAAGATGTTAGCAGAAGGTAATGAGAAGGCTTTAGGTTTGGTTGATCAGAATATGGTTTGTGAGATTGATGCTCCAGATTCATCCCCAGATTTGTTAAAACTTGAGCAAGTTGAATGGTATTCTGATATTATTTTCTATCTTAAAAACTTAACTTGCCCAAGTCACCTGGTTGGTCATAAGAGAAGGGCCTTAAGGCTCAAAGCATCCAAGTATATATTAATTAAAGATGGTTTAGGATGGAGGAATCCAGATGGGGTTATCCTTAGATGTGTGGATGAGAATGAATCTAAAAAACTAATGGATGACTTCCATAATGGTTTTTGTGGTGGTCACTTTGCTGCTAGAACCACCACCCATAAGATCCTTAGAGCAGGATATTATTGGCCTACCATATTTTCTGATGTGCATCAATTTTTCAGAAAATGTGAACCTTGTCAATTGTTCACTGGAAAACAGAAGTTAGCTGCCCTTCCCCTTCAGCCAGTTGTGGTAGAAGCACCTTTTCAGCAGTGGGGTTTAGACTTCATAGGAAAGTTTAAAGATAATTCAAGTAATGGGTTTTCATGGATTATAACAGCTACAGATTACTTCACCAAATGGGTTGAAGCCATTCTCGCTAAATCTGCAAGTGAAAAGGTAGTCATGGATTTTCTTGAATATAGGATAATAACAAGATTTGGAGTGCCTTCAAAGATAGTGACAGATAATGCTAAAGCCTTTTGTTCAGCTGAGATGTCTGCATTTTGTTTAAAGTATGGCATAGTGTTATATCATGCATCAGATTATTATCCTCAAGGAAATGGTCAAGCAGAATCAAGTAATAAAAATTTAATGACCATAGTCAAGAAAATTATAGGGGAAAACAAAAGGTCTTGGGACAGTAAAATAAAACATGCTTTATGGGCTGATAGAATAACAAAGAAAGCATCCACAGGAAAATGTCCTTTTGAATTAGTCTATGGTTTAGAAGCTCAGCTGCCAGTTCACCTTACCCTGCCAGTGTATCAGTTGCTTCGAGAGTTTGACATAGAAGAGTCTGTACTTCAAAACAGGGTAAATCAGTTAGTAGAATTGGATGAAATAAGGAGAAAAACTTATGACCAAAACTTTAAAATCCAGGGAAGCATGGGAAATTTGACAGCCTATGGTTAGGCCCTTATGTGATTAGATCAGTTGCAGGACCAAATTCTTTCAACCTAAGTCACTTAGATGGTGAGCCATTGAACATTCCAAGGAATGGTCAACAGCTCAAGCTTTATTACACATAGAGTCCACATGGTGTCCAAAGGGACACCCTTTGTAACGTATCTCTAACCCTTGTCCCTTGCATTTCTTTACAATTTTGTATTAGTTCATTGGTTTATTCATTATGCATATAGATGTGAATAATTGTATGTTTATTTCATTTTGTATAGCATTTCATTTATTTTGTTTATTTATTGCTTTTACTAGAGGCCTTATGTTGGTTATTGGTGAGAAATTTGTGGTTGCAGGATTCTGGAGTTCTCATGTGCTCTCCGATGATCGAACACATGTCCCCAATTCGGAGCCAGATGTTTCCCACCTATTTCAACTAGGTGGCAACTCCATGTACATAAAGTGTACATAATTATACCTTGGAAAAATCTGAGGATTTTTTCACTTCTGCAGGGCAATTGCCCCTTTGTAAAACGAAATGTTCGCTCCCCTGCGTGGGAAAATTAATGTAATTTTATGTACTAGTGTGGATCATATGATATAGATGCCACACCATGGAACTGATTGTTAGGGAAGTCCCCTCATCAAGTTTTTTTCCCTTTCCAATTGATCTTGTTGAACAAACGAGTTTAATCGGTTTGGTTTTCACTCAAAATCCTCCAAAGTGGTGACGGGCGTTCTACCAGTCAAGTCCATGAGGTGGATAAGGATTTAAAGTGTAATTCATGACCATGCTAGACATTTGTCTAGAGTCTTGCAGAGTTTCGTTATGTTATTGAATTTTTATTAATTTTTTCCAGTTAATTAATTTCGCCCCTAGGTGGATAATTAACTAAGTTTTGATGTAATAATTTAATTGCTCAAGCATGGCATTTTGTAATAGGGGCTATGAATGCAAAATAAAATTTCTATGAAACCCCCTATGCCATTGCTTCGAGTCCCATGTCGTTCTGATAAGTGGTTGAAGAGATAGACCAATTTTGATCAGGAGGGGTCTGTCTCCCCTAGGGAAATTTTTAATTTTCCTAAGTTAAAAATTCATATTATTTGATTTTGAAGGAAAAAATAAAATAATGCCATGGTAAATTTGTTTGGGGGTTGTTAAGCCTAGTAAAATTTATTTCATAATTTTTCCACCCCCCCATGGCCTAGATTTAATTTTTTCAAGTTTTTTTTAAATTTTTCCTAAGTTAAAAATGGGGAAATTTTAAAAATTAAATTGGAAAATTAGATCTAAAATGAATTTAAATATTTATCCTAAGTCTAAGGGTTAAATACCTTTTTTGGAGAAAAATGGCAAAGTCCAAGCTAAATATAGAGGGGACGTCCAAGTCAAAGCCAAGTTTGATGGTTAAAACCCTCACTAAATATAGAGGGGCGCTAGTGTAAGGAGTCTTCACCCATTAAAAGGAAGTGCTAGACATGTTTGGAGGACGTCTAATCTAAGGAGGGCGCCATTATTTAGTAGAGGGCGCTACCCAAATATAGAGGTGCCACCAAATAGAGGAGGACACCCCATATATAGAGGGCGCTACACATTTAAAGGGCGTCTACCACAAATTTGGAGAGGCGCCATACTTAGAGGAAGGGCACCATTTTTAAAAAAAAGTCAAGGCTAAATTTGGAGGAGGGCGCCTCCTTGGGACCACGTTTTTCCAGAGCTCATCCAAGCCATTTATTATGAAGAGGATCTTGGTCAAATACCTAGATCTAAGGGTGTCTATTGTTTTGACATGGATCAAAAATCTCAGCCATTGATCAAGAGTTAATCCAAGGGTGGAGATTGATTGAGAGAAATGCAAAGCCAAAAACCTAGATCTAGTGGTGGAGATTTAACCTAGATCTAGGTCTAATCTCAGCCATTAATCTTCAAGGGGTTGGGGGTCTCCCTCAACTATATAATGAGGGTCTCACTCCCTCATTTCTGATGCTCTCTCATGCTATTGTTATGCTGCCGGATTGTCTACCCATTCTTTTCTCAAGCTCTCTTCTTGTTGTAATCTTCTTGCCCTAGTTGGGCCACATAATACAAGCAAAGCTTTGGAGGGATATTGTGCTTCACTTTTCTATTTTCATGATCAAGTTTTGGGAGGTAACTTGTGTATTTATTTAGCTTTGCATTTCTTGTATTTGTCTAGTTAGCTCTCCACAAAGTATTTTGTGGAGAGATTAGAGAGTAGAAGTATTTCTGCTTTCTTTTGTGAACTGTTTGACGTTTTCTCCAAAGTATTTTGCAGGGATCGTTGAGCATTCTCCTCCAGGCTTGCAAATTTTTGCAGAGTTAGATTTGTTTCAGGTTTTCCAAGCAAGGGCATCTCTCCAAGGCCTCATTTCTGCAAATTTTCAATTCGGCCATCCATTTTCAGGCTGTTTTTAACAGGGTTTATTTCACTGTTTAGTGGACATAAACCTTGTTTTAGGGCCCCCATCTTATATATATTAGTATAGACTTATTTTTCTGCTGTTCTAACATTATTTAGGTGGCTGAAAACTCAGTTTTCAGCCCTCTAAACATCTCTGTTTTTCAGAATTTCAATTCGGCTATATCTGTTTTTTTGTTCTGAAACTGGGTTTTATTCACTGTATAGTGAATATAACCCTTGTTTTAGGGCCCCCATATGTTATATATTAGTTAAAGGCTTTAAATTTACTGTTTTAGTAGTATTTAGGTGATTGGAAACTTAGTTTCCAGTCAGTCTGTGAGCTCTATGCAAAAATAGCTCTGTCTCAAATACTTGTGGTATCAATTGATCCGCATCTGCGGTGAATGAAGTCGGTCTGAATTGGTTTACCCAATATCTCGAGCCGAACGCAAGTTCCTTTGGGATTAACTTATTGCATACCTCTTTGACAAATATTATTCATATTTCTGTCATACTTTCGCTCAGAATTTTTTATGTAAAAATTGTAGATTTTGTACTAACATTGTAACAGTAGATTTTTATTTATTTCATGTGATTTGCAACGAAAATAGTTCGCTGTTTTTTGACAAGTAGTGCAGGTTTAAAGGATATTTGCTGTCCAAAAGGGCACAGAAATATCTCAACCCTCAACTAGTTCAAGGGGGATCCAAACTCTCAACTTTTCTGTTATTGTAAGCCCCAAAGAGAGTCTCTTGGGGTATTTTCTGAAGCCTTGTAAAGCATTTGTATTCTGTAATAGTTCTATTTCTTTTACCCACCTATCTTTGTGACAGACCACCATCTCTGTCATAAATATTGAAGTGAGGTTAGTGTGCTATTTATTTCTGTTTACTGTTTTATTTGTTCACCCACCTATCTCTGTTACAGACCATCATCTCTGTAACAGAGATTGTTGTGAGGTTAGTTCAATTAGTTTCCTTTCCACCTAGCTATCTCTGTGACAGACCACCATCTCTGTCACAGAGATTGCTGTGAGGTTAAGCATTGTCAAGTTACAGTTTCTTTTCAAGTTCAGCTCTTTTATTCACTGTTGAAAAAGAGGAAGTAATCATACAATCCAACCAACCTGTGTATCCTCTATCCACTTGTCATCTCCCTTTAGGGAATTCAAGTTGGATATGAAAAACAGGGTAAGTGGGGGCTTAGGTAATTAGAACAACATTTTACTACAATTTTCAACACATTTTATTTTCTGTCCAAGATCGAATACCAGCACCTCCCATAAGGGACATCGCTTGGTGATCTTGTTGATATCTTTAAAATTTACATTTGCATCTTAACCATCAAGATTAAAATTTATTTTAAAACTTACCAACAACAACTTCCAACATCCTGCTCCTCTACTCGGTTATCACCCTCCGGGGTACTCCGAGATATGACTAGGGAAGAGGAAGTCCTAGTTAATAGGCATCCATCTAGTGATTTTTAAGCTGATTAAAAACGGTGACTCGAAAGCTGCAAGGGGTAGCAGGCTGGGGACAGTCTCTAGGCGCATCGACGTCCTCCTTGTGAGCACCGGGCCATTGGGGATTGACCTGTGAGCTAGGGGTGGGATTTGCTCCCACCTGTTGAGCGCAACAGCAATGTTTCTTCGGTTTGAGAAGAACTAGATCGGGGTAGTCACACCACCGGTTCTAAAACATAATCAAAGATTCCAACTCTAATAAAATTTATTAAAATTCACCAAGAGACACTGCAAAACATCCTACAAACATTGGTCACTACTATTTTGCCTTGCTGCTCAAGGTTTCACTACAAGCACTTTCATTTCATTTTACTGCAAGCACTCCAACAAATTTACTTTCAGTCTCATTTACTTTCAGCTCTATATTTGTTCATGCAGTGAAGGTTCAATATCTGTTTTAAGTGCTTCAAGTAAATCAAGCTTAAATTTTTTTTCTTTCCTTTATTTACTGTGGGTTAGTAATTTCCATTTAGAGTTTTCTCCTGCTTCCTTTGGTTCATAACTTGTAAATCGTGTATATTGGTTGATGTTGGTGAATTTAAATCAATTGTATATTGCTTAACATCTTGATCCATTATTTATTTGTTCATTCATTTTGTTGTACAAAGCTGTAGTTTAATTTTAATTGAAGTCTCAAATTCATTTGTAAAAATTAAAGTTGCATTTTCTGACTCCATTCTTTGGGCACTGGTTTTCAAATAAAAAGACTGACTGTCATTTAAATCCTGCATATTGCATTTGTTTGACTGTCATCTCCTAGAACCTTAGCCCGAGCCTTACTAAAAGATCCCTTTAATTAATCTGTAAATTAATTAATAAACTGGAACTTAGTCTTTCCATAGGGACTACCCCCCTTGGCTCTGTTGGGATCTTGCCTAAACGGAGGAGCTGTAGACTGTGGTGACAGTGGTCCCTAGCTCTCGCTTGCCCCCAAGGACACACATAGCAGGTTGTGACTTTCCTGCGTCTTAAAGTGTGAATTAGGCGGCAACAGGTGGTGCAGCACTAGTTCTGGCTCCTCTGATTCTGAAGATGATCTGGAAAATTGGTAGAATAGGTTGCATGAGCTGTCATGCAGGAAATGCAGGTTGATTATACAGTCTCTCCATTGTATCGCGACTGAGATTGTTGATTTTCCAATTTATGAAGGGCTACCAGCATTATCATAATTCCTTCAAGAATTTGAGCCCCAAAGGGTATTGGCCCTAGATGTAGCACTAAAGGCTACTCCAGTCTGATGGTGGGTGATGCACAAGCAGATGATCCAAGATTGGGTCAGTGTTGGAGATTGATGATGGTGTGCTACATCGATTCATAGGTATATCGTGTTGGAGATACGATGGGAGGAATGACCCCACTATTCATTTGATAGAATTTCAGGCCTTATGGGCATCACGACCCAAAGATGAGTGGGTCCATGCTTTTGTTCACACTCTAGATGAGATGCCGAAAGCATGGTATGTAGCGGCAGAATTGTGTAGAACCATAACCACTTGGGAGGAGAAGTCTATTTTATTTGTGCAGACGTTTAGTTTCTAGGATGCCAACCCGGAGGTACATAATTCCTTGCAAATCATCTGCGACGTAGTGTTAAAAGTCGTCCCTGTCGCATACCCAGTTGATCCCCATGCATACTATTCAATACAATCCATGATGACATGTTACAACCTATTTGGGGAACCTGAAGATGAGGACGAGTTATGGAATGTTAATATTCTAGAGTCAGAAGGAAGCCAAGACATCGCAGCACCAGACATACTGACGGATTCAATGAGTCAACCGTTGAAGATCAAGAAAGTCAACATTGGCTCAGAAGAGAACCCAAAATTTTCCAATGTTGGGGACTATTAGGATGAGGAGACAATGGCCAAAATCATGGACCTGCTACATGAATTCCAGGACCTTTTTCTGATTAGGGGACCTAGGGGAGATGAAAATGCTATTGAAACCAGATGGAAAATGTGTGCACCAGAGGCCGTATCGACTGAACCCATGATACAAGAACCATGTGAAGGCTAAGATAGACTAGATGTTGGATGCTGGGATCATCGAGCCTGTAGGAGAATCCGAGTGGATAAGCCCTATGGTGTTCTAGGATAAAAAGACTAGTGAAATCTGCATTTGCGTCGACCTAAGAAATTTGAATGATGCATGTATGCATGATCCATTCCCGACTACTTTTACAGACGAGGTCCTTGAAGGAGTCGGCGGTCAAGAGATGTATTCCTTCATAGATGGATTTTTGGGGTACCACCATATTTGGATTGCAAAGGAGGATCGCCATAAGACCATGTTTGTCACTGAATGGAGATGTTTTCAATATAAAGTTATGCCTTTTGGGGTTAAGAATGCACCAACAGTATTTTCTTGGGTAGTTGTCGCCGTGTTCAAAGACTTTATTCAAAAGTTCCTGCAAGTATATATGGATGATTGGATAGTCTATGGGCTAAGTAGGGACCATATTGACAACTTGTGATTGATGTTTGAAAGGTTTCGATAGCATCAGATTGCATTAAATTCTAAGAAGTGCATTTTCTGTGTTGTTAACACCTTTTATATTGAACAATTGATGAAGAATGTGGTTGAGAAATGATAAAGGCATACATAAAAATTGGTAAAAGGTTGGTATTCATGAGTCTCTTATTAAAAATGCACTCTTTTGTTAATTCATTGCAAAATTGGTAAAAGGTGTAGATTTATGAGGGCGAAAATCTACGGTTGCAAATTGATCCGTTGGGAAAAGTTGCGCAAGAGAGAAGTTTTAACGAAGAAGAGGAATTGGTTAACAAGACAACACGATCAACAGCTAAGAAATAAAGGAAATAAAATCTACGATCATGAGGTAGTCCGCGATGTGAAGAAGTACGCTTGAAAAAATGAGAAATGATGGAGGATTACGTAGAACAGATTTTGATCTGACGGTTCAGACAAAGATGAAATCTTATCAATGGTCATAGTCTACTACGGAGTGCAAAGCTATGAGATAATTAAAAAGGATGAGTGGTAGAGGAATTTAAACCACTTTCCATGTGGTGACTTTTAGTGAGTTCCGCTGAGGAAAGTGGTAAAGGAAAAACAACTTGTTGAGGGTCCCAGAATGATCTGGTGTATAAAAAGTGAGTTGACCTAGGTCAAGTCATTTCGTTTTCATGCCGTGGGTGAAAAGAAGAAGGGACAGTGCACCATATTTTTTCAAAAGTCAACTTCTACGTATCCAACAGTTACCAGGTAAGCCTTAAAACACTGAGACTTTGTTGAAGACTTGTCACCATCGTTTTATTATGGAGAAGGACCAGGGTTCAGGAATACTGTGCAGAGTTCTAGATGAGAGAGAAGAGGTTGTTGTTGATAGGGAGAGGAATGTATTTGACCCTATTCTGTCAGTATGTAGTGTATCAGTTTCAAAGGAGCATTTGTGGCAGCATAATTCACAAGGGAATTATATTCTGAATGTTTGTAGTTCTTTCTTATATTACTTTGCTATTGAACAAACCCTACCTTTCTCTGAATTTGTCGAATGGTGTACGAATAGTTACTCGTCACAAAAACTGTTCGCGGGATATTGAGTCTGCCTGATAGTTTCAATGATAGCTATGAATTTTTAAATGAGCAAGTCTTAATTGAATTGTATAAAAATTGTAAAACCAAAGTTAGATGTCATATTTTATCCAGTATTCTGAAAGTTGGTCTGTTGTTAGAGGGTTTATTTCTTCCATATAATGTCCATATTTTCAAGGAGGAAGTACAGTTAGTCATGTCACTTGTCAGACAAATTTTGGGTTTGTATGATGATACGCATATCAATGAAGTCATCTTAGGTTTTTTGCTAAGTATAGGTTCAACTGACCATGAATCCCATTCAGCCCATTGTTTTAATCTTGATGAGTATTTAGCTGAAGTTATCCATACCAAATTGGTTGAATTTCCTAAATTCAAGTTCTTCAGATATCAGTCCTATTTGTTGAACATGCTTTTGTGTTCTAATGTGTCATAGTTGCAGTTCTTGTCTACCATGTTCTCTCTGGACCTTCTGAAACAGATTAACATGTTCGAGTTTGTAAATACAGTCATGGATGAGATTTACAAATTGCTTTTCGATGATGTCTTCCCAAGGGTGTTCGAAGACATGAGACTTATGTTACAGACTTCTTCAGAAGACAAAACAAGAGATTGGTTCTTGCATAAAGAATTTACTGTTCTTAGAGTGTATGGGTTCCTTGGAGAACCATACAGGTTACCCGCTTTTTTGACCCCAAGGATATTCACATTAGAGTTTATGAGACAGAGGTTATATGCAGAAGAAGAACATTTTGGGGCGTTTAAAAAATATTCTAATGTTAAATTTCCTCTCAAAGTTGGTCCTTTCATTTTTAAAAATAAAAGCACCTTGTTAGTCATTGGGAAATTGTTAGAAGTTATGGATTTTAAAAAAGAGAAAAAAGTGAATTATGACCCACATCATATTATTTCTCAGAGGAAGCAACTGAACAAAAATAAGCCATTTTATCATCAAATTGTTGAGGGATTAGACAAAATAGTAAATCTGGCTAATTTTGAAGAAGATATAGAAGCTGATGAAGATAGGAGGAACATATTGACTGTAGTGGCTCCAACGCCTGTTAATTCCAGCATTATGAATAAAAGGTCTTTCTAAAGCAGATGGCATGGATGTAGATGAAGATATTTCCCATAAAAATATCAAAACACACCCTCAAGATGAGCAAACTATTTCAGAAGAAATATTTTCAGAAGATTTAAAGAAGATGGTCCTGTTCCAGAAAAAGTCTGTACAGATGCATCAATATTCTTTCAAAGATGAAAGTAAGACATAGTCCAGTTCCCGTTACAAATCCAAGACAGAGTTAATGTCAAGTTATGCTGATAAAGAAATGAAGTCATCAGAGGAAAATAAGAATCTGCTTCCTCCAGTTAGAAATTTAATTAATCAAAAGACTTCATTGATTTCTACTCGAGACACAGAGAGGAATACCCTAAAATTCGTTGTGGTAAGTGACAAGAAAGTGTTTGAAATGGAGGTGAAGCTAGACAAAATCAGTGTTCCTGATAAAATACAACTCCATAAACAAACTAGAGATGTTATTTATTATGATTTGTTACATGCAGTTATGAAAATTACTAAATTACAGTCTCTTGTAGATAAGATGGAAGTTCAATTGAAGCATGAAAAGGTTGAAAAGAGAGCAAATTTGATTCAAATTAAAAAGTTGTAAGGAGATGTTCTAAGCCTAGGGACCAAACCAAGTAATATGCAGGCGACCAAAAAGATTCTAGAGGAGAAGGACAATACCATTCAGGTGTTGAAAAAGAAGCTTAAACTTCCTAATGCTGAACATGTTCAATATTCAGAATTACTCACACTTCAAGAAGAAAAAGAGAAAGTCTATTAGGAAATGATGAATTATAAAGGAAAATCATTGAAGTTGTAGGAGGAGAAAAACAAGTGGGAAGTAGAAAGGGCCGAATTGATGGCTCAAATTGTAAAGTTGAAAAAAGATCAAAATGATGAAAAAGAAGTTATGGAAGAACTGATGAATCAACCCTTTGTTGATACTGATTTACCCCTTGTTAATGTTGAAAGACCATTAAATGAATTTTCTGCAGATGTCTTATTAGTTCTTATGTGTCAGGTGAGCTTGAAAGAAGTGGATATTAAAGAATTGAAAGATGAGAATGAAAAGATCAAATCAGAATTGGCTAAGAGCATTGAAGAGAAGAATAAAGCATGGAATGATAAAAGCTAATTACAGAAAAAATTCAATGAATTAAAAGAAAGAAATACAGGAAAAGCTCCTTTACAGGGAGCTAAACATTTGATTTGGGATACTTTACCTGTGGAAATCACCAAGTTCAGGCATTATTTAAATTTTATTGATGATGAAAGCACACTAGTAAATTTATCTACTCAAAGATTGAAATTGGCCAATGAAACTATGGAAAAGAAGCCTTTGAATACTACTCACAATGCTATAAATTTCTTGAATTCTTTAACATATCAAAATTTGTAGGACATTGGGATCAAGGACAGGGTAGCAATTGTGTTATGGGAGAAGAATTTTATCAATAAACATCAACTCATGAAAGTGGTGCAGGATAAGGTGAATAAAATGTCTTCTCAAATAAAATATTTCAAGACTGCTTTTAAATATTTATTTCATGATGGTCTCCCTTCTGTTTGGGATGCTGAAGGATGGTTGTTTTCCCAGGAACAATATCACAACTTATTGGTACAGAATTGCATGGATCATTCCAAATTTGAAGATTTAGTCCAAGGGTTAACAGGAAAGCTTATTGTGGAAAAATTGACAGAAGACTTTGAGATATTGGACAGGTTTTTAATTATTAAAAAAAGGATTGCCAGTCGTCTCTTATGAAGCTTATGTGGATTTGGAGGTGTCAATAAGAGAGATGACAAAATACGACACTCCTAATGTGGAACAATGGAAGTTCGTGGATAAATTTGGGAAGACCAAGTACATACTACATTCATGAAGACAGGTGTTTTAGTTCGAGAATATGTTTGTTCATGATACCTTGCAGTTACCGAGTTTGCTATAATCAAGCAATCTATTTTAGGGATATGGTTACAAAAAACTTATTACTAGCAGATTAGTTGGTTATTGATCTTCTTGGGAAGAAACTATTTTTTGTATATATTTGATGTATTGGGGGTTGGAACCCATAAGTTTGGACCAATGTTTTTGAGAACTTATTATTTTTGAATGAAATTACAGAGCCAAATGCTAGTTGATCTTCAAATATTAATGTGTTTTTTATGTTACAGTCTGTGCCTTCTTTCCCCGTGGCTGTTTTCTAAGTGTTTACCTTCCATTCTGTTTTCTTTCATATATGAACGTAGTGTTTAATAGTTTCATAATTCATACATGTTATGCTATGGATATTGTTTTAGATATTCACAAATATTTCCTCTAAAGTTGATATGGAATTCATATTATGATGCTCTATATTGATGAACTGTTCATGTTTCTCTCCTATCACCTGAAAATCAATGTGTTATCACTCCAGGAAACTCCTCTAGGTTGCAGCTCAAGGATGCCTGGTAACTTAAATATTTTTATGGTTTTCTAATTGGATCAAGTCAGGTGACCTATAATACCTTACACTCTCAAGACATGCATGAAACTCAATCAGGGATAAGGCTTCTAATTACCACTGTTCAGAGGTTGACAATATGGTGCAGAGATGGAGAACTTATCATGCTGGCAGATCCATACCTAAAACAAATATATAGAAATGGCTAATCATGACAAGGAAAGCACTTATAATTCAAATCACATCAATATGCCAATAGGGTGATAGCTATAGGACATCAATTAATCTGAATAAAACCTGAATAACACATTCAAGCATAAGCATAGATAAGACAGAAAATGGAAGTTGAACATATCATAACAAAAGAGCTTATATTAGGTCATGAGCAATATGAGAAGCTTGACAATAGCAATGGTCTATAAGTCCCCGAAGTCAAACCCTTTCAATAAAATAAGTTTTAGGATTTATAGCCTTTACAAAAATACTCTGATCCTGAAAACTTGGATCTGATTTAATAAAAATAGACAAAATAATTGTTTTTTGCATAATTAGGTCAAAAACCCTAATTAACTACTAGTCTAACTATCTGTAGAATTCGTTCACTATTTGAACTTTCTGATAACTAAAGTAAGTACTGGAAATCATTGCTATTGGTATTCTGTTGGTTAAGTCATATTTTCACTTTGACAGTTGAGTGTTGGTGACCTTTTCTACTATTATGTCACAAAAAACCTGAAGCATACCTTCCCTGATGTCTTCTTTAGCGTCCTTCATATTTATACTTCATCCTTGAGCCATTCATGTTTGCCCAAAACTGGTCCTGCATATCAAAAATTGATCTTATGCCTCTGTCTACTTTCGATGGTTAAGATGCCAAAATGTCAGAACAGTTAGCTAGAAAAAATAGCACTTTCGGTGGCTAATGAATTGCTTCGGCGTCCACCTAAGCCACCGAAAGCCCCGTTCTTAAAAAATTCTTAGGCTGCCTCCAAAATTGTTCTTTCCAGTCTATCTTCTTAGATTTCTTCTTCAGCAGGCTCTATATTAGGAGGGTTAACAACAGCCTGGCTTACTTTTGGAGGCTGAAGGCTAACTGCAGCTTCAGCTAGGCTTTCCAATGTGAGGTGGCTGCTAGGGTTTAGCTTGGCCTCCTTCATCTGCAGTTTCTGAAGACTAATCATCCTATACAATTTTGCATTGTATTTCATGTACCTTTTATTTAGTCTCTTTAGGAAAATATACCTTTCTCTCTGCTCTAGGTAATATTTATGCAGCAACTTGTTCCTACTGGTCAATGTAGCATTATTTCTTTTTACCTCTCTGACCAAAATTTCCATTTCATATACTTGCCTCAGTAAGTGCCATTTATCTTTGCTTGCTAGAGAAAACCTTCTCTATTGGTTCATCTTGCTATTTTGGTGTAGGTGATGGTAGTTCTTTGATCTCTTCTAGAACCTACAAAGCTAGGTCTGCACCTTCCTCTTGTTCCTCTTTTGAATCTGAGTAGGGAAGGTTCAAAATGTTCTCACTGTGTGTTGTGACTTCCTGGCCCTTCTCACTGAAATCCAAGTTTTTTTTTACCTTCTTGTATTTGGAAGAGGAAGGAGGTTGTTCTGCTGTTACTGGGGATATACCAGTAACCTCTGGATGTGCCTCTTTCTTTTCCCACTTCTTGGTGTGCTGGAATTTTTGGCAGGAGACTTCCCCTTTTCTTCTGGCTGAAGGCCTGTTTCAAAACCATTCTAAAATAGGAAATAAGGCCATGCCATATTCCTCCTTTTCAACAATCCTTAGATCAGTAGTTGGATAAGGCCATGATGAGACAGTCTGCCAACAATCTTGGTTGGCTGGGCCTTCACCTGGTGTGCCATCTTTGCCAAACTCCTGTGTAAGTAAAAAAGAAAATTCAGTGGGATTGTCCCTGTGAAGTGGTTCATCAATTTAAAATGGTAAATCGTAGCTCTGTTATATCTCCCTTCACATGTTATGTAGACCACAATGGCATTCAGCAATTGCTTCCACCTCTCTTCTAGCCAGGAGGATGGTACAGTTTTCTTCCACACCACCTCCCTATGCTCAGGCTTCAGGTAAGATCTGAACTCTACATATTTTTGTATGGTAGTCTTAAACCACTTCTATCCTATGCTAGGGACGTCAGTCACTTCAATAATTAGGGTTTCATCTATCAGGAATTCTTCTTGACCTATTACTACCTTGGACCCATTGAAGGAGAGGGAAAATGCCTCAACCACCTGCTGGTGTGAACCTTGAATCTTCTCACAAAAACTATAGCAGCCAACATCCTTAAAAAATTGACAAACCTCTAGATGTGCCTCTAGGTAGCTGATGTCTCCCAACTCCTTCCTGAGAGCAGGTCCTCCCTTCTTCATCTTGTTGAATGCCACTCCTGGGTACCTGCAACAAATAAATTCAAGTTCTATATGATAGTGTTTTAGTAGGATGCTTCTCTGAGATGGATTTCTGGTGGAGAGAAATGCCAAAGTCGAGGGTGGGGTGTACTGAAGATTTGGCACTGATTATGAGGGATTTATCCTGCATGATTGATGCTGAGGTTAGAGGGCGATGACTCTTGTTTGATCTTTTCGAGACCCTTGCCCAACAATTATGTTAAAATCAACCCTAGACACTCATTTGGCTTTTCTATAGTTTGGTGGACAGATGGAGGGAGAAGTAGGGTTTCATCACATCAGTCATTATTAGTTTCAAATAACAACCTCCTTACTCATTTCCTCATGCAGTTATGCAGCCTCCTGTCCTTTCGGTGGTTTATCGTGCCCTTTACTGATCATTATTTTGATGATGGGGTTTGATTTGATAGATTTCTAACAATTTCTCTGTTTTACCTTTTCGGTGGTTAATAGCCTTCAAGAATTTGTTTGCTAGCCACCAAAAAGATGGCTTTCGGTGGCTAATGAAATGATATCCCTTTCTCCCAAGCCACCAAAACCGTTTTCCCAATGTCGCGATGAAAATCAGCTTTCGGCAGATAGTGGCCTCAGTGAATATTCCTTTTAACCACCAAAATTCCATCCTTTCAGTGGCTAATGAAACATAAGAGTTTTCTCCTAAGGCATCGAAACCGCTTTTTCCCCAACGCCTTTTTTCCTGCTTTCGGTGGTTAACGCCCTTCTTAAACTATTCGTTAAGCTACCGAAAGCAACACTTTTCAGTGGCTAATGAGATGTCTGAAGTCTTGCCTAAGCCACCGAAAGTGCTTTCACCATTTACTCGCTCGGCCCGCTTTCAGTGGTTAACCTTTATCCTGCGTTAAACTGTTAGCTGTTGAAACAACACCTTTCGGTGGCTAATGAGCTATCAAGAACCCCGACTAAGCCACCGAAAGCTGAAAATTCCAATTTCTTCAACCATAGCACAAACAAAGACCTTCAATTTATTAGTCATCTTCAAATCCTTCATGACATGACTTGAATTCTTCATACTATCAAAATAAATTTATTTTGGGAGATAACATCTGGCTCCTACTTGGGGATGGGAACCTCCCTGTGAAGTCCTAAGAACCCCAAACCAAATTTCTTTCCCTGAAAACAACTAAAAAAGTAACACTATCATTTACTGTTCCATTGGGCATGGAGTTTATTCTGTAAGCAAAAATAACCTACTAACTACTAATTTACAATAACAAGGCCTTAAAACCTCAAATAAAGTAAAGTTTCAGAAACGCCCATTCATTGGGCCATCAAACAGCTCTTCCCCTTCCATATTCTGTAATTTGAAGGTGTTATTATTAAGTACCTGAGCTATGACAAAAGGGCCAATCCACAAAGAGTCAAACTTTCCATGTTTTCCCTTGTCCTTCCTGACAGTATCCCACTTGAGGACCCAATCTCCAACTTGAAAGTTGTCCACTTTTTCCCTTTTGTCAAACATGACCTTGATCCTCTATTGATGGGCTTCTGATTTTCCTATCACTTGTTCCCTGACTTGCTACAACTCCACCAAATCCATCCTCCTCCTCACCATATCATTTGGTTCATCTTCCTCTTCCTGAAAGAATTTTTCCACTGGCAGAATTAGATGAATGGGAAAAATTGCCTCAATACCATAAACTAATTTGAATGGAGAAGTCCCTATAGATATTTTGTCTGTTACCCTATCAGCCCATAAAGAAAACTTTAGCTTAGAATTCCAGCTTTTCTTATTTGTCTCCAATAGTTTTCTAATGATCCTCACTAGGATTTTGTTAGGTAACTTAGCCAGGCCATTGCCTTGAGGATAATAAGATGTGGAATGCACCAGCTGAATGCCCATTGACTCACACATTCTAACCAATGCGCTGGCTTTGAAAGTTGGTGCATTATTAGTCACTAACCTTACTGGGCAGCCAAACCTGCTAAAGATATTCTGATATAAAAACTTCATGATGGCCTGATGAGTGGCACTCCTGGTGGGTACTACCTCTATCCACTTGGTAAAGTAGTCTGTGGCTACTAGGATCCATTTATGCTACCCACTAGAAGATGGATTTATTTCACCTATGAAATCCAAACCCCATTGCTGGAAATGCCCATTCACTACAAAAGGCCTAAGGGCCAAGGATTTGAGATGTTGCTTCCCTATAAATATTGGCACTGGTCACAGGCCCTTACAAAGGTACATACATCAGAAAAAAGGATTGGCCAATAGTACCCCGCCCTTAGGATCTTGTGGGTTGTGATCTTCCAATAATAATGGCCCCCACATGTGTTGGAATGAAAGTGATGCATGACCTAATCTGATTCTTCTTTATCTAGACATATCAACAAAACCATAGACAAATATTTCCAGTACAATAGTTTATTGACTATGCAGAATCTAACAAATTTTAATTTAAGAGCTCGTGCTTGATTAGGAGTGAGACCAGGAGGAACTTCTAATTTCTGCAAAAAATGAATAATACATGAGTACCACTCACATGAAGACAGGTTTTCAGCCACTAGTTAAATGTCATTCTGATCTTGAACTCCCTCTGCTACTACCACAGTTTGAAATTTTTCTGAATTGACACAAGTGATTTTTATCCCCACTAGTTCATAGTTTTCTTTAGCCATGATTTTGGCCATACCTAGTCCTTTTACTAGCTTAGTGGGCTTCAGCTCTATATCAAACTCAATGAGCTTGGCAATCCACTTAGCTCTCTTTCCATCAATGTCAGGTTAAGTCAAAACATCCTTCACAGCAGCTGAAGGGACATATGCAAGAACTTTTGCATGGAGAAATTTAATTATGAAGGTCTTCAATGACTTGATGAGAGCATAAGCCTGTTTCTCAATTGGATCATACTCCAGCTCAACATCTCTCAAGGTTTTGTTGAAGAATGCAATTGGATGATCGAGACCCTCATCATATTTTTGTAACAGCACAACTTCCACTGTGTTATATGATGCAAAGGAGAAAATATAAAAAATCTTGGTATAATCTGGGCTAATCAGGGTTGGGGCCTCCATGATAGCCTTCTTGATGTCTTTGAAAGAGCTTCTTTCCTGGTCAGTCCATTTTATTTCTGCATCCTTTTTCAGCATGGATGTTATGTGCTTTACCAGCTCAAAGAAATTAGGGATGAACCTCCTGACAAAGTTTATCTTACCCAAAAAGGACTGAATATCCCTTTTTGACCTCGGTATGGACAGCTTCTAGATTGCTTCCACTCTTACCGGATCAATCTTTACACCTTCGATTGAGACTATGTAACCTAGAAGTTTCCCCTCACTGAGTGCAAACTAGGACTTCTTAGGGTTGAGTGATATTGCAAACCTCCTGCACTTTAGAAATACCCTCCTCAAGTGCTGCAAATGGTCATGATGGTTGTGAGAGTAAACAGTTAGGTCATCCAATTATATAAGCACAAATTTATCTTCAACCCTACAAAATCTAGCTCCATGGCTCTCTGAAAAGTAGCCCCAGCATTCATCAACCCAAATGGCATTTTAGCATACATGAAAGTGCCCCAGGGGGTTGTAAAAGCAGTCTTCTCTTGGTCATCAGGGTGCATAGTAACTTGGTTGTATCTAGAGAAGCCATCCAGGAATGACAAGACACTGGCCCCTGAGACTCTTTGCAATAGGTGTTCCATCTTGAGCAGTGGATAATTGCCTTTTTTGGAACATTTGTTCAAGTTTCTAAAATCCACACACAACCTGATTTCCCCATTCTTCTTCCTTACCACCACTAGGTTTGCAATCCACTTGGAATACCTCAGGGGGATTATGATTATGGCTTTGAGGAGCTTATGGATTTCTTTTTCAATTACAGGTAGTAGGAGAGGACTGATGGATCTCAGCTTCTGCTTGAAAGGGATGGTGTCCTTCTCCAAAGGAATCCTGTGCTGGATGATATTGGTGTCATAGGTTTTTAGGTCACTGTACTCCCAGGAAAATATATCAGTAAATTCTTTTATTAGGCTGCAAAATTTGGACCTCTGATCAGCAATCAACTCAGTGGATAGATTTATCAGTTTTGGATGGCTTTGGATACCTATGTTTTGCTCTTGGAAAGCAGGGTCTTGCTCCTTTTTGGAAGGCTTGAAAGGGATGTTATTATGATCAAAAAGATCTTCCAGATGTACTAGACCTCGAGGTATATAATTGCTGGGTAATTGGACAATATTATGATCAGCTACTTTATCTTTCAACTTAAGTTGTTGGGATTCCTCCATGTTTAGTTTTTCCTGATCTATATGTATATTAGATATTTCATCTACTAGTTGAAGGAATTTACTAATCTCATCATCATTCTCAAACACCTTCCAAAATTTGACATTATCTGGAAGGGAAGGTCTGTACTTGACCTGAACATCATTGCTGAGATTAGGAGGTAAAGGAGGAACAAACAGACTTGCAGAGACATCCAGGGAATCATCCAGGTGATTCAAAGCCCTAGGTATATATGACAGTTCAAAAAACATAAAGGAGACTCTCAGTTTCCATACCTCGTCCCTGTAGGCCTTCAGTCTAACATTTTTTGCTTAAAAAGTGTTGTTGACTTGCTGTATAATAAGGTCTACATCTCCAAAGATTCTCATGCAAATGATCCCCATCTCCTTGGTAGCTTTAACTCCTAGCAGCAAAGCTTCATATTCTACTATGTTGTTAGTGGTTTTAAATTCAATCTTATAAGATAGATGAATATTCTCTTTGGATGGAGAGATCAATACTACACTTGCACATGCTGAGCTTTGAGTGATAGAGCCATCAAAATACATGTTCCAAACTGTTGTGGTCACTTCTTCGGGATACTAACAGGTGGTCTTAGTAAGCTGGACAAGTGTTTGCTAAGAATCATCTATTTGCAGAATGCATGATCCAAAATCAGTGTCTACTGCATATATGGGGTGGTTCACTGAATTCCTCTAATGTCCTGGTTTTGACCCCGTTTGCATTAAAAGATACATGATGTGTATATTGTCATTAAATGTGGTGTGGAGATAAAGGTAAAATACCCACCATCGATTTGGTTGTGTATGTTTCGGAAATAGGGATCGTTTTCGATGGTATATCATGCTATCCGACACATTATAGTTTTGGGTATCATGTAAATGTGCACATAAATAAAATAAACCTATATCCAGCTACGATGGTGCAAGGTTAAATGAAAAGGGCATGATTCCTAAGGTTAAGGGGGGTTTTCCAACCCGTGGGGGTCATTGGGAGTTTTCCATGTGTCGGCCACCCATTTAAACTTATGTTGTCTGTTAGTTGGGAGCAGTTATTGTTGAGTAGTGGTGGGTGTGGCAGGAATGTCAGTCCTTTCCCATGTGCCCACCCCACCAGTAGACTCTTCCTCTTCATGTCGTTGGGGGCAGAGAAGCGACATTCCATTCTTCCCACTCACTCCACTTTCCCACTCTAGAACTCATGGTTTTGGTCTTGCTCATTCTCACGCAGGGAGGTCCACTTCCCCATGTGTACCGTTTTGGAGATTCTCCATCATTTTTTCCCATCCTCACGTAGAGATTCGTCCTCTCACATTCTCATGCACAGGATTCTGCGTTGTTTTTTCCTCACATAGGGAGCTGGAGAGATCGTTGCTGTCACTCACGATTTTCGGGTGCAGGAGCCATTCACACTCGAGGTTGTGTGCCTGTGTGTTCCATACTAGTTTTGAAGGTAGGTGTATGTCTCCTTGCTAATTGTGGCCGTGTATGTTTCTGATTGTGGTCTACATTTATTTTTTCCCCTGTTCATGTTGGGAGTTTGACTTCTTTCCCATTTGCGGACTATGTAATGTTGCCATCGTTTCATTGTGAGATTGGGGTTGTTGTATTCCCCTGGTTTTGGGTTGATGTGTATGCAAGTACATTTTTGGGTTGTTGCCGAGTTATTTTGGCCACGCTGGGGCCAAGAACAACTCTGAGTCATCTTGTTGACTTGAGCTGTGTTCACCTTTTCGTTTGGGGTTGTCACCCTATTGTCTTTAACTTCTTCACAGAGTTGTGAACTGCTTGTTTTATTGCGGGTATGCAGTGGTTGGTCTTCAGACTGTTTAGAGTGGGATTAGAGGCTGGGTATGCTTGAGAAACCTGGTGTTTGGGAGCCACTCAGACAGAGTAAGACTACTGGATTTCTTCTCCATAGCCCTTGAAGAGTATTAGAAATGGAAGTCGGGGCCTGAGGGACTGTGAAGTAGAGAAAGGATTGATACCTGGTGTTGGGTGTGTGGATGTATTAGAATTCAGGTTAGCTCGGGTGTAGGTGTCCTTATCTCTCCATTGAGACCACCAGCTTAGCATTTATCCTTTTCCAGCTCCTTCATAGCCTGATAAACCCTACTATGTGGGCTTGGCTGATTTGTGTACCTTGGCTATGTGTAAGCCTGCTTAGTCCCTTATTCCTTTGGGAATCATGCCTAGCTCGGGGGTGGAAGTGTTGCTGAGATATTGATGAGCATGCTAGCCTACGGTTGGGTGGAACATTGTAGTGACATAGCTGGTTGCGGGTCAAGTTCCTTATAAGATAAGTAATCTTGTCCATTTTGCTTCTGCAATTACATTTGTTGTCTATTATCTAATGAATCATGATGAACATGTTGATGCCTAAATGAATGTATGTTGTTTTCCCTATGCATATGAATGACCATAAATCTTAGTATATTTTATGTTTGAGCATTTCATTTCAGTTTATATGCATGTTCATGTTCATGGGGCTAGATGCCCAGAATTTTTTTGATGATTTGGTAGCGTCCTCTTCGTCGGTCGAAGGGTCGAGGACGTTACAGTATGGTATCAGAGCTATAGGTTGCAGCATGGGCCTGAATGGGCCATGAAATATTAGTTGACAGAGGCAAGTTTCCTACTTCCTAGAAGAAACCAGGAGAAAATGGGTGAATGACAGGAAAATTCACAAAATTTTCTAAGTGTCAGAATTGTACGCTCATCGAAAAAATTAGTGAGAAGCTCTTCTGATGCAGCGGATCACTTAGTTGGAAGGTCCTCCGACACAGTGGGATGCGTAGTCTGAAGCTCACCCAATGACAAAAGAAAGATTGTGGAATTCCTCTAAGTGTTTGTCGACCATCGACGAAACTTAGAGGAGATGAGCATTGAAATGTCGACGACAAAAACAAGATGATAGTTGGTTGAACTACTGACAGTGACGGCGGAAAGAAAATTTTTGAAAATTTTTCTAGGGCAAGAAAATCATCGGCGATCAATGGAAGTTCATCGTATTGGTTGCCAATGAACATCAGGAGGAAATACTGGTTCATACACCCACCGTTGAGGAAGTCTAGTGGACTAATCTTCCGATGCGTAGAGTCCCCGATCGCCGATGCCGTAGCAGATAATTGTTTCGACAGTCAATGCGGAGCGGCGAAAAACTAAGGTGATAGGACCATCGGCGATTGGTGATGATTAAAGGATTGGATCCCCGATACCTAGGTTATAGTGTAGCCGCAACATTGGAAAATAGATAGTGAAGGTGCCGTAATGACGGCAAGGAATAGAAGACGGTTGAGCCAAAGAAGCGATGGAAAGATGGCTAAGGAAGAAATTTCAGAAAAAAATTTCTAAGTATGAGAATCGTCGGACGTAGGTGAAACTTAGTGGATGTGGGAGCCGCAGTTTCAGCAGAGATCAGCTGAAGGCCGCCGAAACGCTGGCCTAACTTGGTTTGATGAAGCTCCGATAAGACCATCGACAATCGACGATGATTAGTTGACTGGATCATCGATGACTAGTTGAGGGAGTAGCCACAGTGTCGGCAAGAAATAGTTGATGAAACAGCCAACGGAGTGTCATAGGAGGGAGAAAAAGAAAATTTTTGCCGAGATTTTTTTTTAGTGTTGAGGATATCGACGATTGGTGCATGTTAGTAGATGAGTCCACCAATGAGTCAGGAGAAATTAGTGACCTTGAGCACCAATGGAAGTCAAAAAAGTTTAGACAATTGGGAGTCTGCCATTGCGGCTACCTAGAGGACTAACCGTTCGACGCCACAGCAGTTAGTGCTTTTGGCCACTGATTGGAAGATTACAATTGCTAGTCGTTTCGACCACCGACAGAGTTATGGCCATGGAAACTCCAATTAGTTTGCTGCCCTCCATTGCAGAGGCCGTGAGCACTAGTCGCCCGATGCACAGTGCGCCGAACCACCGATGGGCAGCGGAGAAAATTAGAAATTTTGATCGCCGATAAAGTTCGGAGTGTTAGACCACTACAGGCCTGACACAGCCGAGGAAAATAAACGAACTGATCGCCAACGAGCCTCAGAGAAAATTAGTGGCTCTGGCCGCTTAAACGATGGAACGAAATAGATGAACAGGCCGTCGATGAGCACGGAGAAAACTAGATCTTTTGGCCGTCGAAACGTTGAAAACTTACTTGGAAAGAGACCCGATAGGGAGAAAGAAAAATTGGGGTTTCCAGTGGATTTTTCATGTAGATTTCAACTGTTTTTTGGTGGAATTTTCAGCAAATTCTAGCTAGTGTTCTAGTGGATTTTTAGTAGACTGCCAGTGGATTACAGGGTTGAAAATGAAGAAAATTCCAAGTGGCTGAGGTTGACATTTCAGACCAGAATACATTTGGTAAAAAGCATCATTTTTGAAGTGGTGTGGTTTTCACACCCAAGGTTAGAATGAAGCATGTGGATAGGCGTTGGAAAGCTTATCCAGCAGGGAACAAGGGAGAGTCACCAGAATTTGAGTGTGGAGTAGAAAAGTGCTATTGATTTCTTGAAAGAGAAATGTGTTGTTGGCAACATGGACAAATCCAGGAATTGCATGCCTAGAGGTAGCAAGACCATGAAGTCAAACCAGCAGCTGTGTGGAAGAGGAGTTCCATGCAAAGATGAGGGACTTGAAAAGGGAAATTTCCTTAAACCCTGTCTTGCTAATTATAACTACATTTTATAAGTTTTTGTACATAAAATGTATGAGGATATGTCTTGCATGCATAGGATATTACATGTTGGTAAGAGTAGTGAGAACTATACATTTATAATGAACCACTAATGATAATTATTGCATTGGTGTTGGAATTAGTGAGAAAACCAACAACAACATGGACATGGCTGAATATGTTGCTGATGCTAACGAATGTGACCAGCAACACTATGGAGAAAGGGATAAGGCAACAAGTCCAGGATCAAAAGTTGGTGAGCAACTTTTGCAATCTCCTGCAAAGGACCAACCAAACTGGTAATGTCAAGAGTGTAAGTAGGACCCATGAAGATAATGTTTAATTATGACAATTGCATGGAGTGGTAAAAGCAAGAGATCTCATACCATGTGGGTATTTGAAATTTATACTACATTCATATAGAGATGTGCCATGCTGTATATGTTGTTATGAGCTTAGTAGCCCAAAGAAGTGAGTACGGATGGTATTGATTATAGTAATGCATCCTATATGAAGTAGTCATGGTTATGCCATGCATGGTATGATTGAATGCATCATATTCCAGAATCAATTCAAGGTAGCATTGAGTGCATATGCATTAAACAATTTTATAAATCATGTGGTTATGCATTGAATGGATGCATATGAAGGGTGTGAGTAACTGATCACGTAAGTATGGGTGCAAATGTTGTGATGCATTGCATGAATGCATTGAGATAGTGTATGTGATATTATGAATAACTAATGGCTGAAATGATGAATTGATGACAATTCTAGAACCATTTCAAGAGCTATTATGAATGCAGGATAGTAAGTGTATGAAGAGGGTAGTCATGATCGATTGACTGTCGGAAATGCTCTATGGAAGGGCAAGGTGGTACAATGATACGCTTGTGAAGTAAGAAGTATCTAAACCATTCATTTAAATTCCATAAATGATGTGACTATACCTTGCAATTTCAGTATGATAATGATTGCGTGAAGTAAATGAGTTTTGGTAATATTGATGTGCTAACAGTTGGAAGTATTTGAATTCTATAATTCTGAAAATGCTTCAGTGATTGTTGCAGCAATGGAAAAGGTTATATGCATCAAGACTTACCAAGTGTTTGGCTGATTGAAGTTCAGGTTTTAGGTAGATTGTTTGGGGCATGGCAATGTGATTAAGACCATGACAAAGGCCGGAATCTACCATGTGAAAGAACCAAATCTCATGAGAAGAGTCTCATGGCTGTGAAACTAGTTTGTATGCGTAATGAGTTGTCAAATTTGAATTTGTGAATTTCGGATTTAAGAAATTGCTGACAACTACTAATCACTATTGGCTTGCATAGAATTGTGTCAGGAGGACGCATTGTAAGTGGGTATTCATGTTATGCTAGTAAGCATAAAATTATAATAGGCATAGTGGTGCTTCTTACAAGAGACCCACAAATGAGGATCACCTCATTGCCAAGCAAATCAATTTCTGTAGAAGACATAGTTGCAAATTCTTATTGAATTTAATTACTAATGTCATTGCTCGGTTATGGAACAATCAATTTGGATTGTATTATCAGGTAATGATTGATTATTTGGCTACTTGATGAATGTGCCAGGGGTACACATTACAGAAAGACCATGTGTGATGGCCTGAAGGAGCCAAACTTTATGGGGAGGTTTTTCCCTATCTTGGAAATGGGTTTTGAGTGAAACTCCATTGGACATTTTGGAAATGTCTCATCTGCACTACATGTTTGGTAAGCAATATGAGTGAGATGGTATGGATTATGTCAATAAGACATGTGTGAATGTGAAATGTAAAAAGGAGTTGGGATGGAAAACTGTTAGAATAATCAACCCATAGTTAGCTACCTTAGACATTAATTTAATTATTTTTGTCTTATTTGCCTAGTTCATGTGTCCCACCTTATGCAAGTTGTCAATTACCTATCCATAGTGGTCCAACTTGCCTAATTTGACCCATGTAGCGCTTGGGAAACCTCAAGGAATCAATTCTACTTTATTCCTAGTCTCCTAGGTGCCCTTCTGCTTTTTCTACTTTATTGCCTGCTTTTTCAGTGCTTTAAGGCAATAGGGAAAGTTTGAATAGGTGAGGTGAACTAGGTTTTTATCCTCTTCATCCTCCACTCTTTTCTCCTTGTAAAAGCATGTATGAGTTGTCATTCCATCACTCTTTAGCTTGCCTAAGCACTTTTTCCAATTCGTGAGCTCCATAACTGATTTGGGATGTGCTTTTTGCACCTATGGGGGATTTGCTTAATTTTAGTAAGCCTGCTTTATGCTATATTCGAATTGCTCCTCATGCATTCGAATCCCTTATGTAATTATTTAATGATGCAACCTATTATGTTATAGGGTTGGATATTGTACACTTATTCAATACAGTTTAGTGTTCAGCTCATTATTCAGTCTCTTTTGTGAGTGATTTTGCATGTTCAATTGTTAATTGTTGTGAGTAAAATTAATCTATCACTGGGTTCAATTTCCACATGGTATCAGAGCCATTGTAGATCAATTTCTCTCCTCCAAAATTGTTTTGCAGGTTCGACATCAGTGACTGGGAGCCTTCTACTAACAGCCAGGACAATTTCTAAGCTATGGATCAATCTCAGAAGATCATCTTGACTCCCTTCAATTTATTTGAATGGAAAGCAGAGATGGAGATACTGTTGAGAGAGAAAGGCCTCTACAGGGTGACTATGGCAATAGAATCAGATCCCAATGCAGCTGCAGAGAAGATAAAATGGCACAACAGGAGGGATGAGGCCTATGGTCTCCTGTGTCTGAGTATTTCTAGAGACCTCCTTTTCCATCTTGATGGATTGACATCATCGAATGAAGTATGGGAGAAGATTACTAATCTTTTTGGAAAGACAGACGAGATGAGGGGACATCAAATCGAAAATGAGCTGATTTCCCTGAGTCCCAATAGCTTTGAATCTCTGCAACTCTATTTCTCCAAGTTCAAAGCACTTGTTTTGCAGCTGAAACAGTGTGGGATCGAAAAGAAGGATGATCATCTGGTCTTGGCCATTCTCTCAAAGCTTGGCCTTGACTATTCAATGTTTGTTTTTACCTTCTATGCCACAAAACTGATAGCTTGAACTTGGAATATGCCTAGCCTTGCATATTTCATGGAATCTCTCACACAAGAACAAGAAAAGCTGGTGATGATGGGCACCATAAAACCATCCAAAGATCAAGCTCTGATTGCTAAATATTCAAAGGTGGATTCAAAAAGCAAAAAGAAAGCTAAAAAGCCACCTAAGCAAAAGAGAGACAAGAAACAGTCTCCGGAGGAGCCACAAGGTTCCAAGAAGAACTACCAGAAGAAGAAAAACAAAGGAGAAATGAGCAAGTGCGCATACTACAATAAGGGAAATCACACTGAAATCTATTGTATGAAGAAGCAAATAGACATGCTGACCCAACTCCTGGAGAAGAATGGCATCTCCCTTCCAGACAGCTCAAAGAAGAGAGAAGGAGGATCAAGTTTAGATGACAGAGAGAGAGTTCATGCATTGGTTGCTGGAACATCAAACTCACCCAGTTTTATCATTGATTTTGGAGCTTCAAGACACATGGTTTCGACCAAGGAGGCATTCTCCTCACTTGACATGTCGAAAGGACCACCTATAGTACTGGGAGATGACTCTCTCACTGAAAGTTTGGGTAAAGGGAGGATTGATCTTGATCATGGTCAGTTCAACAATGTGTTGTATGTTCCTGGTCTTGCCTCCAACCTCTTGTCAGTGTACCATATGACTCACACTGGGTCTCCTAAGAAGGTCATATTCTCCCCTGATGAAGTTGAGATCACAGAGATCTCAAGTGGTAAAGTCATTGCAAAAGGAGTTGCGAATCATGCTCAGAAGGTATACATGTTCTCACACTTCCTACCCTACTCAAACCCCTCTGCTCTTCTGAATCATGCTAATGAAGCAAGCAAGATTTGGCATGAAATATTTGGCCACCTAAATTACAAGTATCTTTCTGATCTTAGTGAAAAAGAGATGGTCATAGGGTTTCCCAAGATAAAATTTTCCAAAGGAGTCTGCCAAGGTTGTATCCTAGGAAAACACCCAGAGCATAAATTTGAGAGAGCTAGTCATGAGAGAACCTCTGCACCCCTCGAGCTGATCCACAGTGATGTTACTGGCCCATTCCCTCATATGTCCATGAGTCAGGTCAAATATGCATTGAGTTTCATTGATGACTTTTCCAAGTATTGCTGGGTTTACTTCCTGAAACACAAGTCTGAATTTTTTGGCCTTTTCAAAGTCTTTAAGGCTTTGGTTGAAAACATGGAACAAGGACACATGGGATCTTCTATAAAGCAAAATCTGATCTTGATTTGATTGGATTTACTAACAGTGATTGGGCAGGTGATAGCACAAACAGAAATTCCACATTAGGATATGTGTTCATGCTTGCAGAAGGGCCAATCAGCTGGTCAAGCAAGAAACAGAGTCCCATTGCACTCTCATCTACAGAAGCAGAGTACAGAGGAGTTGTTAATGCAGCAACTCAATGTTTATGGTTGCAGGGATTACTTGGAGAGTGTGGCTTCGAATCAGAGTACTCAAATACCATCTACTGTGATAACCAGAGTACCATTCAAATCTGCAAAGATCTAGTTCAGAAGTAGAGAACCAAACACATTGAGATCCATATTCACTACATCAGAGAGCTTGTGCATGATGGCAACATTCACCTACTCTTCTGTTCATCTTCAAAACAAGTAGCTGATATCTTCACCAAATCATTTTGTGAGAAGACCTTCAGCAATCTCAAATCACTGCTGGGGATTGCTGATCATGCTGTGAAGCATGAGTGAAGACAAGATTTCCAAATTTTGTTTTACAGTCCATGTTTAAGGGAGGATTTTCCCATGTGGTTTTTGCCTCTTTCCTTGTTTAAATGGACATGCAGTATGTAAAGGGTGACTAAGCCTTGTTGCTAGGCCCTATAATTTTCTGATATATTACTCATAAGTCAGGATTAAGGGGGGTGTTAGAATAATCAACTTATAGTTAGCTACCTTAGACATTAATTTAATTATTTTTGTCTTATTTGCCTAGTTCATGTGTCCCACCTTATGCAAGTTGTCAATTACCTATCCATAGTGGTCCAACTTGCCTAATTTGACCCATGTAGTGCTTGGGAAACCTCAAGGAATCAATTCTACTTTATTCCTGGTCTCCTAGGTGCACTTCTGCTTTTTCTGCTTTATTGCCTACTTTTTCAGTGCTTTAAGGAAATAGGGAAAGTTTGACTAGGTGAGGTGAACTAGTTTTTTGTCCTCTTCATCCTCCACTCTTTTCTCCTTGTAAAAGCATGTATGAGTTGTCATTCCATCACTCTTTAGCTTGCCTAAGTGATTTTTCCAATTCGTTAGCTCCATGACTGATTTGGGATCAGCTTTTTGCACCTATGGGAGATTTGCTTAATTTTAGTAAGCCTGCTTTATGCTAGATTCAAATTTCTCCTCATGCATTCGAATCCCTTATGTAATTATTTAATGATGCAAGCTATTATGTTACAGGGTTGGCTATTGTACACTTATTCAATACATTTTAGTGTTCAGCTCATTATTCAGTCTCTTTTGTGAGTGATTTTGCATTTTCAATTGTTAATTGTTGTGAGTAAAATTAATCTATCACTGGGTTCCATTTACACACAAACCAAGGGATTGTCAACTCAGAGAAGGGAGCCCCCATTCCTCCTTAATGAAGGAATACTACCTTGGCAAATGGATAAGTGTTTTGTGACCCTAGCTAAGAATATGCATGTCAATTGTTAAATTCAATATGCAGAGCATGTTTTGATTTTATTTCCATTATGGCAGATTGCTTGAGTATGAATAGGGCCTACATGGCACACATCGGAAATGGGTGCACACTTTCCTGATGTCATATCATGAAAGGGTTTTCAATATTGATTACACCCTAGGGAGAGGACGCACTCCTGGTGTCTTGATATTTGATAGTGAATGATATGAAATGTGATTACAGTTTTAGAGCAATAATGCTGATGAGTTTGCTTATATTGCTTGTGTTGTCAGGCTAAACAGATGTAGTCTGGTGTTGTACACTAAATGGAATTAGAGCTCACGGTTGGAAATGAAACCTAGAAATGGTCGTTTATTGTTGATATAAGTGCATGTGTTGTTGTTAATGGCCTGATAAACCCAACTGTGTTGGCTTGGCTAATGTTTGGTTGTTGATATAATAGCATTGTTTATATAAGTGTATTGTTGATATAAGTGCAGGTGATTTGTTGACAGTCTGATAAAACCAAATAAAGGTTGAATTGACTGTGCCTGATATATATAAAAGGATGTTGTGAAGTAGCCTACATGCTGACCTAACATCCAAGTCCATAGGTAATCCCAAGGCTTGCAAAGCGAAGCAGGATCCTGTGGACCAAAGAGGAAACACACAATACAGATAAGTATTGGATTACCTTGCATTTTCTTGCTTATGAATATACATGTGTATATGATTTGGTTATGATGTTTTAAGCCCTTGTTTAAAGAGATAAAAACCATTGAAAATAAACTAAACATGTGAATCTATTCAATGTTTGAATATAGGTATCGCTGGGAGCAAGGACTATGAGAGCATCCTAGGGGTGCATGTGGACATGTGATTGTCCTGAAGAGCTCAGAATGAGCAGTAATGAAAAAGGTGCTAGTGAGACTTTGAAGGTCCTAGTAGCCGAGACAAACCATGTGGGGAGGACCCATGGTTCAAAGGTCTGAGATAGATCAGAGACACTGAGTGTCATGACCAAGAGGGATTGGTCCAGCATTCACGATGAAGTGAAAGAGGTTGAGAGCATGAAAACCACAGCGGTGGTGTGGATTCCAAGATGGAACAAGAAAAAAAAAACTCTTTCTGCTCTCTCTTTCCTTTTTTATTATATATATATATATACTTATGCATTGTGAAAACAAAAGATTGTTGAATGCATGTATGACTGAAAATAGAGTGTGTGTATTTGCTTGATGTAAATTGTGAATGCTGGAATAATTAATTCCCTGCCCAAGAATGGAGATGAATGAGCTGATGTGCATGTTGGGAAGGCATGAAAAATATGAAGGTCTCCTTGATGAGACTTGGAATGTCCTGCCAATTGGGTAATTAATTGATTGATTTTAATGCCTATATTATGCTTGGTCTGACAAAATTTCAATGGTGCATTTCACAGGTGAAAAAAAAAGAGTGAAATCCAGTGGTGCACATTGATCATGGAAGCTGACCAAAAGCTATTGGACTTGGCTAGAAGTCTCCTTCAAATGATTTCCAGGAACCAAGAGAATCTTGGAGAAATGCTCAAGCTACAGAAAAGGAAAAATGAGATGAACCACCAGATTTTGCAAGACTCTATTGGTTTGCAAAAGGAGGTAAAAATCCTTATGGGGGCAATCCATAAAGGCAAGGAAAGTGGATCAATGATGGGACATTCGTCCAAGAAATCTGTTAAGAAATGTTCCAGGCATGAAGAATCAAAGGAAATTGAGCAGGTAAAGATGATAGCCAGTGAAATGTTGGAAATGTAGAGGACATCATTTACGTCAGGACTTCCCAACGAGGGAACATAAAGAGGGTAGTAGCCACAAAGTTCCTAGACTTGGGGATTAGCCGAAAGCTGAGAACCAGTAGGAGAAGCTCATGGAAGCCAAGGGGCTTGGTCCTGAAAGCTCAAAGTAATTAATTGAACGTGGGACAGATTTGCAAAATTTTGAAATTTTGGATGTGCAAATTGTATATGTATTCCTATGTATTGGAACACCGAGGACAGTGTTATTCCAAGGGGGAGGGGATTGTAATGTCCCAATTTTGACCCCGTTTGCATTAAAAGATACATGATGTGTATATTGTAATTAATCGTGGTGTTGAGCTAAAGGTAAAATCCCCACCATTGATTTGGTTGTGTATGTTTCGGCAAGAGGGATCGTTGATGATGGTATATCATGCTATCCGACACATTATAGTTTTGGGCATCATGTAAATATGCACATCAATTAAAATAAACCTACATCCAGCTATGACAGTGCAACGTTAAATGAAAAGGGCATGATTCCTAAGGTTAAGGGGGGTTGTCCAATCCATGGGGGTCATTGGGAGTTTTCCATGTGTCGGCCACCCATTAAAACTTTTGTTTTCTATTAGTTGGGAGCAGTTATTACTGAGTACTGGTGGGTGTGGCAGGACTGTCAGTCCTTTCCCATGTGCCCACTTCACCAGCGGACTCCTCCTCTTGGTGTCACTGGGGGCAAAGAAGTGGCATTCCATTCTTCCCACTCACTCCACTTTCCCACTTTGGCACTCACAGTTTTGGTCTTTCCTCATTCTCATGTAGGGATGTCTGCTTCCTCACGTGCATTATTTTGGAGATTCTCCATCGTTTTTCCCATCCTCACGTAGAGATTCGTCCTCTCACATTCTCATGCACAGGAATTCTATGTTGTTTTTTCCTCACGCGGGGAGCTGGAGATATCGTTGCTGTCACTCAAGATTTTTGGGTACAGGAGCCATTCACGCTCGGGGCTGTGTGCCTGTGTGTTCCATACTAGTTTCGGAGGTAGGTGTATGTCTCCTTGTCGATTGTGGTCTGCATTTATGTTTTCCCTATCCATGCTGGGAGTTTGACATCTTTCCCATTTTCGGATAGTGTAGTGTTGCCATCATTTCATTGTGAGATTGGGGCTATTGTCTTCCCCTGGTTTTGGGTTGTTGTGTATGTAAGTACCTTTTTGGGTTGCTATCAAGTTGTTTTGGCCTCCCTAGGGCCAAGAACAACTTTGATTCATCTTATTGACTTGAGCTGTGTTAACCTTTTCATTTGGGGTTGTCACCCTGTTGTCTTTAACTTCTTCACAAAGTTGTGAACTACTTGTTTTACTGCGGGTATGCAGTGGTTGGTCTTCAGAATATTTAGAGTGGGATTAGAGGCTGGGTATGATTGAGAAACCTAGTGTTTGGGAGCCACTCAAACAAAGTTCGACTGTTGGATTTCTTCTCCACAACCCTTGAAGAGTATTGGAAAGGGAAGTTGGGGCCCGAGGGACTGTGAAGCAGAGAAAGGACTGATCCCTAGTGTTGGGTGTGTGTATGTCTTAGAAGTTAGGTTAGCTCTGGTGTAGGTGTCCTTAGCTCTCCATTGAGACCACCAGCTTATCATTTATCCTTTCCCAGCTCCTTGATAGCCTGATAAACCCTATTGTGTGGGCTTGGCTCATTTGTGTACCTTGGCTATGTGTAAGCCTACTTAGTCCCTTATTATTTTTGGAATCATGCCTAGCTCGAGGGTGGTAGTGTTGCTGAGAGATTGATGAGCATGCTGGCCTATTTTTGGGTGGAACGTTGCAGCGACGTGGCTAGTTGCGGGTCAAGTTCCTTATAAGATAAGTAATCTTGTCCATTTTGCTTATGCAATTACATTTACTGTCTATTGTCTAATGAATCATGATGAACATGTTGATGCCTAAATGAATGTATGGTGTTTTCGTTGTGCATATTAATGACCAGACATATTAGTATGTTTTATGTTTCAGAATTTCATTTCATTTTAGATGCATGTTCATGGGGGTAGATGCTCGGAAGTTTTTTGATGATTTGGTAGCGTCCTCTCCGTCGGTCAGAGGGTCGGGGACGTTACAATTCCTTTCATTGCTTATGATGTAGGCAAGCCGATTTTCTCTGTAAATCCTCTTGGTCTCCCCTCCAAATATGGGGATTGTGGCATATGTAAGGTCCATCTGAAGGGTGCCCCCTAGCCTTTCACTCCATGATTGAGATAGCAAGAGACCAAATTTGGGAGGGATATCAACCACTACAATGTCCATCATGGTGCTTTTTGAAGGTAGCTAAGATAGGTTTACAACAAGGTCTTTGATGAGACCTAGGCACTTGACCTTTATAGAGTCAAAGGAGAACAAATCATGGTAGGGATTTGTAATGCTGAGACCAAGCTCATCCATCACAGCTTTTTGCATTAGGTTATGGGAAGCTCTTGAGTCCAGCAGACAATTATGAAGGACTTTATCATGGATATTCAAGGATATGTAGAAAGGTGGGCATGAATCCTTTAGGTCTTTGATCATAGGGCCTAGGGTTACAATAGGTTTGTCATCTTGCATATTTACAAAGTCAGTATCAATATGTACCTTTGGTTGAAGAGAATTCAGTATGCAAGATTTGAATGCATCATTTTTCATTAGCTCAAATAATGGGAAAGGGATCTTCAATTTCTAAATCTCTAACTCAAGGTTGAAAGAATAATGCAGTCTATCAGGAAACCTTACCTAATGTACTGGAGCTTTGAGTTGGACATGGTCAGGGCCTGATGAAGGTGTTAGTTTTTGCAATGGTTTGGAAATGACAGCCATTTTCTTTGGTAAAATAGTATCCTTTTTAGCTGGTGCAATAGGTTGTTTGACAGGAACAACATTCTTCTTAAGAGGAGCAAGCAGCCTGGACCTCATATTATACCCCCCTTTACCATCATCCCGATATACTACTTCTTCACTAATCTGCTCATCAATTAGGGATTCCTCATATTCTGCCTGTGTCAGAAAATCATAGTCAACTTCATCTTCCATGCAGTGGATGTGTTCTTCAGCTCTCCTTCTTCCTCAATGAACTCTTGCTCTTATTCTAGTACAACATTCTGAAATGGAGCTATGATTCTATAATATTCCCCTTGATTCCTTTCCCTTCTGAGGATTTGAACTGGGGGTTGCCTCTTTTGTAAGGGACAAAATTAGGGTTTCAAGGAACAAAATCACTTGGCCCTTTACCTCTCACAGGTATCTGTCCTTGATCCTTTAGCTTAGACATTTCGCAGTCAGGTTATCTAGTAGTTTGGTCATTTTTTCAATCTTGTTCTCTGATGAGGAAGCCCCAATAGGGTCTGCTGGTTGCTTCTTCCTGTCTATCTTTCCTTTGTCTTTCTGAGATGCCACAATGTTAGATTCTACCTCTAAGGCAGCATCTTGCATGAGTGATAAAGAGGCATACCTCTTTTCTCTGAGAAGTAGGCAGCAATCTGAGTCAAAGGAATTTGCATAAGTTATCCTGGATGAGGTATCAGTGGGGATCTTGCTGTACATATTGTTGAACCTCTTGGTGAAGTTGGAGACAGACTCCCCATTCTCTCTTTTCATGTTGCTGAACTTTGTGATATAATAGAGTTGGTTTGTCCTCTCTCCCCAATGTTTTAGAAAGATGTCATCTAGGGATTCAATTTCTGCTACTGATCCAGCAGGTAGCTCTTTGAACTGTTGGAGCAGGGTCCCGCAGCTATAGAAGAAGCTGCTAGTTTAGCGGAGAGATAAGTTTTGGCACAAAGAAGATAAGATAGATATACGACGTCGTAGCACGTTTCCAGCTGCAGAGCAGAGCCGAAAACTATGACTTTTAAGATAGAGAAGTCAAGAAAGGCAACGATACCTGAGTAGCCGAGAAGAGAGAGCTCACCCACTGCATTGAAGGCAGCGGTGGAAGACAAGAGGGCTCAGCGACCCTCATAAAGGAGAAGGAGCAATGAGGCTGAAGCATTGAAGACGATGGACAGAAAAGTGAAGCGGTGCACAGTACCCATGATCAGTGCCGGGAAGCATGGAAGACTGCAGAGAGTTGTGGTGTGATGGAAAGCGGCTACCTCAAGTACAGATATGGCCGACTGTCACTAGTTAGGGTTTGGGTTACTGTTGGGACAGGCCCACAGTGTTGTAATGGCAAGACCTTCAGGCTACTTATAAAGGGATATATTTTGTATTGTAAAAGGTTGGCATTTTGGGCATTTTAGGCCATCCAGCTAGTCGGATAACATATAGTTAGCCATTGAGTCTGCTAGCTCACAATTATCTTGTATTGTAATAGAGTTGAGCTCTGGTTCTGTTATTAGCGGTAGAAATCTTACTGTAACTAGCAGCTGGCTTATAGAGTATGCATGTAATGATCCACAGGGATCGACAGAGAGGGAAGAGTACATTGTAGGAGAGCAATATAGAGAAGAAAAGAGATCTAAGAGAGAAGATCTTGAGCTGCATATGCGGTGCAGCAGAACTGTGTTTTACCTTCCCCTGAGCTATAATAAAAACACAGTTCTGTGGACATAACTTCCATCCTGGAGGTGAACCACGTTAAAATCAAGTGTTATGAGATTGGTTTATGTGTTATGTTTACTTATGCATTTCTCAGTCATTTCATGGACTTTGTTTACAGTTTAATGAATGAATGTGTTAATCAGTTCACTGTAATATTGAAGGGTAACATAAGTCGAAGTCTTCGGCATGTTGTATGTGGTTCATTTATGCTTTGCATGAAATAGTCACTAGTTGCAGTATTGAATAGCCTTGTATGTTAAGTCTTGCACGTCGAAACGAGAAACGCTAAGTGCGCTAAACCGCGAAGGTAGGATATCACAGAGAGGTGATACCGCATCGGCAGAGGAGCTGTGATGCGCAATACCACAGGTTGATGACTTAGCGTTAGGCAGGAGCTGCATGTCGTACGGCGCACGGCGACACGGTAAGGTTGGAGATATTGTGAGTCAGAGAAAGTGCACGGCGTAGAAAAGGACCGTACGGTAGTATAAAGTAATATCTCGCGGCTAGAAGAGCTGCGAGACGAGGATATCGTGTGACGCGAGCAGAAGGTCATGCGACACGCAGAGAGAGAGACCTCGCAGCTGGAGGAGCTGTAAGTTGCAAGTAGGATTGCAAGAGAACCTGGTCCAAGACACTTGAGTCCTTCTTCAACCCATTAGAATCACTTCGGGTGAGACTTCAGGCCACTTTGCAGTCTGTCGCCGAAAGGGCCAGTGAGCTAGGGGTGTTGTTGGTTGATTATAGTAAACCCGGGCCTGCCCACCACAGCCAACAAATGGTTCCGTTGCCGGTTTTGAACAACTAAGCGCTGATGTTCTGTTGGCATCCTACTAGAGAAGAGTTTCACCAGTGGCTGGATTCAAACTTAAGGGAGTTTGCCAAGAAAGAAAATCGGAGCCCTAAATTGAGCACAGAGGACTGGTTACAAAAGCATATCGCTTCAGATATACACGCGATATTTTTTGCAACCTATGGAAACAAGCTTTACGACTGGTTATCAAATTTGACAGATAGAAACATATTCAAAAAGAAAAGAAACATTGTATGGACACTGGAGCTGATTCAGACCGTGCAGAGTCTCGACAATCCCATCACAAGAGCAGTGGACTTCTAGCTTGCGAGTGTGCTAGGAGGCTTTGTTACATAATTTGCAGTTGACCAGAGAAGAAGCTTCAGCAAGGCTGAGTGGTACTTCTTCAAAGGATATCGTGGTAAGTACCTAAAATCCCTAAACTTGTCCATTAAGATGTTGTTACATGAAAAAGGAGTAATGGACATGATTTCAGATGAATAAGTAAAGATAGTAATGTCACAAGAGTTTGAAAGTGATTTTGATGACATTGGACGAACACGTAGTGGAAAGAAATATAAAGTAGCTTTCGTCTCTCCTATATTTGGAGATAGTTCAGACAATATTAGGCGACCGAGTCCTAGTACAACAGAAGAACCATAGGGGGGTATCCCTTACCATCCCTATACCCCATAGAAACAGACTGCGACTCAGAGTAATCCCGTAGGTACTCCATCCAGTAGCTTACAGACAGTACCTACTACCGCTACATCACCTTCACCTACACCGCCGAGTGGTAGTAATCCAGTCAATCAGAACCCACCGCAAAGAAATAGAATGGGAGATGATATGAAGCTACCTACCTTTAAGGGTACAGGAACAGAGGACCCGGAACAGCATTGGTTTCTATGCGAAGCCATGTGGACCATTAAAACAATCAACGACGATAACCTTAAACTTGTACAGTTGGTCACCACGCTCAGAGATCGAGCTTTAACATGGTACATAAAGTATACCACAGTACCCAAGACACTTGCCCAGGTCAAGAACGCCATGATTAAAGAGTTCAAGAAACCTAAGTCTGAGTCTCAGTGCATAACAGAGCTCAAGGATATGAAGCAGCTACCATCAGAGTTAGTATGGGACTTTGACCAGAAATTCAAAGCTCTTATAGATCAAGTAAGCTTTGAGTTTGCGCCGGAGCAGCATAAGGAATGGTTTATTGCAGCGCTGCTCCCTCACATCAGATTGCCACTAATGCAGCAGAAACTCCAGACGCAGGATGACACATTGGAGATGGATATGAAGCTAGAAGCTTCACCTTTAGCTGAAACCAGCGCAGGCATGACAACTCTACAGAACCAGTTGGCCAACCTAACATTACAGATACATGAACTTAAGAAAGGGAAAGAGGTTATGCAAGACATATGGTGCTTACGATGTAGAGCATAGGGTTGTACCAAAGAAAACTGTCCAGTCTTTGCAGAATATTTAGCGTCAGGGGCTCCTAACCCCTTACCACAAATGCAAGGGCCATGGTGTGAAATATGCAAAACACAAGGACATCCACCTCAGCAATGCCCTTTGCTTCAGAAGTATGTACAGACATCCAAGAACCTATATTGTGTCTTCTGCAAGTCTGTCGGACATGATGAACAGGATTACTGAGCCTATGATCTCATGTTAGATAGAAAACATGACGTATACAGAGTCCAGTCGGAAACACAGGGTCCAGCAGCAGGACCACAGCCTGATCCGGCTTATGGTGGCTGTGGAGGAGGATTCAGAGGACGAGGTCGTGGAGGAGGCTTTGCATGAGGAGAAGGCTTCGGCAGAGGAGAAGGTTTTGGCCATGGTCGTGGACCAATCACTTGTTATAACTGCGGAGTTGTAGGACACTATGCTAGGGACTGTCAGAGCCCCACTACCACTTGTAACTACTGCAAATCTTATGATCATACTATAGAGGAGTGTCCTACCTTGATAGCTAAGATCAGAGAGCCTAAACCAGTAGTACACCAGAACATCCAGCTTATTGCTGCTGAGCAGGTAGAGCCAGAACCAAGAATAAATATTGTGACTCGTAGCAGTGCTTCCACCAGTGGGACATCACAGGAGACCGAAAAGAACACAAGTCAGAAGTGGGTGCGCAGAGCTCCTAGTAAAGCAACATCATTCGACCTGCAGAAGAATAAAGAGACATTTCATGAAGCCAAGGCTTCCTTTGATGAACCTACGCAATCAGGATCGCAGGTACCGCCGTCTAGGGGCGTACCACAGCAAGCACCTTGTGGCGATAGCCCTGAACAGACACCGCAGGCTACCACATCGAGAAGATGTGACGAGGATGAATCGACAGGAAGTGTACAATCCTTCCTGCGTAGTTGCTTGAAACTCATGAGAAATGAAAAAGCTATCAGCGAGCTACATCACATCATAGATTAGTGTCAACAACCTTCTCTCTCGGGCAGTGCACACTGCGCTGTTCATAATATTACAGGACATACAAGGACCGGAAGAGAGATGAAGCTCACAGCACAGATTGGAGAGTTTGAAATGGATGAAGTCGTCTTAGATCTAGGATCAGAGGTGAATGTTCTGACTAAGCAGACATGGGAACAGATGGGTAGCCCTCAGTTAGTCAGATCGCCTATCCACCTGAGATTAGCTAACCAGCAGCGAGTATCACCATTGGGTCGACTGTCGCAGGTGCCAGTTGACATTGACAGAGTTCGCAGTTATGCGAACTTCGAGGTTATAGAAATCATTGGCGACAGTCGACCGTATCCAGCATTATTAAGTATCGATTGGGAAATCGGTAGCAAGGCTGTCATCGACCTAAAGAGAAGACAAATGACCTTTGAGGATGCGCAGATCCGGGTCATCGTGCCGTTGGATCCTCACCAGGGTCCTAGATATATTGAACCTATCCGAGCAGAGGAGGAGGCACATAACATGGATAGCCTCTACCAGATGACTACGAACCAGAATGACTACATCAATCCAACTGCAGAAGGGAACATTAGTTGGCGATGCAACAGCTCATGCGCATCAGATTCCGATGTTGGTCTAGAGAACTGGCAGAACAGACTTTACGAAGTCTCAGCGCGCAGATGTGTGTTTATGAGTAAGTCATTGCGATGGATTGGCGCAGAGATCACTGAGATTCCATCATATCATGGTCTGATAGATATCCAGGACTTCCTTGAGCAGTTTGAGCAACAGATTCCTTATGAGCAGAGGATCACAGCTATGGACCTTGCAGTATGAGCCACACCTGCAAGATGGTGGTATGCGCATAAAGAGAATATCGCATCATGGGATGATATTAAAATATTGATGGCAATCAGATTTTCTGATGACAAAGAGTATGTCCAACAGAAGTACACAGGAGAAACTGATCCCAGGACACACATTCAGACATGTGAACAGAACTGGTTGGACATTCCCGAGGATGAACGGGTTCACAGATTCATTCACACATTGGACACAGTTCCAAGGAACTGGTACACAGAGACCGAGTTGCGCAAGGGGACGACCACATGGCCACTTATGATAGACAGTTTCCTACTCACCTTCGCGTTTGAATCAGAACATCCAAGTGTTGCTCAGGCCCTAGACATAATCAAGATCAATATATTTGAGAACTGTACCATCTCAGTGCAGGCTCAACCTGAATGGGCCATCCAGTTGCAAGCCGTGCTAGAGTGTTATAATTTCGTAGCAAAGTCAGATAATGAAGATAAGGATGAGGATGAGGATCCTCGCAACACCAACATTCCAGAGTCAGAAGGGACTTGCGATGTTGGGGGACCACAGTTAGAGATTCCAGCAATCACCGAACCCATCAAGATTAAAAAGATCAATATTAGCATAGACACAGAACCTAAGTTTGCCTCTATTGGAGACTATTGGAACGATGAAACAGTCGGATAGATTGCAGATTTTTTACATGACTATCAGAACCTGTTTCCCACCAAGTTCACATAAATGAAGGGAATAGTTGGAGACCTGGGAGTTATGAGGATACCATTGAAGGAGGATGCTAGACCAGTCAAGCAGCACCCATATAGATTGAATCCACGCTACAAAGAAAAAGTAAAGGACGAAATAGATAAGATACTAGCAGCAAGCATCATCGAGTCGGTAGAAGAAAGCAAATGGGTTATCCCCATGGTCATGCAAGAGAAGAAAACAAAAGGGGACATCAGGATCTGTGTCGATCTGCGTAAACTCAATGATGCATCGCTTCATGATCCATTTCCGACATCATTCACTGATGAGGTATTAGACAACGTGGGAGGACAGGAGGTCTACTCCTTCACTGACAGCTTTTCAGGCTACCATCAGATCAGAATACATCCAGAAGATCGATCCAAGACCACCTTTGCAACAAAATGGGGCTCATTCCAGTATACAGTAATGCCCTTTGGTCTTAAGAATGCACCAGCTATATTTTCTAGAGTAGTAGTTGCTGTATTTAAAGAATACATCCATAAATTATTAGAAGTATATTTTGATGATTGGACTGTATTTGGACTAATCAACAAGCACATAGGAGACTTACGACTGATGTTAGAGAAATGTAGGCAGTACCAGATTTCTCTAAACTTGAAAAAATGTATATCTTGTGCACCATTTGGTATTCTGTTGGGTCATATTGTGTGCAGACAAGGCTTGATGGTAGATCCCGTGAAGATCGCTATCATTGTAAATCTTCCAGCACCCAACTTAGTCAAGCAACTGAGGACAGTACTTGGTCATACCGGGTACTACAGAAAGTTCATCAAGGGCTACGCAAATATTACAACACCAATGGAGAAATTGCTAAAGAAAGATGTAAAATTCCTATGGAATGAGGAATGTCAGCAGAGTCTGGACACACTTAAAGAGAAGATGGTTACAGCACCCATCCTAGTATTTCCCAACTAGACTAAGCCATTTCATGTACATGTGGATGCGTCTGGCATTGCACTAGGGGTTGTTTTAACACAACCAGGAGAAGGAGATATTGACCATCCCATCGCATATTCTAGTAGAAATCTCTCAACAACAGAAAATAACTACACCACAACAGAAAGAGAAGGCCTAGCTATGGTGTACGTGCTCCAGAAGTTCAGGCACTACCTGCTGGGTGCCTCATTTAATATGTTCACTGACCACTCTGCGTTAAAGTATTTGGTCAATAAGCCAGTGTTAGGAGGGAGAATCTGCAGATGGTTACTCCTCTTTCAGGAGTATGATTTCGAAATCATTGTGAAACCAGGCAGACTGAATGCCGGACCTGATCATCTGTCGTCGATAGACTCAAGAGAAGAGCCAAGTAACCTAGACGACAATCTTCCAGATGCGCCATTGTTTTCTATCCAGATCGCAGATGAGTACTATGCCGATATTATTCAATTTCTCACTACAGGAGTAGCACCTGATGAGTTTACTAAGAAGAAAAAGAAGCAGTTGGTTGTTAAAGCAGTAGACTTAACCCTCATCGCAGGACACCTATACAAGTTAGGTCCAGATGAAGTTCTGCGCAGATGTGTGATGCCACATGAGAAAGACGCTATTATCAGAGAGGCACATTCAGGAACTGCAGGAGGTCATTTCGCAGGAAAGTCGACTGCATAGAAAATCCTGGAGGCAGGATTATGGTGGCCTACATTGCATAAAGACACCAAGGACTTTTGCAGATGCTGCGATATCTGCCAAAGGGTAGGAAAACCCTCACAACGTGATCAAATGCCGCTGTGACCGCAGGTCATGCTGCGCGCATTTGACAAACGAGCTATAGATTTTGTGGGTCCTATCAACCCACCGGGAAAGCGCACTAGTGCGAGATATATTATCACTGGAACAGACTACCTCACCAAATGGGCAGAGGCCAAAGCAGTAAGAAATTGTGATGCTGCTACAGCCGCACAGTTCCTTTTTGAAAACATCATCAGTAGATTCAGATGCCCAGTAATTTTGATGAGTGATCAAGGTACACATTTCTTGAACAACACCATTGATGCGTTGACAGAAGAATTCCAGATTCAGCACCATAAGAGCACTCCCTACCACCCACAGGCTAATGGTATGGTCGAGGCCTTTAATAAGATTTTAGAAAATGCTCTTACTAAGATCTGCAATTGCTAAAGGAATGATTAGGACCTCAGAGTTAACGCTGTATTATGGGCGTACAGGACCACATGCAAGAAACTTACGGGACACACACCTTTCAGCTTGGTGTATGGACAGGAGGCTGTTATGCCTATGGAGTATATTCTTCCCAGTTTAAGAATCACTCAGATTACTGGGATGACTGATACAGACACAGTGGAGGAAAGGCTAGCACAACTGCTTGCCTTAGAAGAAGACAGATTCATCGCCGGATTCCATCAGAAAGTGCAGAAGGCATGAGAAAAAGCTTGGCACAACAGACACATTAAGAATAAGACTTTCCAGATCGGAGACCTAGTGCTCCTCTATGACAGCAAATTCATTAAGTTTCCAGGAAAGTTCAAGACGCATTGGCTGGGGCCATATCAGATATAGCAAGTCACAGAGGGAGGTGTCGTTCAGCTCAGCCAGCTGAATGGGGAGCTTCTTCCCACATGGATTAATGGCAGTAGGCTTAAGCTCTATAGTGATAGCCACCCCACCTCTCAGCCCTAGCTTAGCCAGTTTATGGTGGTGCAGATGTCCAGTGTAGTTGAAAGGAGGCATCACACCGGGAACTAGTCTACACCGGCAAGTATTATTCTAAGTATGAGGAATCGCATCAAGTCGGTTCATTTAAATTAAAAAAAAAAAATAGTATTGTTTTACGCAGGTGATGCGGAGTCGCATCGCGGCAGTGTGATGTTTCCCTGTGCCACGTACTCAGTTTTGCAACCGACAAAGGGCCAGTCAAGTCAGCATCTGACAGGTAGTTAATGAGGTAATGACCAGTATATCTTACCATAGATTTGGCAGGAGTATAATAAATTTTTCCAGATTCGGCAAATCTCCGACGAGACCGACGCCTGTGCACACACGTTTCAAGGGAAATTCGATCGGATTTCCTCATTTATTAAGGATCGAATGACAGGTGTGGTCTTGTCCAGGCATTGATGACGACCGACAGGTTCAGTTTAGATGACCATTGCGTTTGGGATTATCGTGTTGGGCATAAAAGTAGAAAGTATTCAATTGGGACGGTTACGTTTGCAGAAAAACCGAGAGCTGTAGAGTGCATTGCTAAGAATTCCCTATGAAGAGATAAGTTTGTTATAGAGTGCTGTGATTTCCAGAAGTTGCAGCCATTGCACGTCCACCGTTTTGTACTGACAGGGCTCTGTTCAAGGACGAACCTCTAGAAGACATGCCGAGACACTTCAACCCTGGTGGCCGTAGGTCTGCTATAACGACGCCGCCCAGGGTTGTGAAATTAAGTACATCACAGGTCAGACAGTCGCCAAGGATGAAGAGTCAAGCGCCAGAAGTAGAAGTTGTCACCAAAGTCTCTGCTAAGGAGAAGAAGAACACCGAGCCGATCACTGAAGATAAGAAAGCAGAGCAGAAGAATGATGAGAAGAAATCTCCCACCAGGAAGAAAGTAAAAATGAGAAAAATAAAGCAACGGGAGAAGGTCGCTGACCTATCTGATCAGCTAAGAGAAGCACAAGAGATTGCGGAGGCAATGAAACAAAAATCTGACGATCAGAAGCAGCACGTGTACCTGGAGCACCTTGAAGAGAAGAAAAGTGGAAGAGGACAGCAAACCCAGTAGACGGTAGAATTCCAGAACGCAGACAAAGGCTTGTTCTCGAAACGGAATTCATGGTTTGTATCTCTTTCATATACAAGGCTCTAGACTGAAGGAAATGTTTGAGAAGGCTAGAAGATACAGATTTTCCTTTTGATAAAAGTTCTAACCCAGATAAAGAGGAAAGGATATCTGTGGAAAACCTTTCAAACATTCGAAGGCTCTTAAAAAGGTTTCAGGAGAGACAAGAGCGAGACCATGACTACGGGCAGGAAGGATAAGAGAGCCCAGCGAACCAAGTTACATAAACTATAAAGAGCATGTCGAAGTGATGCAGAAGGAATTCGCAGGACTTCAAGACAGGTTGCATAGGACTTCGTAGGAATCCAAGGCAAAGCTACAGCAGGAGAAGCCCACTGGAAGTGGCTCGAGGATGAGCCACAAGTAAGTGTTAGGGGACTGTTGGAGAAGGGTCCCGCAGCTACAGAAGAAGCTGCTAGTTTAGCGGAGAGATAAGTTTTGGCGGAAAGAAGATAAGATAGAGCTACGACGCCGTAGCACGTTTCCAGCTGCAGAGCAGAGACAGAAACTATGAATTTTAAGATAGAGAAGTCAAGAAAGGCAACGGTACCTGAGCGGCCGAGAAGAGAGAGCTCACCCATTGCATTAAAGGTAGCGGCGGAAGATAGGAGGGCTCAGTGACCCTCATAAAGGAGAAGGAGCAATGAGGCTGAAGCATTGAAGATGACGGACAGAAAAGTGAAGCAATGCACAGTACCCATGATCAGTGCCAGGAAGCATGGAAGACTGCAGAGAGCTGTGGTGTGACGAAAAGCAGCTACCTCAAGTACAGATATGGCTAACTGTCACTAGTTAGGGTTTGGGTTACTGTTGGGACAGGCCCACAGTGTTGTAATGGCAAGACCTTCGGGCTTCCTATAAAGGGATATATTTTGTATTGTAAAAGGTTGGCATTTTGGGCATTTTAGGCCATCCAGCTAGTCGGATAACATATAGTTAGCCATTGAGTCTGTTAGCTCACAGTTATCTTGTATTGTAATAGAGTTGAGCTCTGGTTCTGTTATTAGCGGTAGCAATATTAGTGTAACCAGTAGCTGGCTTATAGAGTATGCATGTAACGATCCGCAGGGATCGACAGAGAGGGAAGAGTACATTGTAGGAGAGCAATATAGAGAAGAAAAGAGATCTAAGAGAGAAGATCTTGAGCTGCATATGCGGTGCAGCAGCACTGTGTTTTACCTTCCCCTGAGCTATAATAAAAACACAGTTCTGTGGACGTAACTTCCATCCTGGAGCTGAACCACGTTAAAATCAAGTGTTATGAGATTGGTTTATGTGTTATGTTTACTTATGCATTTCTCAGTCATTTCATGGAATTTGTTTATAGTTTAATGAATGAATGTGTTAATCTATTCACTGTAATATTGAAGGGTAACATAAGTCGAAGTCTTTGGCATGTTGTATGTGGTTCATTTATGCTTTGCATGAAACAGTCACTAGTTGCAGTATTGAATAGCCTTGTATGTTAAGTCTTGCATGTTGACACGAGCAACGCTAAGTGCGCTAAACTACGGAGGTAGGATATCACAGAGAGGTGATACCGCATCGGTAGAGGAGCTGCGATGCGCGATACCGTAGTTTGAGGACTTAGCGTTGGGCAGGAGCTGCGTGTCGCACGGCGCACGACGACGCGGTAAGGTTGGAGATATTGCGAGTCAGAGAAAGTGCGCGGCATAGAAAAGGACCGCATAGCGGTATAAAGGAATATCTCATGGCTAGAAGAGCTGTGAGACGAGGAGATCGTGCGATGCAAGCAGAAGATCGCGCGATGCGCAGAGAGAGAGACCTTGCAGCTGGAGGAGCTGTAAGTCGCAAGTAGGATTGCAACAGAACCTGGTCCAAGACACTTGAGTCCTTGGCCAACCCATTAGAATCACTTCGGGTGAGACTTCAAGCTGCTTTGCGGTCTGTCACCGAAAGGGCCAGTGAGCTAGGGGTGTTGTTGGTTGATTATAGTAAACCCGGGTCTTCCCACCATAGCCAACATGAACCATGTCCTAGCCTGACCATCTAGGCTTTGTATAAAAACCCTAGTCCACACATCTTCTTGTTCTATATTAATATTCTCAGCATAACTGTAAAATGCCTCTAGATGTTCTTCAGCTGTGAAATCTCCCTCTCTTGTGAACTTAGGCATGTACTTTAGGCAGTCTCTAGTGGGCATGGCCGAGTGAGGGTTAGGCAAATTTAGGGGGGCATACCTAGCTACCAAGATTCTTTCCATTTTGGTCAATTGAGGGGCATCCATATTGGAAATGGGTATGGAAAGGGTGGAGGAAGGTAGTATTGATGTAGGTTGTAGCTGAGAAGGTGGTGGTGGTAAATTTATCCCAGTGGAGTCACCAGGGATTGGATCTTCACAAGTAGGGCTTGAAGATTCCCAAACCCTAACATTTTCTGATGTGTTTATAAATTCCTGAGAATTAAGTGTTTCAGCAAAATAAATAATAGCAAAAATATTTCTTGAAATACCTAATGTAACTTCCTTTGCAGCACTGCTGGTCTTCCTTAGGGAAGCCCTCGCTCTTCTCAGAATGTCTTCTGGATCTGAAACTGGTGTTGCTGGTGGCCCTTGAGGGTTTTCTCTGGTACTTGGTATTCTTGAAGCCACCTTATTTCAATGGAGTCACCAGATAGATGATTACAACTAGAATAATGTACAAGCTTTGTCTATCATCAAAGCAAGGATCTATGTTGTCTCCCAGGGAAGCCGAGGTTCATTCTTCGTTCACCGGCAACGGCACCAATTTGTTATCACTCCAAGAAAATCCTCTAGGTTGCAGCTCGAGGATGCCTGGTAACTTAAATATTTTTATGGTTTTCTAATTGGATCAAGTCAGGTGACCTATAAGACCTTAAACTATCAAGACATGCATGAAACTCAATCAGGGATAAGGCTTCTACTTACCATTGTTCAGAGGTTGACAATATGGTGTAGAGATGGAGAACTTATCATGCTGGCAGATCCATACATAAAACAAATATATATAAATGGCTAATCATGACAAGGAAAGCACTTATAATTCAAATCACATCAATATTCCAATAGGGTGACTACCGAAGCATAATTTGCTTTTGCTTAAAGATGTCTGGGATGATCCCTATGAATCAGTTCCGATGGTTCCTGGTGCCCCAATTCAACGGATTCCTCAAGCTTGGGCGAGCAGACTGGACAACTCTGGATTGTTGGGTCTCATCAATATGCCTCACTTTGGGCGATTGAACGAATCCCATGCATGTGTTAAACAAATCTTGGCCTACTTTCATGGTGGGATGCTCTATTTGAACGAGCCCATTCCGATCACAGTCAACTTAATTGTGAGCATTATGGGCTTACCAAAGGCCAGGGGAGATCTAGCGCAGTATCTCCGTGGGAGGGATACTGACAAGAAGCTTGCCAAGTAGCTGAAGGAGCGATTTGTCTTACAGCAGGATGGCCGTGCCTATCATATTGACAGCATCAATTCACAAGAGGTACATATTGGGGTGCATATTTTAGCAAGTAAGATTGTTTGGGGGAACCAACGAGTCCAGTGCAACTCGGGCATGGTTTTATGTGCCCAGAAATGCACATAAGGCATGCAAATGAACTGGTCTTTGTTCTTGCTCAACCAGTTGCTTGATGATTCTCTCACTGCTCAGGTAGGGCAGCCATTTTCATATAGTTGGATATTAATTCTCATTGGGCTTGTTGCATGGATGGTAGTTGATGCAGAGAAGGTGTGTCACGACGCACGATATCATAATTTGTGGTGGGTTGAAGAGAACAGTCGACAAGAGGACTGTGCGATCCACTTTTGGGTCTATTGGGAAGCTCTACAAGCCATGGCTATCAAAGTTCCCTACTTATCTAATTACGCAGTGACCAAGTATCAACGGCTTATTTTGTTTTCTATCGGGCTACACTCCATTTATGTCTAGGAGCGGTGGGACCCTAATACTTCAAGTCACTTACGGGACACTACCTTTGGCTTATAAAGTCACTAATGAATAATTGGATGCCATCATTTAGGAGTGGTCGGATGAATGGCGCAACCCTGTGAGTCAGGAGGAAATATCTAAGGAGCCACCACCTGATGCCCCGGACGAGCCTGCCCAAAAGGATCTTAGTGTTCCCAAATCTGACAATGAGTCGTCAATGAACCCTGAGGCTAAAGCACATCACATGCAGGAGGAAACTCGAACCAAATGGCACTAAGAATACAACGTAGGCAGCGGTACCCGGAAAGGACTGGAGGACCAACTATAGCGGCTCATCAAATCGGTCACTGACTCATCTAAGGCTGCGGCACAAGAAATACCTGAGTCCAAACATGAAGATTTTGGTGTGGTAAGAGATAGGTTGAATTCCATTTTTGATGTTGTTTCCAGGAAGACACCCATGATACATGTGATGAAGGAAGTCTCGTTGATCAGCACCGAGCCCCAGGATAGGAACGTTCAAGTTCCCCCAACTACGATCAACGCAGGGAGTGAAGCAGTGAACCAGTTACTGCAGCTGATCCATATCATTACCTTGTATCTGAACAAGTTCCTAGCTCAAGTACCAATGGAGCTACAGCATGTTGCTGCACATGAATTGGCAGATAGATAGAAGGAGTTGACTGATGGATACGTGCAGTCACAGAGCGCAGCCGAGAAGCTGCAGAAAGAAGCATAGGATTTGCATCATGTTAGGATACAACTGGAAGAAGAGAAGGCACAAGAAATCAATTCATTGAAGGTGGTGTAGGCCGAGCTGGAGTGCAAGGATGCCGAGGAAATTACTGAGCTGAAGAAGGCACAAGACCGCCTCATCATTGAGAAGGTGCAGCTGTGCGTAAGTGTTGGCGAGGTTGAGCAAGCTGTTGATGAGGATTTCCAACATACTTTTGAGAGCATGGCCGAGCTTACCACAGTTGATAAGGCCAAGCGACTTGGGGAAACCATTGTCAAGCTCCAGGACACCAACCTCTTGCTCAATGCCCTAGTCCATCTAGAGACGCCACCGGAGCAGGTTGTTGAACATAAGAATTCCATTGAAGAGATAGTGGCCGATTTTGAAACCATGGAGCAAGAGGCCAAGACAATCATGGAGGCGAGGACATAGTTTTGGAAAAGCATTGTCTAAGATGAGCAGCTCAACCAGCTGACCATGCAGGCGCAAGAAGCTAAAGGACAACTGACAACACTAGATACAACGCTACGAGAACTACCACTCATGGTCCAGATCACATGGTTTGAGTAATTAAAGGACCTACAATAGAGAGCTTCCTGCACCAAAGAACGCCAACAAAATCGTCGTGCCCGGTTGGATGAGTTCCAAGAAGTTGGTGGGAAGCTGGCTATCAAAGCAGTCACAACACTATAGGTGGTGCAAGAAAATTGATAGATGGTCGAAGGAAAGGTTAGAATAGCCCACCCTATGCAATAGAATTTTCTTAATTTTCAAAGCGCTGTTGACAAATTCTAGCTCCAGGTTTGCAAGATCTCGCAGCAGTTCGAATATTTCAAGGCCATGACATCGGCATATACCCTATCAACCTGAAGTGGCACGAGGACGATCCAAAAGACTGTGTTGGGGGCCTGTTTGCTGGGATTTTGGTAATTGAGTTCCGCAGTGTCACGGCAGCTACGCTAGCTCACGCAACAGTGCACAAGGCCAGATCAGCGCGATGGGTGGAAAAATAACCGATTTTTATATTTAATGGATTAATTGACCACATTTTGTGGACATAGGTCAATAGTGGTTAGAAGTTAGTTAGAAGTGGACCTTCAATGTAAAGATGCACGCCTATATATAAAGCTATTTTTTCAATTGACATAGACATCATTATGAATGAAATCACGAGCTATCAGAGGTTAGAGATAATCGCATTAATTATGAGATCTGGTGCAATCTATCTATGGTTTTGAGGAGTCTTCTGTTTTATTTGCTATCTATCTGGATTTTTGGGATTTATTTGGTCTCCTGCTATGGAGAATAATTGTCTATTTTGCATCTATTGCTCGAAATTAATATGACATGATAGTTGTTGCATGAATGTTGTCTTTTGCTTTCATGTTTTCTCTGCTGTGATATAAATGATAAGTGTGTTGAATATGTTATGATTTGTTGATGTTTATTTGATAACCCGACGATGTGATATATTCCAATTCTGTCGCATTTCTGATAAATGATGGTTTAAGTTGTTTTATGAATGATAGTATTGCTATGCTGACACTACTACGACAAATGAATGATGCAATTTGGTAGATCAGTAGTTATGAGGATAAATTACGATCATTGTCTTAGTTCTTTAAACTGATCATTATGATGTCTACCCATTGGATGCCATATATTCCCTTCTTACCACTGGAAACTTGGTTTCGAAATCTCTCCCTTGAACATCTCGGGTGAGACTTCGTCTGCTCTGCGGATGTTGCTAGGCAGGGTAAAACTTGTCTGGGTCGGTGCTCAAGGAGATTGCCCTGGTTGGGCGTCGACAGAGTGAGAACCCTTATCGATGAGACTTTGTTGGTGGGTTTTTCCAACAGTATAGAAATACCGTAAAAACCATCCTTCCCTCTAACTATCTCGGAGCAACACTACGGTGAGTTCTCTGGTAGATCCACTTGGGCATTTTTTTCTAACTTACTATCCCTTTCGAGTATACAATTCTAGTTAGACAGATGGATCTTCCTAGGGACCATAAACCCTTGTAATGGATTACAAACTCACTTGGGTTAAATTTATCTATCCAGACATACTAATCCCCCTAGGATCAATAGGCCTCCTTTGACTAACCCTTTCGGGCCTAAAAGTCCTAGCCAGACTTACCCTACTCTAGACTGAGCTACTCACCACTGCATCCTTCTTCCATCTACCATCACTCCCTCTTTTGAGAGAGGTCCTTTCAGACTACATCAAGCTTGTCTCGAAAGTATTAAAACTTTACACAAGCCAAAGGCTTATTCAACACATCTTCCACTTGTTCCTTTGTAGGAACATACTTGATCTTTACAACTCCTTTCTGCACCATGTCCTGAATGAAGTGATATCTCACTTCAATATGTTTTGAATTATCATGAAATAGTGGATTTTCTATCATCTTGATACAAGTCTGACTGTCAAAAAGGATATCAGTAAGATATATCTCTTGATCAAATAAACCTACCAACATCTTTCGAATCCAAATTGCTTCACTACAAGTTGAACAAGCAACAATGTATTTCGCTTCCTCTATGCTAAGTGCAATACTGGTCTTTTTTCTACTGAACCATGATATCATGCTTGATCCCAAAATAAAAACAATATCCCGAGGTGCTCTTTCTGTCTTTAGCACTTCCCACCCAATCTGAGTTTGTGAACCCATGTAGTTTGATCTCACCATCTAATGTATATATGATCCCATAATCTAAAGTTCCCTTTAGATACCTCATCACATGTTTTTCTCATATCAGGTGAATATGTTTGGGATTCACCATGTACTGATTCAGTGTGTTGACAACAAAACATATGTCTAGTCTTGTATTGGTTAAGAACATCAGTGAACCAATAATCTGTCTATACAAGGTGGCATCTACAATTTCCAAAGTATCATCATTCAATAACTTCAAGTTTGTTGTCATCATAGTAGTCATGTCCTTGCAATCTAACATTCCAAACCTCTTTATAATTTACAATGTACATTTTCCTTGGTTCAGGAAAATCTCATCTAGATATTTCCAAACTTCAAGACCTAGAAAGTAGTGCATCATTACAAGGTCTTTCATCTCAAATTCTGCAGCAAGCTTCTTCTTGCATTCATTGATGGGTGTATCCTCTCCTGTTAAGAATAAGTCATCCACATATAATAGTAATATCATAAGCCTATTATCCTCAACCTTATAGTAGAGGTTAGAATTTTCCTTACTCTTGGTAAAGCCCAAACTCATCAGGAATCCATCGATTCTGCTGTACCATGCTGTGGGTGCTTGTTTTATCCCATACAATGCTTTATTAAGTTTACATACATAAGATTCCTGATCGACAGTCTCGAAACCTTGTGGTTGTTCGATATACACTTCTTATTCTATCAAGCCATTTATAAAGGTTGTATTTACATCCATCTTAGGTGACTTCCACTTCTTTTTGGATGCCAAGGAAAGGAAGGTTCTAATTGAAGTGTACCTAGCTACTGGAGAAAAGGTATCTTCATAGTCAATTCCTTCCTTTTGGGAGAACCCTCTAGCTACGAATCTTGCCTTGTACTTTTCTATACTACCATCTATGGAATGCT
>LPNX010689203.1:2771-31647 GCA_001517045.1 Pseudotsuga menziesii | reverse complement strand
CCTCAACCTTATACTAGAGGCTAGAATTTGCCTTTGTCTTGGTAAAGCCCAAACTCATCAGGAATCCATCGATTCTTCTGTACCATGATTTGGGTGCTTGTTTTAGACTATACAATGCTTTATTAAGTTTACATACATAAGCTTCTCGATCGACAGTCTCGAAACCTTGTGGTTGTTCGATATACACTTCTTATTCTATCAAGCCATTTATAAAGGTCGTCTTTACATCCATCTTATGTAACTTCCACTTCTTTTTGGATGCCAAGGAAAGGACGGTTGTAATTGAAGTGTACCTAGCTACTGGAGCAAAGGTATCTTCATGGTCAATTCCTTCCTTTTGGGAGAACCCTCTAGCTATGAATCTTGCCTTGTACTTTTATATACTACCATCTATGGAATGCTTTGTTTTGAAGATCCACTTCAAGGATACCACTAACTTATCTTTTGGTCTTGGCACTATTTCCCACACATCATTCTTTATTATGGATTGGTATTCCTCGATCATTGCATCAACCCATTCCTTCTGTTTTGTTGCTTCTTCAAACCATCTTTATTCTTTATCAACTAGATCACTCATCAAAGACATAAAACTAGGATATGAATTTAGCTTCTTCCTTTCTCTAATGGTTCCTTCTAGGACACCATGCCTTTTTGCTTCTTCAATTACATCACGAGCCCAGGAATGATTTCTCTTTCAAGAAATCATTTCACTGGGTAATTCTTCTGGAAATTGAGGTTTGGTCATATCATAATCCTCAAGTATCTGATTTTCTTCTTCATTCCTAACTGGTTTAGGACTTTCTACAAATTTGGGATTTTCATGTTCCTCTTCATCTTCCTTATCTTTCTTCAAATTTTTGAAATTTGTATCTTTGTCAAATGTTACATCTCTACTAATTTCAAACTAATGGTATCCTGGGATATAGATTCGATATGATTTTGGCTGTTCACTATATCCTACAAACAATCTCTTCTTTCCTGAAGGATCTAGCTTTGTTATTTTCACCTTGGGAATATGAATGTACACTGGACAACCAAATATCTTTAGCATAAGCTTCCCAATTGACAATCTCGAAACCTTGTGGTTGTTCGATATACACTTATTCTGTTGATGTATTTGTAACTTCAGAATGTATTCACATGTATATCTTATGTCTTGTACCCCGATGTTTATTCCAGGAAGTGTCTGTAATGTATTTGAGTCATGTCATTCCCCGATGTTCCTATCAGGAGATTCAATAATGTAAACAAGTCATGTCAAGTCATTGTGGGTAACCTTCCTATTGATAAATGGTTAAACTCCACGTAGTTTTGGGGCCCTAGGGTTATTAGAATCTCCTAGAGAAGTCAGCTCTAGTGAGTTATTGTCAAGTCAGGAATTAGTATAAATAGAGAGTGAGCCTCTCTATTTATCATACATTCACTCACACTTAGTTGTAGCGCATCAATGAGAGAGAAGAAGTTGTTGGGGAAAGAGAGAGAGGCTACTACTATCAGGAGATCATCTTACTCTTTTAGGGTTTTGCTTTTGGTGTTAATTCTATCTCTGAGGAAGTTGCGGGGTTTTCTCCTTTATGGTTTCCCCAAGGAAAAACTTTGTTTTCATTGTCTCTTATGTTTTATTGTTGTGCTTGTTATTTTCTCAGTTAAAGATCCTAAGATAATGCTAGCTTAAATGATAAAAATCTAACATGGTATCAGAGCTAACCTAAGAAGAAGACACTATTCAGCTGCGGAAACTAGGGCTTCCTACTTTTTGGATCTCTCTCCACATATTTTCAGAAAAATAAGGTTTGGTTGACTCTCCTCTCCAGGGCGCATCTTTCTATCGAAGCAGAATCTAATTCTGAGCATTTTCAGTTTTTGACCCAACATCGCTGCCGAAAATTAGGGCTTTGCACTGAAGTGGAATTTTTTAGTGATCCCAGGCCTAGATTGATCTCCTCCTCAAAATCAAAGTTTAGAGATCAAGATCAAATATTTTGGTTGGATAGAACTCCAAGAAATTTAAACCCTAATCTGCTCCTGAACCAACTCTGCAGAAATTCAGCTCTAGCTCCAGATTCGACATCATAACCTGGTAAGATCTAAATATTTTGTATTTCCATTTGAGGTTCTTAGTTAATATGTCTCGTCATACCAAGCTTGATGAAAATATTGAGGGATTTGATAACTTCCAAGCCTGGAAGTATAGGATCTCCCTGGTCCCGGAAGGAAATGAGTTGGACTCCTATATCAATGAGGAGGTTCCAGCTTCAGAGGGAGATGAGGCTAAGGCCTTACAAAAGAATAAATTGGCCATGGATAAGAGTATTATTGCTGATTCAATCAAGGATCACCTCATACCACAGGTGTCCTCCCTAAAGACACCTAAAGCTATGTTTGATGCCCTGACCAAACTGTTTGAAGGAAAGAACATAAATCAGAAGATGACTCTGAGAAACCAATTGAAGAATGTAAAGATTTAGAATGTAGAAACCATCTAGACTTACTTTACAAGAGTCTCTTAGATCAAATAACAACTTGAAGCAGTGGATGAAGAACTGGAGAATGCATAGATTGTGATGACCACCTTGAATGGTCTCCCTAGGACATGGGACTCTTTCATTCAAGGGATTTGTGCCAGAAAGAAGCTAGTAAATTTCAGCAGACTATGGGAAGAATGCTCTCAAGAAGAAGCTCGGATAGCAGCTCGAGAAGAAAATATGGGAAGTGAAGATCAAGCTCTCATAGTCCACACCAAGAAAACCAGAAGGGACCATCATCACTCCAAAGGTAATAATTCACAATCTAGAAGAGATCTTTCTACTATTAGAAGTTACACATGTGATGAGAAAGGACACATATCCAAATATTGTCTTAAAAAGAAATGGAACTCTCACAAGAAAAAGGGAAACAAGAGAAGACATCATGCTCATGCTGCAAAGGATGATGAACCTTCCACAAAGAGAATCAGACAAGAAAGTGATGATTCTTCAAGTGATGATATGTGTTGATATCTGCTCTCACGGGAACTATCTCACATGGAAGCAATGATTGACTTATAGATAGTGGTGCTTCCAAACATATGACAGGATTCAAAGAATCATTTGTGAAACTATCTGAACATGAGTCACCTCACAAGGTGAAACTTGGGGATGACTAGCAATATCCAATAAAAGGTAGTGGTGAATCCTCCTATAAGCTAGACTCTAGAAAGTCTATAAAGATGAAAGATGTATTGTTTGTACCACGACTAAAGAAGAACCTCCTCTCCATATCTGCATTGGATGCAAAAGGAATGAGGGTTGCTTTTGTAGATGGCCAAGTTCTTATGTGGCCAAAGGGAAATGCTTTTGATGATGCAGTAGTGATTGGGGAACAAGAAGTAGGTCTATACAAATTGAAGGGCCAAACAGAACAAGCTTTGGTTCATGCCTCAGTAGAACTAAATGAACTTTGGCATAGAAGGCTTGCACATGTGCATTACAGGGAACTACCACTTGCAAGCAAAGTTGTAGAATGTCTTCTAGAAATGCAAACAAAACATGATGGTGCCTACAAAGGATGTGCAAAAGGAAAGAACACAAAGAAGACATTTCCAAGTACTAAGAGCAAGGCAAAAGGAATCTTGGAACTCATCCACTCCAATGTATGCAGTCCAATGTCATCCAATTCATTAAGCGGGTATGTATACTATGTTTCTTTTATTGATGATTTTTATAGGAAAACATGGATATACTTTATGAAGAACAAAGATGAAGTATTCAGCAAGTTCAATGGATTCAAATCCTTGATCGAGAACCAAACAGAAAAGAAGATCAAGATTTTTCAATTAGATAATGGTGGAGAATTCATATCAAATGAATTCAAAGACTTATGCAAAGATTCAGGAATTAAGAGGGACTTAACCACTCCATATAATCCACAACAGAATGGGGTTGTAGAAAGGAAGAATAGAATGATCATGGAAGCTGCAAGGGCCATGCTCCATGATCAAGATCTTCCCATGCATCTATGGGCAGAAGCTTCCAGAACAGCGGTGTATGTACACAACCGTACTCCACACAGAGTACTCGATAATAATACACCTGAAGAAGTCTTTTATAGCAAGAAACCATAAGTTAGCCATCTCAGAATATTTGACTATCCAGTGTACATACACATTTTGAAAGAAAAGAGGACAAAGTTAGATCCTTCAGGAAGGAAGGGTATATTTGTGGGATACTCTGGAAGCTCGAAGGCTTATAGAATATACTTCTCAGGATTCAAGAAGATTGACATCAGCAGGGATGTAACATTTGACGAAGACTTAGCTTACAACAAACTTAGAAAGAGACTTGCTAAAGAACCTGAAGAAATAGAAGTACCCAGAATTAATGACACAACTATGAATGAAGAAATTCAAGAAGAAGATCGAGAATTAGAAGAACCTCAAGAACCTGTAGATCCACCTCAGGAAAAGAATCCTCACAAGAGGAAACCTACTTGGGTACGAGAACAAGGTGTAGAAAGATATGGGGATCCAGAAGAAACATGCAGAGAAAGGAAAAGAACCAGATCATGTTCCAGTTATGTAGCCTTTTTATGTGATTTCATTGATAAATAACCTTCCAACTATGAAGAAGTGACAGAAAAGAAAGAGTGGAAGAATGCTATGATCGAAGAGTACCAATCGATCATGAAGAATGATGTTTGGGATGTTGTCCCAAGACCTAAGGGGAAGTCTGTGGTGACTTCCAAATGGATCTATAAGATCAAGCATGCTGTAGATGGTAGCATAGAGAAATGTAAAGCAATATTTGTAGCTCGTGGTTTCTCCCAGAAAGAAGGAATATATTATGAAGAAACCTTTGCTCCCGTACCCAGATATACTTCCATCAGATCAGTACTTTCTTTAGCTGCAGTAATGAAGTGGAAAGTACACCAGATGGATGTCAAGACATCTTTCTTGAATGGTGTAGTAGAAGAGGAAGTATATGTGGAACATCCACTCGGATTTGAGACACATGACAGAGAGACTCATGTGTGTAAATTAAATAAAGTACTATATGGTTTGAAACAGGAACCCGGGACATGGTATGACAGAATTGACAGCTTTCTATCTAGTTTGGGATTTACCAAGAGTAAAGCAGATTCCAACCTATACTACAAGGTTGAAGAAGGGAACCCAGTGATACTCTTGCTTTATGTAGATGATCTATTTGTAACAAGAATGGATGGGTTGATAGCTGATATGAAGAGGAAGCTTGCTACCAAGTTTTAAAAGAAAGACTTGGGTATGATGCACTATTTTCCAGGCATGGAGGTGTGGCAGAACACGGATGGAATATCCCTCGGACAAGGGAAGTATGTGGTAGAGATCCTGAAGAGATTTGGGATGATGGACTGCAAGGCCATGACCACACCTATGGCATCGAACATGAAGCTATTGAGTGATGCTTCATCCGAGTCGGTTGATGGCACGATGTATCGCCAGATGATTGGGTCCTTGATGTACCTGGCGAATATGAGACTAGATATTTTATTTGTTGTGAACACCTTGAGCCAGTTCCTGACATATCTGAGACATGTTCACTTAATTACTGCAAAGAATATTCTAAGGTACCTAAAGGGTACAATTGATTATGGGATTAAGTATAAGGCTGATCAAAATATTAACCTGGAGGGTTATGTTGACTCAGATTGGGTAGGTAGTGCCATCGATAGGAAGAGCACTTTAGGGTGCTGCTTTAGTATGGGATCAGGTGTGATCTCTTGGTTTAGCAGGAAACAGTCTTGTGTGGCAGTGAGTACAGCTGAAGCAGAGTATGTCACAGCTTGTTCAGGTAGTTGTGAGGCAGTATGGCTGAGGAAGCTATTGTCTGATTTATTTGATCTCCAGTTGGATGCTAATTGTATATATTGCGACAAACAGAGTTGTGTGTGAATTTTTCTGAGAACCCAGTGTTCCATGATAAGTCGAAGCATATCAAGATCAAATATCACTATATTAGGGATATGGTGTAGAGAGGAGCAGTGAAGCTCCAGTAGGTTGCGACGAATGAACAAATAGCTGATGTGTTGAGTAAGCCATTGGCCAGGGTGAAGTTTGAATACTTCAAGGAGAAGCTTGGTGTTCTCCATATTGAGGTTCCTTCCAAGAGGAATTGATGAGTCCGTGATATGCCCTTCTGACATAGTGAGAAGATTGGTTCCTTCCATGATCAAATGTAAGTGTTGTGCCCTTCTGGCATGGTGAGAGGATTGGTTCCTTCCATGGTCAGATGTAAGAGCTGTGACATGGTGAGATGATTGGTTCCTTCCAGCATGAAAAAGGGATGGCTATGTGAAGACACATCTAGTATGAAAAAGGACTAGCTCTGTGTAGATCCCACATCCAGCATGAAAAAGGGCTGGCTCTGTGAAGACACATCTAGTATGAAAAAGGACTAGCTTTGTGTAGATCCCACATATAGTATGAAAAAGGACTGTCTCTATGAAGACATATCTAGTATGAAAAAGGACTAGTTCTGTGTAGATCCCACATCTAGTATGAAAAAGGACTAGCTCTGTGATGACACATTCAATATGAAAAAGGGCTGGCTCTGTCTAGATCCCACATCTATTATGAAAAAGGACTAGCTCTGTGAAGACATATCTAGTATGAAAAAGGACTAGCTCTATGTAGATCCCACATCTAATATGAAAAAGGACTAGCTATGTGATGACACATCCAGTATGAAAAAGGACTAGCTCTATGTAGATGCCACACCTAGTATGAAAAAGGACTAGCTCTATGATGATACATCTAGTATGAAAACAGATTGGCTCTGTAGATGTGCATCTAGCATGAAAAAGGGCTAGCTTTGTAGAACTTCATGTGACGAGAAGAATCAAGAGATAGCACCCGTGATGATGACCCAATGATGATCCAGATCTAGTGATGATGATCCAGCAGTGATGATCCAACAGTAATGATCCAGATCAAGATGAAGATGACTAGAAGATGAAGATGACAAGAACTCATTGATGATCCAGATGATACAGAGAAGAAGATCTGTGCTGATAAATTTTGTTGAGAGAATACCTTCCTAGTTAAGAGGGAGTGTTGATGTATTTGTAACTTCAGAATGTATTCACCTATATATCTTATCTCTTGTACCCCAATGTTTATTCCGGGAAGTGTCTATAATGTATTTGAGTCATGTCATGCCTCGATGTTCCTATTGGGAGATTCAATAATGTAAACATGTCATGTTAAGTCATTGTGGGTAACCTTCCTATTGATTAAGGGTTAAAGTCCTCGCAGTTGTGGGGCCCTATGGTTATTAGAATCTCCTAGAGAAGTCAGCCCTAGTGAGTTATTGTTAAGTCGGGAATTAGTATAAATAGAGAGTTAGCCTCTCTATTATCACACACTCACTCACACTCAGTTGTAGCACATAACTGAGAGAGAAGAAGTTGTTGGGGAAAGAGAGAGAGAGACTACTGCTGTCGGGATATCATCTTACTATTTTGGGGTTTTTCTTTTGGTGTTGATTCTATCTCTGAGCAAGTTGTAGGGTTCTCTCCTTTATGGTTTCCCCGAGGAAAAACTTTGTGTTCATTGTCTCTTATGTTTGATTGTTGTGCTTTTTATTCTCTTAGTTAAAGATCCTAAGATAATGCTAGCTTAAATGATAAAAATCTAACATATTCTTCTATCAATCCATTTATAAAGGCTATCTTTACATCCATCTTATGTAACTTTCACTTCTTTTTGGATGCCAAGGAAAGGATAGTTCTAATTGAAGTGTACCTAGCTACTGGAGCGAAGGTATCTATATAGTCAATTCCTTCCTTTTGGGAGAACCCTCTAGCTACGAATATTTCCTTGTACTTTTCTATACTACCATGGATGGAATGCTTTGTTTTGAAGATCCACTTCGAGGATACCACTGACTTGTATTTTGGTGTTGGTACTATTTCCCACACATCATTCCTTATTATGGATTGGTATTCCTCGATCATTGCATCAACCCATTCCTTCTGTTTTGTTTCTTCTTCAAAAGATATTGGTTCTTTATCAACTAGATCACTCATCAAAGACATATAACTAGGATAGGAATTTGGATTCTTCCTTTCTCTAATGGTTCCTTCTGGCACACCATTCCTTTTTGCTTTTTCAATTACATCATGAGCCCAGGAAGGATTTCTCTTTCGAGAAATAATTTCACTGGGTAATTCTTCTGGAAATTAAGGTTCGGTCATATCATGATCCTCAGGTATCTAATTTTCTTCTTCATTCCTAACTGGTTTAGGACTTTCTACAAATTTGGGAGTTTCATGTTCCTCTTCATCTTCCTTATCTTTCTTCGACTTTTTGAAACTTGTATCTTTGTCAAATGTTACATCTCTGCTAATTTCAAACTAATGGTATCCTGGGATATAGATTCGATATGATTTTGGATGTTCACTATATCTTACAAAAAGTCTCTTCTTTCTTGAAGGATGTAGCTTTGTTATTTTCTCCTTGGGAATATGAATGTACACTGGACAACCAAATATGCAAACAAGTGTTGTGTTCAAAGGTGACAAACAACTACCATTTGATTTGAAAAATGATTCCCTTCCCATAATTTCCCCATCATGATTAATGAGTGCCTCTTTTCATTTTTACGAGTCTAAAGAGGGTAACAAACACTCGTTGTAGCTTGTCCGAAGACAAGTCCATTCTCATATATTTCATGAACCTGAGAAAGGAGGGGTTCATTCCCAAAAAGGGTCTTTCAATGTTTAATTTAATGAGTCCAATGAAATCAAAATCGTTGTAGTTCATGTTTAGAGAGTTTGAACAAACTAAAGAAAACTCCAAAGGGTCATTTTTCGTATGATTTAGTCTCTAGGGCCCAAAAAAGTATAAAATAATTCCCGAGAGAACTCTTCTAGTTATGATTGGCTGGAGTGTTCCTTTTTCGTAAATAGTCTATCCGAACCGAAAAAGAGATAACCTACCGTCAGTGAGACGAATCTTCAAATACTTTTATGAGTATGAATAAGACCGGTACTTGACAATCTTTTCATATTTAGGGAGTCCAAAAAGAGTTTAAAGGAGACTCCATTACGTTTCCTTTTCACGATGAGAAATTTTTACGAGCCTAAAAAGAATCTGAAAAAGACTCGAAAATTTGATACTGAGTTCTAAGAGCGTGACCAAAGTGTCGAAACAAACGCTCGGGGACTTTTTCCATTTTCTGGCAATACGAAAAAGTAAAAAACAAACTCCTCCATAGACACTACTGTTCATTTTTACATCCCTGCAAGACTTAAAAAAGCTTCATTAACCTCCTAAAAATTCAAATAAATGACTTCATAAACTATATCAAAAGGTGTTTTCATATCAAAATGATTTAAAATATTAATAATAATGTGAAAAATCCTAAAAATACATTTAAAAGCCAATTGAATAGTAAAAACAAGTCCTTTTACTATTTAACAATTTGTGAGAGTATTTGGGAGACTTTTGGAGCCGTATCTTCAGCCGGATAATTCAGGAGCATCAACCGTCCATTTCGAGCACCATCAGAGCCAAGTAAATGCTAAAACCCTACCCTTTCATTTAATTGTGTCCATTTTTTATTTGGCTTGGGTTTATGGGGTCTTTAAACAAGCCCTAAATCCAAAATACGGGCACCGCTCCTGCCCCTTACAGGATAGGTGGTGGCCGATAATAACCGCCCTTGTTCAGTTTCCCTCAGGCGGTGCCACCGCTCTGTGTACATGGAGGACATGCGGTGTCGACCGTGAGGTTGGAAAATCAAGTGGGAAAGCCATAAAAAAGTTTTTTGATTATTCTAATGGTTGAATATGGATTTGAATAGCTCATTTGTTGTTTTTGGCAGGTTTCATCTGGTAAAAAATTGCTATATGGAAAGAACGACAACATGATGATGATGATGTTTTGGCTGAGAGGAATGCGGGGTGCTTCTTTAAGAGGTTGTGGCCTATTTGAATTCTTTCACAGTCCGAGTACGACATCTTATGAGTGCCTACTAGAGCGTATACTGTGCATGTGGAACCCTGAGAAATCGTATTTCAAGGTGGGAGCCCATGTTTTGACCATAGAGGTAGAATATATCTACTTTCTAACGAGTTTGTCCTAGCGGGGTGCCTCGGTTTCATTGACTAGTTCTCGAGGAGGGTATGTGACCACCTAGGAGTTGATACACTGTTATTGTGAGCCTGGTACCAAGATGTCGGGGAAGATGATCCCCATAAAGGCAGTGGTGGATGATGCATTGCGCACTGTTTTTTTCACTGTGCAGAGGATGGTAGGAAGCCAAGGGACTCATCAGGTGTCCAGAGCGCATATGATATATGCTATAGAATCTATGGCACCCACTGTCTTTAACTGGGAAGAGGCATTACTTTTGGTCTTCAAGGACCAGCTAACTAAATGTCGGCAAGGGGAGCTGAAGCAGTTCGGCTATGGATCCATTCTAACTTGTTTCATTTTTGAGTGGTTACCCCACATGAGACCCCAAGTGACCTTTACAGAGCTGAGGGCTAGAGACCCTTGTATGCTGAGATGGGTAATACTTATGGCTCGCACAGGAGGTGTCAGACTCACGGTGAAGTATGATGTTCTGTTGGTTAAAAGACTAGATCCTCATGATTGAGGATTATGCATATGCGGAACTGACTTCAGGGGTGACCCTAACCTACCACTTCCACCTGGTGAACAGTGGGGAGACGTCGATAAGAAACAATTCTCTTTGATTGTGTTTTTTCATTTTCATGTTTTTATGTTTTTTATGAGCAGTAACAAGACCTAAATTTTATCATGCAGATGTTGGAGCAGCAAGAACTGGGGGATCATCCCCAATGGATAGGAGAGTGGGAGCTCAGTTTGTTCACAGAGGTAATGACCATATGGGAGAGCTAGAGGAGAACCTAGAGAGGTTAATCCTAGATATCCCAGATGCAGCTATTGATGACCTCCCGATGAAGTACTAGAGGCACAGCGTGGGAGTGCAAGGCCGTTTCAGCCAACTGCTACGTAGAGTAGTATGGGATGTCATGTGTTACCATCACCATCACTAGATGATGTCCTACATGATGTATTACTGAAATCTGAGACAAATTTAGGATTTTGTATGATGTTGTATTTTCCTGAAAGCCACTGTGCTTCAGATGAGGTCTCGTGACCTTTTTTTGTAAAAGAATTATATATATATATATATATATATATATAGAGAGAGAGAGAGAGAGAGAGAGAGAGAGAGATTCTATTACTGGTGTTTATACATCTCAAACGGAAAATGTATTTACGTGATTTTATGTGTTATCTACTGTTTATTTACAATATGATGAACCATGTTTGATTTTCAAGTTATGTATGAGCAATATACCAGTCTAGGATATAGTTTCCTAATGAATCAGTAACTGCATTGTCTGCCCTAGGGATATGCCTGTAAGTAATGATCTCAAATGATATTTCCAGTAGTTGTACTCTCTGGAAGAGGTGGAGAAGTATGGGATTTTTGATGGTATAGACATGGTTCAGATGACAAACCACTAACTGAGAGTCCATAAATAATACCAAATTAGGAATGTCTCGAGATGCAACTTTAGTCAATAGACCTATTACTTCCTGATACTCGACGATGTTGTTGGTAGATGGACCAATACAAACCACTCCTGAACTGATGATATCATGTGCAAGGGAATACAGAACCCAAGCAGCTGAAGCAAGGTTCAAGGTATGATGGAAAGTGCCATCAGGGAAGCCATAAAAGGCCATCCGATCTACATAACCAAAACATGGTATAAACAGTCTAGACACTAAACTCAAAACCATATTGAAAATACTAAAACACACTGAAAGTAAAAATGTACATATATACAAGGTACCATACATGAGTGATATAATCATATTACCTCTTCAGGTACAACCCATTGCGAGGTTGCCCGAAGGGGATTTTGTCATAATATACAAGCTCATAGGCCCCTTTCTCTAAGACTTTAGAAATGATAAAAGGACCATACCACATTGATTCGAACTTCCCTTTTCCTAGTTTATCATGTTTCTGATCGTAGGTCAGAAATAGGTCACCTTCATTAAAAAAAAGAGGTTGGAAATATTTATCATACTGTGCCTTGACACATTTCTTATGTGCCTCATTGACTAAGGAAACATCTCGTCTAGTTTTGTCAATATTGTTTAGGTATAAAAATATTTCTTCCTTGGTGGAAGTATTGGGGAGAAGTTCAATGGCAATTTTCAAAGCCGAGATCTGGCACTGAATACGTAGGACAGCTTCTAGTCTGTAAACTAAATGAAAAGGTGTAAAACCAGTCGTTGTTTTCACTGAAGTCCTATAATCCCAAAGAGCATAAAAGAGAGTCTAGTTCCAGTTGGATTTATAATCTCCAACCATCCGATGCAACATATTTTTTAAGACTTTGTTAATGGCCTCGACCTGACCATTATCCTGCGGATAATAGGGAGTTGAGTTTTCATGGCGAAAACCCAACTTGGCACTTAACTCTGACATCATCTAATTCCGAAAATGTGATCCATGATCAGTGATTATGGACTCTAGAACTTCAAACCTAGATATTATGTGATTAAATAGAAAAAGGGCGACAGTCTTACCATCCTATTCATATGTAGGCATAGCCTCATCCCATTTAGTGAAAAAATCCATAGCTACTATGATGTAACCATGCCCCCCAACTGAGGGAGGCTTACAATGCATAAAATCTATCCCCCATTTGGCGAAAGGGCCAATGACAATGATGGGGTGTAGCGAAGCAGGGTGGGTGTGCTTTCTTGGATAGAAATGTTGGCAGGGTGGGAATTTCTTAATAGCCTCGTGACAATATTTGAAGATTGAGGGCCAGAAATAGCCCGCATGAAGGATTTTCTGGTTGTATCCATCCCAGAAAGATGACCACCACATGCTCTAGAGTGGCAGTCATTGAGAACCTGTTCAGCCTCTTCATGGGTGAGGCATCATCGAAGAATGGAATCTATACCACGCCTATGCAGTGTATCGTTCATGATAAGGTAGTATTTTGCATGGTGAAGGATGAGGTGGTGATCATCACGAGATAAATAGGGCTGAAATCTCTATGTATAGAGATAAATGATTAAATATCCATACCATGGGTCGGTCGGGCTTATTAGGAACATAAATTCATCTAGGAATGAATCACTAGGCTCATAATCCATCAAAGTAGAGTGTAGGTCACACATCAGCTCTACAAAAACCAATGATTTCTTTGAAGTAGCTTTGGAAAACTCAAGGTCAAACTCCTGCAGGATGACGATCCAACGGGAGTATTTTCCCTTAGCACGTGACAAGTTAGGATGTAGTACATAGGTTTCTGGTCTGCAAATACCGTGGTAGTGCGAAGAAAAATGTAATGATGAAATTTTTGGACAATAATTACCATAGCCAATGCTAGCTTCTCCACACGTGAGTATTGTGTTTTAGAATCGAGAAGATTCTTACTAGAGTAGTATATCACGTGTTCTTGGTCATTCTGATCCTCTTGGGCTAGAACCATTTCTATGGTAGTAGTAGAGGTAGAGACATATAAGAGAAAATCCTTTGAAAAATCCGAAGGGTGTATCATGGGTGAATGAGTCAGAGTGTACTTAAGATTATCAAAGGCTCGTTGGGCCTGTTCATCCTAGAAGAATGGAGTGTCCTTCTTGAGGAGACGCATATAACCGTGTGTTTTCTCAACAAAGTTACAAACAAAACGATGGAGAAATTTTTCCTTCCCTTGCAAACTTTGGAGCTCAAGGATGTTGGTTGGGTCAGGTAGGGCAAGAATAACAACAATATTCAATGGATCAATCCAAATGCCATCCTTAGAAACCACAAATCCTAAGAGACATCCCGTCTCAACACAAAAAACACATTTTTTTGGGTTCAACCATATTTTATAATGGCGACATCTCAGGAAAATGTCTCTAATATGTTGAGGATGGTCTTCCCATTGCTGTGAATGCGTAGGGAGATCATCAAGGTACAACTCCATGATGTTTTTAATGTCGTGAAAAGCATAGGACATAGCACACTGGAATGTGGCTCCACCATTCTTAAGGCCAAATGGCAACTTATTATAGGCGAAGGTTCCCCATGGGCATATAAATTTCATCTTGTGCTGATCGGTGGGAAATATCTCAATTTGATTATAGCCAGAAAATCCATCCATGAATGAGAAGATGACACTTCCGACATAGTTGTCAATAATTTGATTGATGTGCAGAGTTGAAAAATTGTCCTTAGGACAAGCTTTATTCAGGTCTTTGAAATCGATACAGACTCTAATTGTTTCCTGCATTTTGTTCACAGGAATGATGTTAGATGCCCATTCTGTTAGGGGTACATGATAGATGAATCCTACCTTCAAAATTTTTTTGACTTCGGCTTTGATAGCCACTGCCTTCTGGGGATGGAATTGATTTCATGGATGATGATGGATGGGTCTATGCCAAGCATTTATTCATAAGACCAGGAAAAAACATCTCGGAACTCCTTGAAAAGTGATCTATATTCTTCAGTTTCTTCTATTGAACAATTCTGCCCAACGTGAACATGTTCAATAGTTCCAGGATTGACCAATATGTCGATTGAGGATTTTTTAGTGATGTTGCATAGATTTCCTTCAGAGTCAGAATCTTGCAACAACACAGGTTTTTGCGAAATGTCGACAATATCAGTACCTAATAGAGATACAAAATCATTATCTGTAGAACTGGTTTTGGGGAGGAGCGAGGATCTATGATGATGATCCTCCCATACTAATTCATTTGTACTTATAATCTCTATGATAGTTTCATCTGAAGGAAAGGTTTGGGAGAGATAATCTAGAGTAGGAAGAAAGGGTTCTAACCAATAGGGCAGGTGGTAAGGATCCAAAGCCACAAGATGAAGATAATCTATATGATCATCGGAAACAGATTGGATAGCATCATAAAATGCTTCATGCAGGATGTGGGAGGATGACTCAACAACTTGTTTACCCTTGGGATCATAGCCAAGTGAGGAGATCATATCGACAATTGTTGTCTCTGTGCTAGAAGGAGCTAATGGGAATACGCCCATAAGGGCAGATTCCTTCAACATACCTACCCCAATCGACTGATAAGGAGGAGGGGACTGAACTAACATAGGTATTTTATTTTTCGTAGGGGTAGTAACATATGGCGTACAGAAATCAAGTTGATCAATTATTACAATATTTACCAAATGTGGAAACTAGAGCATTCTAAATACCGTCGAAGCGACAACAGTCATAGCATAAAACCAATTTCTTCCTAGGAGAATATTGTAGTCTAACAGGGCATCCACTACCTCCACCTGAATGGAAACGGTTTTTCCCCCCAGCTCAACTGAAAGTGCTGGCATTAGACAATGGGGTTGGAAACCTCTGCCATTAAAGGCTCTTGGTCGTCGGTGATTTTGCAAGCTAGGGAGAGCCAATGGATTTCCAACAGGATAGAGACAAAACTAAGGTTGAAGCACCTTCATCTAGAACAATCCTAAAGATCTTTTTCCCAACTACTTTTGTTTTGATCTGAAAAGTGAGTTGGTGAGGTAGTCTAGATTTGTGGTTCTCCGGGTTAAAATGGATCAAATTTGTGTTATCTGGGTCTAGGGTTCCTAAGGCATTTAACAAGTTTTTGTGTTGCGTGGGACAACTTTGGAGTACTTCTAATGTATACATTACACACGGTGCCTGAGCGAGGTATTCAACAACAATTACAAAACTGTGCAGCTCAGGAATTGGGATTAAAAATAGACTTCCTAAGAGTACTCTTGGGTGGATGCAAAATCATGTTGAGATTAGGTTTCTCGACAGTTAGGGGACCATTAGATGAGGATGCAGGAGAACCAGTGGGAGGATATTTATCTAGAGAAGGATTTTCATTTTTATTCTCTATAGGTTTGTCATATGACTGAGTACGAGTTGTTAAACTAATAGTTTTTTACGACATATTTCGGAATTCCTCTGAAGGACCAGAATTTCCTTGATTGGACGTGTGGTCTATCAGTTGTTGTTGAGAAGGAAAGGGATAATTAAGAACTGCTGGTGCGGGTTTACTTTTTAAAAACTTGTTAATTTCATCAGGATGAGGACATTCCTTTGCGAAATGATCACCACCACACAATAGGAAGGGATATTTGGCTTCCCTTTTTCCTTTATTGTCATTCTTTGGGGCCATAGGTTTGGGATTTTCTTGTTGGTTTCTGGGTTTTTTATTTTTACCTTTTCCCTTTTTCTTATTACCAGATGATTGCGTAATTTGAATAGAATTCACCTCCGCAGAAATCGTAGGATTAGAAGGAGCAGTAGTAGAAGCACTGAGTTGCTTTGCAGGTTTAACCGTCGACAAGGGCTGGATTGAACCGATAACGCCATCGATAAAAGTTTCTACAGGTGGCTTTGTCGGGTCCATGCTGGGATGGGGAGCTTGATGAATAAGGCCATACAAAGTTATGGATTGGGAATACACCAAGTCCAGATACTGAGAGCGACTGATATCCTTCTCTTTAGTGACAGCATCGCCCATGGCCACATCTCGGGCAATGGGTGGAAACAAAGACTTCGTAAACTAATCAGCCAAGAGTTGGTCAGGGATAGGAGCTTTAATGAGCCTTCTCTTCCTTCTCCACTCATGGATATGATCAGATATGTATGTGGAGTTGTGTTGATGTAGATATTTCAAAAGGTTTGTACCCATTTCATAATGAATGGGTAGCTAAAACTGTGTGAGGAAGACAGTTTCCAATGCACTAAAATCCACAAACGGGTGTCGTGGAAGTTCAATATACCACTTTGCGGTCGGACTGGTCAAAGTGCATTGCAAGAGTCTCAATTGAATAGAATCATCCTTCAAGGAGTTAGATGAACACCATAGATGGAAATTCATAACGTGATTTTTGGGATCATCTCCCTACTTACCATCGAATTTTGGAATGTACGATGGAAACTTTACTGGAATAACATGCCATGAAGGGTTGTATTGAATGGGGTCATTAATCAACTTGGACAAATTAGGTAAGTCCAATGTTGCTAGGAAAGGTAACTAACGATTGGGTTCCACATACTAGTAATATTGATAAGGCATGTAACCATTAGTAGGGTCGTAGGTTGACTAATATACAGGTTGTTGAAACATCTGATGAGATGATGTACTTCCCAAATATTGACCTCTAGTGCTAGGGACTCTAGAGCCACCAGGACCATTAGGAACATTATGACCATTAGTAGGAGGTCGAGGACCTCTGAGACCACCAGGACCACTAGGGGGAGGGACACCAGGACCACCAGGACCACCAGGAGGAGGGCCACCAGGACCACTAGGACGAGGACCACCAGGACCCCTCAAACCACTAGGATGAGGACCTCCATAAGGTGGTCCTCTGGCACCACAAGCAGTATGAATAGGTATTCCTCCCATCGCTGGAATATAAGACCAGTTGGGTTTCCCCCATGGTGTAAATGTATTCCCAGGTTATGGAATTCCAATGTAAGAAATTCCTATAGGGGTGGGTTGATAATTCATATTTCCTACAGGCATTTGATTTACTGGGTAACCATAACCCCATGAGGGTTGATGAACTACAGGTTGTGCCACCGAGGGATGACCTGAACTTGAAGGAGTGTTTACCACATTTGTGTTGGTGGGAGGGACATATACTGTGGATTGTCCCACAATAGAGGTTTTCCTATTATTAGTAACAATTCCATTACTGGGTAACGTAGGTCGCGCCGGGGGTTTCCCACCGGCATTAGAAGGTACATACACTACTGGAACTGAAGGTTCCCCCCCATCCATAGAAAGTATGGGATGACTAGAGACATACATAGAACTCAAAACCGGAGGGGCAGAATTGGAGGTTTGACCTAGATTGCGAGAAGTCTCACCATATGCTATATGACCATCAAAATAAGGTTTAATTTCAGCCATAGGCGAAGGATCTGTATTACGGGGAAGAAGAGCTGAAACAGGTTCTTTATGAGGCATGGGGGTTGCTAAGATTGTATCTAATCTTTGCATTCTCTCTTGAAAATCATGTGCACGGTGAATAGATGCTTGGATTTGTCTATACTCTTCCTCACTTGGTGAATATTGTTCAAGAGAGGGCCTATTTACCCAAAATGAGGCAATGGCCCACCCCATAGAAGTTCTCCAAAATGGAGCATCTGGGCCATACTCAAGTGGAGCAGGACTATCGGTATGACCTTCCATATGCGGATGAAAGGAAGTATCAACCATAGGAGGCTGTTGAACCAAGGGATTAATGTAAGAAGTGAATTGGTATCCACTTTATACCACTATATTTTCTTCCTAGTGGGAAGTAGTTGTAGCTCCTTGGTCGATGGCTTCCATTGGACTTCCTCCCGTAATAGGAGGAAAATCAGGTGGCAAGCCCTGATTCCTTCTGGATCATCTTAACTGAAACGTAGCCATATTGGTATCAGTTACTAAACTAACCTAGGGTCTCAAAACTAATAAAACACGCACAAAACTTTCTCCTACTCAAACTATAGGCCAACGAGTAAACTTAAATGATAGGAGGAGCTCAAATAATCGGTCTCTCACTAGGATTGTCAAGTAGGTGCAACTCGTAATATACCACAAGGGTACGTGCGTAGTAATCTTCCTGGATGTTGTTTTCGGTGTATTTCTCCACACAATATGACCAAATTATTTTTCTCATATGGACAAGGTATCCTAGTGGGGTCTCTTGATATACGCAAGGTACGTGGGAGCTCAAATCGGTAGTAGTGTTTTCTAATGCACAACCATTCACAAGGGGCCTTCCGATATACAATCGAGTACGTGAAGTACCTTTATAGATACCTCAAGGTTACATGAAAAGTTGTTCGATATACCGATGGTACGTGGAAGAACCGCATGAGTACTAGTTTGTTGTGCAGACAAATAATGATAACTCCTATGTTTAATGACGCCCGAACACGTCTCTAACCTATCACTCAAATTTCTATAAAATTTTGAGATCTATAACTATTGTTAATTTTAAAGTGGACGGTTAGGTGAATGCATGAGATTTTGACAGAAAAGTAAAACCATGCAAATATGAAATGCACGTTCATTCAATTTACTGTTCAGATTATGCCTAATTACAGGAAGGAGAGAGAATCTTTTTTTTTTGCTTTGAAACCAAAAAATTCTCAAACAACTATGCTGAACAATTCTTTTCCGAGAAAGCAAGAAAACAACACTTCTTCAAATAAAATCCTTTGAAAGCATGCAGATAGGGTAAGATCTCATTTATGAGAAGAAAGACAAGAAGCACACAAAGGTATATTCAACATTTTTCAACTTTTTCTATTAAAATAGAAAGATCAAATTTAAAACTACCAATATTTTTTCTTTTGATGAGATGACAATATGAACTAAAGGGAAGAAAAATGGAGATCTGAAAGCTTATGAGGCTAATCAGAGGCTCAACAATTCGTCCTCAAATAATGATATAAAAGAATCTCAATAATAAAAAATTCTTTTTTCAGAGTAAAAAGAAGTCCTTCACTATCTTTACGAAAAAAATGGAAACAAACAAACTGATTAAATAGGTCTTTCTTTTCAGGATTATCGAATAGCAAGAAGAGATCTAATAGAGCAAAAGATTTCAAGTACTCCTTTCAAAATAACCGAACTCACAAGTAGTAACAATGATGAATCTAACCTAACCTTTTGGTTTTAACAAACAAGAATTTACCACATCAAATTTCAGATTTGAACACTCTGGTATTTGCAAACAAGCCCGAACAATGCTAGTTGAAGACCAAAAATCCAAAAACAAAAAATTTCTTGCAAAATTTTGAAAAAAATAGGTTTGGAAAAAACCTACCTGGCACCACTTGCAGGAGGATGTTGACAGAGCGGTTCTAAGAAGGCTATGCTTCCTGCTAACTGCTCTCAAGAGGGGGCACCGCTTCTTGCTAACTACGCACAGGTGGTGGAACCGCTTTTTTCTCACCACACAAGCGTAGTTCCCTGTAAATGTCCATAACACAAAGAGAGCGAAAAAATAAAGTCAAAATTTGGAAAACTAGCATAAAAAAGATAAATCAACAGTAATAAAGAGCATAGAAGGTCAGGATGGATCATATTTGAAGAGATCTGATGATATCAAATCAAAAACCAACTAGGTCAGATGGTAGATCTGACTGAAATGATAAGAAGTTGGAGCTTGGATTCGGACAAGTGTTTGAAGGATAAGGAAGATTAGATCTGTTGAAGCTAGCCCCCCATCGGAGTCGCCAGATTTGTTTTTAGGAAATTCGCACCTTCTGCGGACAAAAGTTGTTCCTCTGGTCTGAACGGCTCAGATCCAGAACAAATAAGTTACAACAAGGCTGATAAACTTCTCCTAGAAACTACAGACACTTGGAATACAATCTTCAGAGATTAATGTGGTCCTTCACCTATGGAAAAAGTTATCCAAGAAGATACCAGCAAACACACATCAAACACAAAAGATCAAAGTACCAAAGTATTATCTATAGATCTATATTGGTGACTAAGGAATCCAATAATAAACATGCAATATTATACAAGACAAGTTATATGGGAATAAAATCAACTTTGCATTAATAAATAGTGAAGAGTTACAACCTGCACCTTAGTATTGAATACACTCCTTCACAAAACTAATATCGTATCCCCGATAGCTCCAACTTTCTCTTCTATGCTCACTCTTGATGGATCAGGACAGAATGTCAAAATGGCAGCATGACTTTGCTCTCTCCTCAACAATGGAGTATGAGCTTGTTTATAGAGGCCTCAAATGGATAGGGATGGTTGAGATTTTGGTGGGTGAGGTGTAGATGAGATCCCCAAAGCATGGATCTCGAGCTCAACTAACCCAGGTGAATAGGGATAAGACTTGCCACGAGGCTTTTGATCTAGAAGCTTCGTGAAGCTTCTCTTTTTCACTTTTTACCAAGGGCACCGCTCCTTCTCCTTGATGACACAGCGGTGCTAGGGAAGAACCGCTCTTCAAACAAAGAGTAAAGGTGGTGCCACCACCTATCTTCAACACTACTCAGGCAGTGATGAAGAAGGTACCACTCCTAAGTTTAAGGGTAAAAGCAGTGCTTTGTTTTTATGTGCTAGTTTGGCATCTAGAGCAAGGTTTTTCACTTAAATATTTGGGAATGAGGGAAAACATGGATGTTTAGGATCTTATCACATGTTGGTGACGAGATTTAGGTGTAACAGACACCATGCATTTTTGCTTCTTCAATTACATCACGATCCCAGGCAGGATTTCTCTTTCGAGAAATAATTTCACTAGGTAATTCTTCTAGAAACTGCGGTTCAGTCATATCATGATCCTCAGGTATCTGATTTTCTTCTTCATTCCTAATTGGCTTAGGACTTTCTACAAATTTGGGAGTTTCATGTTCCTCTTCATGTTCCTTATCTTTCTTCAACTTTTTGAAAGATGTATCTTTGTCAAATGTTACATCTCTGCTAATTTCAAACTAATGGTATCCTGGGATATAGATTCGATATGCTTTTGGCCGTTCACTATATCCTACAAACAATATCTTCTTTCCTGAAGGATCTAGCTTTGTTATTTTCTCCTTGGGAATATGAATGTACACTGGAAAACCAAATATCTTTAGGTGACTTACCTTCGTCTTTTCTCTGGAAAAAAATTTCTTCTGGGGTTTTGTTCCCAAGAGCACCGTGGGAGATTCTATTTTGTACATATATTTTTGTTCTAGTTGCTTCTTCCCATAGGTACATTGGTATATCTTGATCATCTATCATATTTTTTACTGCTTCCATGATATATCTATTCTTTCTTTCTGCCACACCATTTTGTTGAGGATTATAGGGAATGGTGAGCTCCCTGTTAATCCCAGCTTCCTTGTAGAAATCATTGAATTCATTTGATGTGAACTCTCCTCCATTATATGACCTCAAAATATTTATTTTTCTCTCAGACATATTTTCTACTAGGGCCTTAAGTTCTTTAAACCTTTCAAACACTTCATCCTTCTTTTCCAAGAAATATATCCAAGTCTTGTGGGAATCGTCATTAATAAAAGAAGCATAATAAACATACCCGCTTAATGAAGTTGTTTGCATTGGCCCGCATATATATGAATGGATAATATATAAGATCCCATTTGATTTAATGTCACTTTTTGGATAGGTATTATTAGTATTCTTTCCTTGCGCACATCCTTTGCATACTCCTTCATGTTCTATCTGAATTTTTGGTAGCCCAGTCACAACCTCACTTACTATTGGTAGGGCTTTGTAATAAATATGAGCAAGCCTTATGTGCCAAAGTTCACATGGATTTATTGTATTGGTTGCTAATGTTGAATCTGCATATCCCTTTAGTTTATAGATTCCTCCTTCTTCAACTTCTATTTCTACTACATCATCTATGGTATTTCCTTTTGACCACATGAGGACTTTCCCATCTATGAAGGAAACTCTGAATCCTCTTTTGTACAAAGTTGAAATAGACAAAAGGTTCTTATTTAGTACATGGACATATAGGACATCTTTCATCTTCATGGACTTTCCAGAGTCCAACTTATAGGATGCTTCTGCCATTCCTTTGATGGGATATTGGGAATCATATCCAAGCATTACTTTGTGTGGTGGTACCTTTTATACAAGGCATGATAGCGAATCCTTATAACCTGTTATGTACTTGGATGCACCACTGTCTACTAACCAAGTGTCATTTCCTGGTGAGATTGATCCTGTTAGGGAAGAGATCAGTACATATTCTTTACTGGATTATTCATCCTTCTTTGCTTCCTCTTCAACTTCTTGATCACTATCTTCAGCAGCACGATCTTGGAATATTTTCATCTTTTTAACGCTTTCTTTTTTCATAGGACAGTCGATGGTAATGTGTCCCAACTTGTGACAAGTGAAGCACTTATAATTTGACAAGTATTTCTTGGGTATTTTGAAACCTTGAGTCTTATGAGGATGATCATGACTCTTCCTTTTATACTTCCTCAGTATAAATATCGACAAGAGCATTGTAAAACCCAGACAACTACTTCTAAATTATTTCTGGTGCACTAGTTCTTCTTTCTCTTTCTTGCAAAACTACTTGAGTGAGTGATTACAAATGAAGGGGAGCGCCTCCTTATTTATATTCTTCTGTTGAATTGACCTCAAACTTGGTGGGGCTGAATTCACTAACTGACTGGGCCGACTTGTCCAACTGGACATCACAAATAACATTTATTATATTGACACTTGGGTACTATTGCCCCAACTTACATTCGGAGGTTTACATTGCATCCTTTAATGAATCTAACAAGACCAAACTCATATCCAATAGGAGGAATACAATACATATCGAATATCTTCTAAAGTTACATTATTTTAACACATTAGAGACCAATTTGTCAAATCTCACATTAAATTCTTGTATGGTCTCATTTTCTTTCATTTTGAATTCAAATAACTGATTTAAAAGGAAGCTATTGTCTAGCTTGGACGACCAATCCTTTATGAGTTTCTTACTAAAATTACCATAACCATCTATTGACCCTACAGGTAATCTATCAAACCATCCCTGAGCCTCTCCTTCCCAAAGTTACAAAAACCAAACCAGTCGACCCTCAGAACCGGAACCAGACTGGAACTGGATCATAAAACCGGTCCACCAAAAATACATACAATATTCAATTTTTTTTTAAATATTCATGTGCATCCATGTGAGTTCAAACAATTATACACAAAATATGCAAAGTTTCTCATGTATATAGCATATAAGAGTTCATACAACCAAAATAGTACTTAACATTGAGTGCAATCCATTTCTACATCAAAATACATCAACAAAAAGGCTCTAAATGGCCTATACAAAAGACTAGAGTCAAAGAGTAAACAATCTAATCATCAGAATCGTCTAAATCCTCAGGATCAGACTCATCAGAGACCTCAGAATCAGACTCTGAGCCATCATCTACATCTTGATCCTCAATATGGGAAAAACGACCAGTTAAATTATAAGGAAAACGATAACCTTGTACCAAATTCAAGAGAAAAAAAAGATCTTTGAGATGAGAAGAAATCGGGCATATATAATTACCCAAAATTATAATTTTGGCATATGATTTCACGTCTACATTCATAGTTGAAAATTGACAGTTGTATGCATGTCTTCTGTGGCTTTTTATGTCCAGAAAAATTTTGTTTAAAGACGACTCTTTCTACAAATTCTTCTTTAGCGTGCAGATCACCATCAAATATGTGTTTGTATCTAAAAACATACATTGAAACAAACCATACCTTCAATCAATATGAAGAGTGAAATAAATATGGCAGCCGACTATTTCCAAGCCCAATAAAGATCATTAAGCTGTCAAAATACAAAATTGGAGGCAAGTTTATAGATCTATAATGCATATCTTGACCTTCACACACACAAAGACCTCTGTGACAACCTCTTGAGCATTAATACACATAAACTACACCTATGTAACAGTTGGTTGGGCATGAAAACAAAAAAACAAACCCTTCAGAAATATTACTAGGACAAGAAAAAGGCAGATCATGCCTTCCAATCAGAATTTTGGGCCATGTAAAATGCATATCATATAGTTTTTATAATTTACGCAAGTCTAGGATTAAAACTGATAGCTGGAATGAACAACAGAGTTAATACCATTATCACAACTTCTAGGTATAGGAATATGAAAAAGAAAATCAAATTGTTGAACACAAGAAACTTCGTCCCTGCAATAACCTAACCAGCTGGGTCTCTGAGAAAACTGGTTTTGGACCGGTTCGGTACCGAACCGGGCGGTTCATGGACCAACCTAGCCAGTTCGGTATTGAACCGGCCCAAAATGGTTCGAGGATCCGGTTTAGACCGAACCCACTGGAACTGGGTTAACTGGCCGATTTTTCCGGTTCTGGTAATGTTTCTCCTTCCAAAGATGTTTTAAGGGCTATCATGTATACATATTATACTTCATCCCCATAAGCATTTGTATAATTCCACAGTGATTCAATATACTCTTCAATAGGAATCACATATGATCCACTGAATTTAGGAAGTTTATCAAAATACTTCTCAAGCATGTCATGAGGAGCACCTTGAATCAACGAGAAATCAAAAGGGGAAGGTCTGTCTTGTCTTCCAAAACGCCTAGGACTTGCAGGAGGATTGTTGTTAGCCATTGGAGAATTTACTCTAGGCGGACTGTTTGGATGAGTAGTATAATTTGAACTACTATTTGGAGAATCGGGTCGAATGAACACATGACTTGATTGAAATTCTTTGGGAGGATTATCTAAAATTTGTCGTGGAGAATTAACCACCCTAAGAAATTGGATGATTGATCTTTAATATATTTATTCTGATTACGAATATACGTTAATGAACTTTCAGGATTATTTTGAATTCTAAGGTTATACTCGTGGGTAGGTACCTCAGGAGAGTCATGTTGTGGAGTCGTAAGGTGAACGAATTGTTTTGTTACCGAAATTAAAATGTCGTAGGAGAGATATAAATAATATAGTAATTGTGTATAATTAAATAATTTACGAATACAACCACTCGATTTAAAACTGGATGTGATATGAATGAATATAAATAGTAAAACTATTCACAAACACCGAAGGTATGTAAAATGAAACAAGGTAAGAATATAACTCCCTGGAAACGACGCCAAAAATGTTATCACTGATCTTGTAGTTGCCTCGATTGAGTGATCCTATAAAGGATAACAGAGGGGACATGCAACTAAATACATGACCTACAGAAACCCTAACCCACAAAGGATGGATGCTTGTCACGTCGGTTAGGAATTCCTTCGCTTTATGCCACTAGAGAATCCAAAGTGACAATGGGGGAGATCCAGACCTATCCTGGAACGACAGACCTAGGAAAATCGCCAGATCAAATTCCTAATGGAGAATACGTAAGATGAGTGCTTAAAACCCTAGATTCAAGAGGTAAGTCACAATTTAAGTCACAACACAATGACTATGGAGATTGGGATCAGATTTAGGATTAGTGTGTTGGTTCAAATGATCAAACCCAGGACCCTGGGGGGATTTAAGTAGATTAATAAAAAATTCCTAGGACAAGGTTTATATTGAGAATTAAATATTCCCATACACTAACTTGGATGAAAGGTTTAGTAACTGAAAAAGATCTAAGTGAAACTAGAAAAAAATCAAAATGAAACTAACTACTAGGTCAAACATGGGTGTTTTCTCTCTTCCTAATATCAGAACTCGGAGATGGGAAAAAGGAGTCAAATGATGAAGTTAGGAGGGAGAGAGGTTTTTTTTTAGTATGTTTGACAAAACCCAGATCACCAAATTTGCATATTCCCAATGCAAATTGGTCTAGTGAATTTTCCTAATTCTACAGAGGGTTTTTTCAATGAAAGCAGTGATAGGAAATGCATGAGAAATTAAATGGAGAAGAACTTACCTAATAAATATTTTGTAGTTCCTCTTGCACATATTCCTGTCAATAGTATTATTATGGATATTCCTTCTAAGTTTTGTATGCTTTTATCCAGGTCCTGGGCCTCAATGTTAAATTTGTGAACCATTGATCTACAAGAAAATGAGTGCAATTGAGAAGGGAAATTATGTAGTGGAATTAACAAGAAAAATGTACACTGAACAATAAACTCATGCCACAAATTCCAGATTAAACAGATAAGTATTGATCAATTAATCACAACATTAATCTCTATTCATTAATCAGTAATATAATGGTGTTACAATAAGTAGAATTCAAATCATGTGGATAAGATTCCAATCTACCCACTAAACCTGAATGATTTGTTAACTCAGTGTGTCTAATCACTGCGTGGAACTACTATTCTAACTCCGGATGTATAAATCAATCTACAATCAATTAACTGATGGGGTAGGTGGGAAACATGTGCAACGTCTCTCCCTTAAATCGTGTAAAACTGGCTCTAGGCTAATTCAGAGTGATCTAATTGATTGTAACTAGAGGTTGACTCAGCATAATTTCTTACCAACCATGACCAACTGATGGAGGTTGCTGGTGGCACTCAAGTGGGATCCTATACTGTAGGGATTGGCACCGGTGGCACCAATGGCACCAATGGCACTAATGGCACGAATATTCATGGTGGCACCAAAACTCCAGTAAGGTGACAAATGAACTCCTAAGTTAGGAAATGATGACAAATATACTATATAGGACAAAGGAGGATTGTTAATCCTAAGCCCCCCCCCTTAATCCTAACCGTGGAAAACTTGGGCCCTGGAAACTAGGAAAAAATTCACCCATACAATCTAAATGACGAAAATAAATTGCTTAATAAACTAAGGAAAATGGGGAAAACCTCATGGGGAAAAGCCCCCTCAAAATAAGCAGGAATCAGGAAACGAGCTATACCACTTAAGAGAAAAAATTTCTGAAAAAATTGTTGCAATTTGCAACTCTATGGAGCAACCATGCAGAATCAAGGTTCTTCTATGCATCAACATCCTGGGACTATGCATGTGAAGCTTTTCATCTTTTTCCGATCTGTTGAATGTTGATTTTGTCTCTTGTTTTTGGAGGAGGAATGGCATGATCCATTTTTTTCTTCAGTGGGCCAAATTGTGGATCATTTTCTGTCATCAAGTAGCATCTTTTTGTGAGAGAGTGTAACATATTCATTCTGATACTGAGGCCTCATTCTTCTTCTATCATCTAGATTCCTAGCACCATTCCTTTAGAGGAAATTTCAACTCAAAATGGGCCTTTTAACCATAATTGAAATTCCATGTCATCATCTGTTAGACAATGAAATTGCTTTAAATTTGAAATACCGTATAGGTATTAGATAAATTTTTAATATAAATTTGGGGATAGGTATCATAAAAAAAACTACTTTTTTTGTTCGTATTTTCAACATATCTCCCTATGTTTTTACTCAAATTTCGATCGGCAGAAATCCTTCGATGCGAAATTAAATTCTGCATCCAACGAGTACCCACTCGACATACTTTTGACGGACTTCGTTACCCCAAAAACAAGAAATACCTGAAAAAATGTAGAAGTTAGGACTACAGGGGATATTGCCTTTGTCATGCTAATAAGAATTAAAAAGGATTATGGAATTGAAAACAAAGAAGATGAGGAATTTGAATAGATTGAAAGAGTCGATAACAATAAAAAATCAACATCAACCAAGAAATAAGAGCAGTGTATTCAAGTGCAAAATCCATTAAGCATGAAGAAATAATTGAAGAACATCAAGCCATCATAAGAATATTGAGCATCAATAATACATTTGGAATATTAGACATATTTGTTGATGATAAGTGTGTGTACAATATAAAAGTGAAGATGAAGAGGAAAAATACAGAATATAAGTTTTTGAGTGAGAAGAAAAAAAGATAGCTTGAAATAAGAAAAAGAGTTAGCAGTAGAAGCATGCATTAAGAAAACTAGTAGGCACAAAGATTTTTGAGTTTTGTCTAGCATTGGTAGTTAGTGATAGAACTACTAGCGGCTGTAATTAAGGGGAAGTGTTGGAATAACTAATTACACCACCACCTACAGTTTGTAGTTACTTGAAAGTTACATGTAAACAATTTCTTGGCAGTTATGCTCAGATGAAACAAATATATTATCATGTTTTTTATATATAAAATAGGAGGATCTTGAGAGCACATCAGATAAGTGTTGAGGTGCACTAGTTCTATTTTGTAATTTGTGTTTTGTGGCTATAGTAACAGTCAAGAGAATCTATAAGTATATGTTCTATATTTATTGTCTCTATCCTTCAACAATGAGTTTTTATAACCTAATTTGGATAAGATAGAGAGAATTAGCTTCTCATCCTTCTGGTCTACTCCACATAACTTGAGTTGTAGCATGAACTCATTCTCCAACTA
>LPNX010689164.1:153501-282051 GCA_001517045.1 Pseudotsuga menziesii | reverse complement strand
AATCTAGCATAAAGCAGGCTTACCCAAAATAGGCAAATCCCCCATAGGTGTAAAAAGCTGATCCCAAATCTATCAAGGATCCCACGAATTAGCAAGGGCACATGGGAAAGATAAAGAGTGGTCAAATGGCAGCTCATACATGCTTTTGCATGGAGGAAAGAGTGGTGGATGAAAGGGTAATAAAACAGGTTCACCTCACCTAGTCTAGCTTTCCTTATGTGCTTTAAAAACTGGAAAAGCAGTCAACAAAGCAGAAAAAGCAGAAGGGAACCTAGGAGGCCAGGACTAAAGCAGATTTGATTCCCAGGACTTTCCAAAGCGCTCCATGAGTCAATAATGGCAAGTTTGACCTCTATGGATAGGCAATTAGCTACTTGCACATGGTGGGACTCATGGACTAGGCAAATAAGACAAAATAAATGAAATAATGTCTAAGTGGGTAAATACTATGGGTTGATTATTCTAACACTTTCGATTAGAAGCGTTGGGGTACAAATTAATACAAGTGGTTCTCTCGATAGGATCATCGGGGACCACAAAAGATACATATAGAATATTATTCAAAGTTACAATATTTCAACACTCCCCCTTAACGAGAAGGGAATTCTACAACAATATCAACAACAACAATAGTAGGAGAGAGATAGAGGACATCATCAACATCAGTAGGGTAACACATATATAAATCATTGGAAGCTTTTCAACATCATGTAGCCTTCATATTCAATCTTTAGTCTTCAGCATCATCAGTACTTTGACCACTTCGATCATCATCATCTTGACTCTTCAATCAGCAACAACATCTTTAGCATGTTGACCTTTCGATCAGCAACATCTTCAGCACTTTGACCTTTCGATCAGCAACATCTTCAGCACTTTGACCTTTTGATCAGCAACATCATCTTCAACACTTTGACCTTTCGATTAGCAACATCATCTTCAACACTTTGACATTTAGATCAACAACATCTTCTTCAGCACTTTGGCCTTTCGATCAGCAACAACATCATCATCATACTCTGATCTTTCAATCAGAATCATCATTATCATCAGCCTCTGATCTTTCGATCAGAACCATCATCAATCGAACATCATCATACTGTAACATCAACTCATCATCATATTCTGATCTTTCGATCAGTACATCATCATCATAATACTTTGATAATATGACATCATCATCATCAGGATCTCATCATTATCACATTCTGATATTTCGATCAGAAACATCATCATCATCATTGCATTCTGATCTTTCGATCAGAAACATCATCATCATCATCGCATTCTGATCTTTCGATCAAAAAACATCATCATCATCAGCAACATCATAATCATAAGCAACTTCTGATCTTCTGATCAGAAAACATCATCATCATCATATTCTGATATTTCGATCAGAGAACATCATCATCGTCAGCAACAACATCATCATCATATTCTAATCTTTCGATCAGAGAACATCATCATCATCAACAACTTCTGATCTTTTGATCAAAGAACATCATCATCATTAGCAACATCTAATCTTTCGATCAAAAACATCATCATCATCATAAAAACATCAACATCATCAAAAAATCAACATGATCCTTCCTTTCGGAACTACGGGATTTAGGTCTTTACGGAGTTACCAATGATCCTTCCTTTCGGAATTACGGGATTTAGGTCTTTATAGAGTTACTAACGATCCTTCCTTTCGGAATTACGAGATTTAGGTCTTTGCGGAGTTACTAACGATCCTTCCTTTCAGAATTATGGGATCAACACATTTGTGGAACTCAAGCAATCCTTCCTATTGGAATTACGGGATCAACACATCTGTGGAACTCAGACAATCCTTCCTATTGGAATTACAGGATCAATTCAATGATCCTTCCTTTCAGAATTACAGGATTTAGGTCTTTACGGAGTTACTAATGATCCTTCCTTTCGGAATTACAGGATCAACACAGATGTGGAACTCAGACAATCCTTGCTATTGGAATTACGGGTTCAACACATCTGTGGAACTCAGACAATCCTTACTATTGGAATTACGAGATCAATTCAATGATCCTTCCTTTCAGAATTACAGGATTTATGTCTTTACAGAGTTACTAACGATCCTTCCTTTCGGAATCCCATGATCAACATAGATGTGGAACTTAGATAATCCTTCCTCTAGGAATGATGAGATCAACACACGTTCTCGAGTACCAAAGTCATCGAATCCATTTTGAACCGAAGTTCAAGGATGATACAATCCTACCACATTCACGGGGACCGAGATTTCTGGATACATTTTGAATCGAGGTTCACGGATGATGCAATCCACCACTTTCACGGGGGCTGAGACCTCCGGATACATTTTGAACCGAAGTTTAGGGATGATGCAATCCTACCACTTTCACGGGGGCCGAGACCTCCGGATACATTTTGAACCGAGGTTCAGGGATGATGCAATCTACCACTTTCACGGGGGCCGAGACCTCTGGATACATTTTGAACCGAAGTTCAGGGATGATGAAATCCTACCATATTCACGGGGGCCAAGACCTCCAGATACATTTTGAATAGATGTCCCGGGATGATACAATCCCTCTTCATTCTCGAAGACCGAGGTCTTCAGGTAACTTTTGGGCAAGTGCCCAGGGATGATACAATCCCACCACATTCTCGATGACCGAAGTCACCGGATCACTTCTGGACGTATGTCCCGGGATGATACAATCCCACTGCAACATCAGTACTCCCCCTTTCGAGGAAGGTCTTTTTGAACCACACCAAGCTTGTCTCGAAAGTGTTCGAACTTTACCCGAGACAAAGGCTTTGTTAGTGCATCATCATCCAAACCATATTCATCTACATCTTTAGTATGTGAATACTGAACTATCACCATCTGTATCTCTAGTATGTGAGTACTGAAAGCATCATCAGGTCACCATCATCTGCATCTATAGTATGTAAATACTAAAACATCATCTATATCATCAGTATGGGAATACTGAAATCATCATCATCTTTATATTCAGTATAGAAATAATGAATCACCATCATCTGTATCTATAGTATGTAAATACTGAAACATCATCATCTGCATCTTTATCTTGAATGTAGAAATACCAGATTTCTATGTGTTACGACGGAGCACAGGGTTCTCTGTTATCACAACTCTCGTTATCACATAGAATCAATGTAGTATCCATATTTAGTTCAAAGAGACCTGATATCAGCTTTAGAATCCATATGGCTTCATAACTTAGTAGAGCAATCTAATATGTATTCTGCTTCAGCCATGCTACGAGAAACACTGGACTGTTTCCTGCTAAACCATTAACTCATAGCAGACCCCAAACAAAAGCATCTACCTAATGTGTTTTTCCTGTCTGAGATACTTCCGGCCCAATCTGCATCTGTGTAGCCATACAATCTATACTCATGGCTACCATCATAATATAAACCAAAGTCTATAGTCCCTTTTAGATATCTCATCACATGCTTTGTAGTTACTAGGTGAACCCGTCTTGGTTGAACAAGATATTGACTTAAGGTGTTCACAACAAAAAAAATGTTTGGTCTGGTATTTTTTAAGTACATCAATGACCCAATGCTCTGTCTGTAATGAGTCATATCCACTAACTCTGATGAGTCATCAGCTAACAACTTCAGGTTGGAGTCCATGGGTGTGGCCATGACTTTGCATTCCAACATATTGAATCTCTTCAATATCTCTACCGCATACTTTCCCTGGTTGAGAAATATTTCTTCTGAAATTTTCCATACTTCTAGACCTAGGAAAGAATGCATTAACCCAAGGTCTTTCATCTCAGATTCTTCTGCTAGTTTCTTCTTGCTTTCCATGATCTGTTTCTCATTTCCTGTTAAGGATAAGTCATCCACATATAATAATAGGATGACAAGTTCATCTTCTACAACCTTGAGATAAAGGTTAGGATAAGCTTTATTCTTGGTAAATCCCATGCTCGACAAGAAACTATCTATTCTTCCATACCAAGATCTGGGAGCTTGCTTCAGGCCATAGAGGGCCTTCTTCAACTTGCATATGTGATTCCCTCTAGTTTCAACTTCAAATCATCGTGACTATTCTATGTAAAACTCTTTCTCAAACATACCATTAAGGAATGCTTGTCTTTACTTCACCATGGAAGAAACTACCATGATAGTTCTGAAGGAAGTGTACCTTACTTCCTGGAGTAAGTGTCTCTTCATAATTAATTCCCTTTTTCTGAAAGAAACCTCTGGCCACAAATCTTGCTTTATACTTCTCGATACTTCCGTCAACTGCATGCTCTATTTTGTATATCCATTTGGAGGATACAATACTCTTTCCTTCTAGTTTGGGAACTATATCCCATACATCATTCTAGTAGTATTTCATCATAACGTCTTACATGAGTTTGTCTTGTCAGATCATCAACATATCCTAGTCTTTTGCATTCAACTTTGAAGGTTGGAACCCACTTTACTCTTGGTAAAGTCTCTATCTATCAAGAAGCTGTCCATCATGTCGTACCGTGTCAAACTCAGATATCTTCTGTAGTCACTCCCCCTGAAGTGGAGTATTATCTTCCTTCTTCATTATGTACAGGTGGTTCTATGCTTGATATATACTGGTCAATAGAGTATGTCATGTCATAATCTATTCTTTCTGAGGCAAATCACGAACCTTTCTTTGTACACTTGTTCTTGTAGATCCATATGGAGGATACTATGTACTTCCCTTTATGTCTTGAAATCATATCGTATACATCATTCCCCATGATCAACTATTATTATTTGATCATAGTTTATTTTATAGAATTATTTTCTTCATCTTGAGTTATCTCTCATACCCATGGTGTTCCTCATCCTTTGATGTGGATCTACCGCTCTCTAAAGCTCTTTCTTCCGTCATGGTGTCTCTGACCCTGGGAGCTTCAGATTCATGTTTATTGAATTGTCATCACTTGTTCTTCAGAACAAGTCTCATCTTTCTTTTCTTGTAGGAGGTTGTATATGACCTTTCCTACAATTCAAATGCACCAGTTGCATGGTTAGAACTATTTCATAAAACATATGAATAACGAAAAATTAATTTGCATCATGCAACTATTTAGCCAATACAACATTCATCCATATTTCACAGAAACTTTCTAGATGCCTTCTATCTCTACCATGTCATCATTGATATTGTGCACTAATCCAATATGTCAGCAAAGAGGTTTGATAAGTAGCACTGGAGATTTGTATAGCGCCATGAGCTACTTAGCCATCATATGCATATTAGTAGTATTAACGTAAACAATCTATCATGCATAACACATCAACTGAATACAATCAAATGCATAACAAAACAATATCATGAAATGGCAATTGAATACTTATCTTTTATTTGTTTCATGGGTAGACTCCATCTTCATCATTATGCTTTATCATCTTCTTCATTCATGAAATCATCATTTCTTATCCAAATGATAAGATGAATAAGAGGTTCTTCAAGAATTGAGTTTTTCATATTCCTCATTGCTTGAGGGATCTTCTTTGAATGGTGAGAGCTTGATCTTCAATTGCTCGCATCTTCTTCTCCTCTTCTTATTAGTCGAGCTGAAAGTAATCACTTACTTCTGGCATACATTCTTCACATGAATAAATCCCATGATCCTGGGAGGTAATTCAAGGTGGCTATCACCACTTCTGCATACTTCTTTTTCTACTGCTTCAAGTTGTTCTGCATTCTGGATCTTCACATTCTTCAACTGAATTCTCAAAGCCATCTTCTGATTTAAGTTCTTATCTTCAAATAGATTAATCAAGGAATCAAACATATTCGGTGTCTTTAGGGAAGACACTTGTGGTATAAGTTGATCCGTGATGGAATCAACAATGATCTTCTTGGCCTTGATCAAGTTCTTCTTGTGTAAGTCTTTGAGGCTCATCTCCCTCTAGAACTGGAACCTCTCTACTCATGTAGGTGTCCAATTCATTTTCTTTAGAGAGATCAAATACTTCCATGCTTGGAATTTTTCAACTTCACCAAGCTTATCATCAAGCTGATGTGATAGATCATTTTGAAATGAGAACCTGAAATGCAAATAGCAAAAGATCAGATCTTACCGATTTGAGGTGTCCGTCCTGCTTCCGGAGCTGGCTGATCTAGGGTTTGTCAGAGAAACCCTAATTTTAAAAAATTGGAATATTTCAGATCTGATTGGATAGAAATATAGATCTCTTCAAATGGAGCTGTCCAATGTACTCCTTTTCTAAAAACAGTGGAGGGAAGCTCCCGGAACAGGAAGCCCTAGTTTTCCAATTTCTTCTGCAGAAATGCCTATTACTGTTTCTGTGATATCTCTGAAATTAATGCTCCTCCATGTCTGAAGTTTCGCAATGAGGTAAACTCGCATGTCCCTGATCCAAAAACAAAAGTTTCATCAGAATTTGTTTCACCAATTTGAATTTATGATCATTTTCCCAAGGTGACCTGTTACAGGACTGTTCAGAACAGTGCAGTTGTACGACATGCCACATGTCACTGGTTCATCTTTAGGTTCTGAAATTTGGATAAACGAAATTACAGGTCGTGATATTTCTGGAACATCTTCAGGAATTCTATTTGGACCTCTGTATCCCATGATACATCAATTCTCCGCAGGTGTCCTGTCTGGGGATGAATTCTGGAAGAGGCTGAAACCCTAAATTGGAGGGATTATATCTCCCAACATATAGAGAATATGAGGCTGAATTTTGGACATAGTGTAAATAAGGATTTTATATTCATACTCTGAAATTTTAAACTCCTGATCCTTCTCCAATATTAGGATATAGCGAATGTACCAAAACTTAGCAGTTTTAGTATTTAGGGTTTTTCCAGATTGGGGTCAAACTAGGGTTTGAATTTCCCAGAGTTTCACCCAACCAAATTTCTTGATCTAGGTCTCTAAAATTAGATTTTGATGAGGATAACAATCCTATGCTGGGCTCATGCAAAAATTCTTCTTCTATATAAAGCCCTAATTTTCCACACCAAAACTGAAAATGCTCGGAATCGAATTCCGCTTCGACAGAAAGATGCGCCCTTCAATGGAGAGTTGGTCTAGCCTTCTTTTGCTGATCGATCATGGATAGAGACCCAAAAAAAATAAGAATCCATATATTCTTTAGCTGCACAATGTCTTCTTTCAGGGTGGCTCTGATACCATGTTAAATTTTCATATGTTTAGCTAAGACATCAGTACTTCATTTCATTTTCATAACAAAAGCATATAAACAGGATCACTGAAAGATAGACAAGCACAACTATACAAAAGGAACACAAAGATTTATCCTGGGAAAACCCTAAAGGGAAAAACCCAGCAAAAGCTTCCTCAATATAGATGCCCCAAAAGGATAAAAGATAAAACCAGTAAGGAGATCAAAGCCTGATCCTCCTTCTTCTCCAGCTACTTCTCTTCTCCACTAATGCGCTACAAGTGAGAGTGTGTGTCTCAAATGAGGAGCACCACACCTCTATTTATATTCATCCATTCACTTTAACTAACTCATTCAACACGTAGGCTCGATTTACACATGTAGGCTCAAGTAACCACACTGGGGTGCTAATGACCCACCTTTACAATTAGAGGGGACTACCTCATGACTCTTATTAGTTCTTCCGATTAGAAGCAACGGGGTACAAAGTAATAGAAGTGGTTCTCCCAGTACGATCATCAGGGACCACAAAAGATACATATAGAATATTCTTCGAAGTTACAATATTTCAACAGTGGGATTGATAGTACTATTGGTCTCCCTCGGTGAGACAACCTGGTTAGGAAGTATATGTCGTCCATGTATATGCTCAATGTGTGGGTCCCAACCACAAATTTCAGTTGGTAGTGGTCCCATATTTGAATTATGTGTTCTAGAAGTCGTACATATATTTCCTTCATTCCAAGAACTCTGAAGTACTTAAGCAACCCACATTCACAAATAGCTCTCATAGTGGATGGGTCAGTAACCACTTGGAAATAAATTGTTTCATGTTCACGTTCTTCCTTGATCACCATACTGTGGGTGAATTTACCCCTGCAAACACATTTTAAATATTCATTAGGCACACAACATGATCCCGGGAAGCAAGAAAAATCAAAATTCGATGGTTAAAAATAGGATTTTTATTTACCCTTTCCCGCGGTGCCTTTCTTCCATGGAGACAGAGTGTCGACATTTTTGCTGGGTTTTGACAGAGTGCCTTCAGTGCATATGTCCTTGCTCAATAGTGTGCCGATGCACAACCTGACAAAGGAAAAAGTGTCAGCCTGAGCACGTGGTTTCCCTTGGAAAAAATGCTAAAAAAGCCTAAAATCTGGTTGATATTTGAAAAAATGACATCGTGAATGTGAAGAGGAAGGGTTTACATCCTACCTACTCTGAGCGACTTGACTAAAGGTGGTTTACAGCTCCTAAAATCCACACTTGAAGATCAACCTCTTTTCATCAATTTTCTCTCTCCTTATGGTAAAAACACACAATGGTAAACTTTTTACTATTTACCTCTATTTATAGTAATTTTGATTTTTGATTTTTAATATTAAATCAAAATATTTTAATATTGCGGGTTTTTATTATTTGTTTTATATAGTTTTATGATGAAAAATACTTCTAACTTGATTTTCAAAGTTTCCAGGTCATATTTGCGAAGTTTATGGCTATGTCTCAAGTTTTTTTTGTGTTTTTCATACTTAGGGTAAAAATGAAAAAGTACCGAGCGTATTTAACACTTTTCACATCCTCGCTAAAAAACTGGTAAAAGAGTATCAAGCACATTTTTTCTGCTTTTTTCAAACTCGTTAAAATTGGATTATGAAAAAGAGAACCCCGTATGGAGTTATATTTAATCTCTTTTCAGTCTCCTTAAAAACACAAAAAGATTGCCAAGATAACTTTATACGTTCATGCTTGTAAAAGTATTCAAACGATCGACTAGTTGGTGGCAGATTATCTCTTCTTCAGACCTATTAGGCCTATTTACAAAAAAGGAACGCTCTTGTTGATATCATCTAGAAGAGTTCTCCGCGGAATTATTTTATTCCTTTTCAGCCCTAGGGGCTAAATTTTATGAAAAAGGACCTCTTGGAGTCTCCTTGTGTCTTTGTTCAAACTCTCTAAATATGAATGATACTAAGTTCACTTTCATCGCACTCATAATATCAAACAATGAAAGACCCTCTCTATGAACGAACCTCTCCTTTCTCAAGTTCGTAAAACATATGGGAATGGACTCATCATCTGATGAGCGACAATGAGTGTTTGTTACCGTCTTTGACATCGTACAAATGAAAATAGGCACTCATCATTCGTGATGGCGAAATTAAGGGAAAGTGGGATTTTTTGCATTTGTATTTATGGTAGCTCATAGTCCACCTTTGAACATGGCACCTCTCTGCATTTTCATTTCTGAACAGTTGGGTATTCATCTTGTCTTCGAGTCGATCCACTTTCGTGAGTCACCTGAATCCTTTGAGTCAATTTAAAGAATCCATCTTCATATTCCTTGTATTACATATGGTTCTTGTCTCCTCAAGTCAATCCTTCCAAGTCATTTGTTGTGCCACAATTTGTTCAAAGGATGGCTCTTTTGCATTCCAACTCGTTAGTAAATTTACCTTCCTATAAATTCGGCCATGTTCAATTCAGAATCATGGTTGTTTCATCACTTCAAAATCAAAATTTGTTCCATGTTTCGTGTTGATGATGTGGGGGAAATCATGGCCCTCCTTCGACGAGTCTACAACTATCGAATTCATCACATAATCGAGGGGATATATTTAGAAACCAAGTCAAGTACCTTAATGCTTGCATGCCTCAATGGAAGGTTTCCTGGCATTTGACAGTAGGTTTTCATCAATGACCTTTGATTAAAAGATTCTATTAAGTGTTTGAATTCAAAACCTTTACTTACACTTGGGAGAATGTATTGAAATACCTTGGCGATCATTGACATAAATGGTGATTTTCCTCACACTTGTTAATAGCTTAGATCAATGACTGATAATCAAGTGGTTTCTACCATGTTTGATGCCAAGCCATCTATTCACATCGTTAGAATAGTATCGTTTTGGGGAATGGAATGAAGACCCTGAGTGGTTAGGATTTTCCTGTATAATTTTCTATCCTCGGATTGCAATGGAATATTGTTTAGATTCATGACACTGATCAACATTGTATGTTTGGTGGCTTTGTTCAATATTGAGTTTGGGTAACATGGATCTACTTTGTATGTTCCGTAGCCATGTTATGCTTTCTACATCATTGATCATGGATCTACAGTGTATTTTTGGTAGCCATGGCGTGGTTGTGTTTATGGATCTACAATTTATTGGTACAAAACCATGATTGAGTCAGATAGGTCTTTTACTAGTCTTATGTCAGTTATAAGCTCATTTCTTATTTCTCCTATTACCAGATTGATATCTAGGAAAGTATTTTACCTATCACATCCTTTTAGTTTCATACATTGTGGGGCATTCTATTGCACCTAAAATATGCACTGATTCCTGAGCACCCTTCAAAGAACTTGGTCAGAGATTCTTGTGGTGATTTTTTTCCACCTTTGAGAATATCAGTGTACCTACCCTCTTATGGAAGAGCTCTGACGCCTTTTTTTCCATTGACATTAGGAGTCATTGGTGCTCTTTCCCTTTGAGAAAAAAGTGTCGGCTCCTTTCCCCTTTGAAAAAAAAGATTCAATAGGCTTAAAAGAAGAAAAAATAACATTCGAGAAGCTTCCAATGAAATCCCTCATGGAAGTGGTTCCTATTAGCTAGGGAGAGGTGTAATTCACCCTCCTCACCCATAGGGATTATCTCCTATACATTCCCTAAATAATATCATCTCATTTGTCCTATAAATGAATCCTTCATGGAGGGAGTGGAGGAGAGACCAAAGAGAGCATCCTTATGATGTTCGATTGAAGTATGGTATAGATGCAATTTTGAGTGAGTTTTGTGTGCAAGAGAGATTTGTGTGAGTTTGGAGTGTTGTAAGTCCATCGTGGAAGACAAAGCTGGCAACATGAAGGATTTGGTTGTGGCTTTACCTTCTTATTTCATTAATACAAAAGTGTTCCTCTTTACCATACTTGATTTGTGTTAATATCAATTAATTATTGTTATATTCCTTGATCACTAGCATAGATTGTTAATTTATCATGTTAAGGCTCATCTTGTTGTCTTGTCTTTTGATATTTCTTTGCAGATATTGGATATTGCATGAACAACAATAGAACAAGGACTAAAAAATTCAGGTCCGAGGTATGAGAGTGCTTTTTATTTAAGTAAATTAACCATCTAGGGAAAGGATATGATGTTGTGGTGTTTTCTTGTATCCTATAGGGTAGAGGAACAAGTTGCATCTGCACCGGTTATAGAATTTCTTGAAACAAAATAAATACCAAGGATAAGGTTGAAGAATGGCTCTCGGGAAGGACTAAATACTTTCAAGTACAAGCGAGATGAAAGCCTAGCTGACCATTTACAACTTAAATGGAAAATCAACTAGCCGGTGGATAGACCTGAAACATACTAAGAGAGATGAAGTAAAATAGACCATATGGAGTACTTTCTGCAAAATCTTCCAGGAAAAGTACATGTTGAAAATATTCTTTGACAAAAAAGTCAAAGTATTTCATGAGATAAAGATGGGATCCCTAACCATGGATTCCTTTATCAACATATTTTTGGATCCACTGCATTACGTACCTTACATAAAGGATGAAAATGTCAAAATACAACGGTGTTTTGGATGTACTACAAATTTTCAAGAGAGAATTGATTTTGACATGCCCAAAACTCTAGACACTACCTTGCATAAGGCTAAACTTTGTTATGACCATGGAAAATTGAGACAAGAAAATATAAACTGAAATTGAGACAGGTCTAGGACCTTCTCGGATAATCAAAAACTTGGTTTTAATCCACAACCATACATAAAATAGAACAATAGTTTTTTGTCTAATAGAAATTTCAACAAAACTGGTGCACGACCAAATGTGCTAGCACCAAATGCCAACATACCAGCAGAAAACATAGGAGCCAAGGATGCCCCATTGTAGGTTAGTTGCTGGAAATTTCAATGGCCCCATTATGTCATAGATTTCCCAAACAAGACTAATGGAGTCCTACACAACCTACAAGAGGACCCAACAGTAGAAGACATGGCTAGTACACCTAGGATCTATGCTGCACTCGATGGTCTACAAGTATACCATCATGCCACTATGGTCAAAATAGAAGGTAAGGTTTCAAAAAATTCTATTTCAATTTTAATTGATCCCTATGCTTATTGAAGCTATGTTTCCCCAAGATTGTTGACACATGTAATCTAAAAAAAGAGAAACATGAGAATCCGTGGCTTGTACAATTAGCCACTGGTACAAAAAGAAAGGTTTCAGAACTAGTAAAAGAATGCAAGATATAAATGAATGGTTTTTGAAATAAGGTAGAACTAAATATCTTACCCTTAGGGTCGTATGACATACTTATAGGCATGGACTAGTGTGAACGACACCATGTCATGCTTGATTTTTAAACAAGTCAATCTTGCATAGAAAACCAAGAAAATCAAAGAAAGATTCAAAGCATACCCAAGAAGGTTTCTATTAGACATATATCCTCCTTACAAGTGTAGAAATGTATAAGGAAGGGATGTAAATGTTTTGCAGCTAACATCCAAGATGTAGAAGATGAGAGAGAACAACAAATTGAATACGTTTTGGTTCTCGTAGACTTCAAGGATGTATTTCTTGAGGAAATGCCAAGACTACCACCCAAGCAAGACTTATAATTTTCCATAGAATTGACACAAGGGTCAGTACCGGCTTCAAAATCCCCATATCGTAGGAGCACACTAGAGATGGTGGAGCTCAAGTTACAATTACAATAATTGATAGAGAAGGGTTATATATGACCTAGTGTATCTCCTTGGGGAAAACCTATACCATTTGTAAAGAAAAAGGACAGTATGATGCGAAGGTGCATCGATTACTAAAAACTTAACAAGATGACCATCAAGAATTGTTACCCACTCCCTAGGATCGATGACTTGTTGGATCAAGTTAGAGGAGAAATGATATTTTCAAAGACCGACTTGCGATCCAGATACCACCAGGTAATGATTCGTGATGAATATATACACAGAGCCACCTTTTGGACTCAATACGACCATTACAAGTTTGTGGTAATTCCTTTTGGGATAACCAATGCATTGAAAAATTTTATTTGCATGATGAACAATATCTTTAGTGAACACCTCCATAAGTTTGTATTAGTCTCTATAGATGACATGCTAGTTTTCTCGAAGAGTAAAAAAGAACACGAGGAACATCTCCAAATAGTACTATGAGTGTTATGGGAAAACCAAATTTATGCTAAGTTTAACAAATGTGAATTTTACAAAGCACATATACAATACCCAGGTAACATCATTTCCTAGAAAGGGATAGCTATCGACCCGAAAAAGAATAAATCCATCGAATAATGGCCTACCCCTACTTGTGTCACCAACATTAGGTCATTTTTGGGACTAGTGGGTTACTATTGAAATTTCATTGAGAAATTTTCAAGGATTTCCTTTCCCATGAACACCTTACAAAAGAAGGTGAACAAATTCCAGTGGACGACCAAGTGTGAGGAAATATTCCAGAAGCTTAAACAACTCTTGACTACCGCACCTATACTACGAATTGTAGTTCTCGATGGGGATTTCGTTGTTTGTACAAATGCGAGCAATGAAGTACTCAGTGGAGTCCTCACAAAATGACTAAGAAATTTGTTATGAATCACATAAATTAAAATACCACAAACAAAACTATCCCACACACGATCTTGAGCTATAAGCCATTATCCCTTCGTTGAAGATATGTAGGCACTACCTCATTGGGATTAAGTTTCTACTAAATACAGACAACATGAGTGAAAATTATGTGTTCTACCATCTATATTTAAATTCCAGGAAGGCCAGACGGTTGGCCTTCCTTAGCGAGTACCACTTCGAAGTAAAGCACATAAAGGGAAAGGAAAACAAAATCACCCATTCTTTAAGTCGACGAGCTCATATGTTGTATGAGGTAAATTTGAGCCAAACCGATTCATACTTGCACGATAGGATTAGAATAGAAAGAAGAGTTGACCATTTCTATGTTTAAGTCCTTAAAAAGATTCAAGAAGATAGGTTATTCGAACAACAACAAAAAATATTTGGTAGACAAGACACAACTATTGTGGTCCAAAGAGAGGTTGTATGTCTCAGAGGGAGGAGACATGAGATCCATCATTATAACATAGTTCCATTGAAGTCCCTACTCAGGGAACCTGGGATATCAAAATATGATATCGACACTAAAGAAACACTTTTTTCTGGCCTAAGTTAAAGGCTAACATAACACTATTCATCGCAAAATGCCAAGAGTGTCAACTTGTCAAAGCAAAGCACCAACATCCTTCGGGGTTACTACAATCGTTGCCCATTCCAGAATGGAAATGGGAGGTTATCAGTATGGATTTCATTATAGGTTTACCAAAGAGAAATAAGTAGAGTGATTCCGCTTTTTTATTGGTCGATAAGCTGTCCAAAGTGGGACACTTTATTCCAGTTAAATCAACATACAAAGCAGTTCCCATTGTTGACATATTTCTAAAAGAGATATTTCGATTGGATGGGATACCCAAGGAAATCATCTCAGATCGAGATACAAATTTTACTAGTAACGTATGGAGATATTTATTCTTTGAATTAGAGACATAGTTAAATTTCAGTACCGCTGACCACACACAAAAATACGGGAAGACAAAACGAGTAAATCAGATTTCAGAGGATATGCTTAGAATGTATGTGGTGAACAATCCCACAAAGTGGGATGATTTTATGCACCTCGCATAGTTTTCATATAACAATGGATACAAGACCTCCTCCAAAATGAGTCCCTTCAAAGTACTCTATGACGGAAAGTTTAGGACACTGGTGACTGGGGATAGCCCGGTAGATAGGATCATGTTAGGGCCATATTTATTGAAAATCCTAGAACATTTAGTCACCAAAGTACAAGAAAATATAAAGGAAACACAAGACCACCAGAAGAGTTATGCGGATAAGAAAAGAAAGGATAAAGATTTCCAAATTGAAAAACATTTTTATTTAAAAGTAAAATAAAAAAGAAGCTCATTGAACCTCGGAAGGTGCAGAAAGTTGGCACCAAGAATTTGTGGACCCTTTGACATACTAGCCAAGAAAGGGCCAAGGGAATATCAATTAGCTTTACTTGCTCATGTAAAGGTTCATAATGTATTTCATGCATATTTATTGAAGAAATATGTATATAATACTAAACATGTGTATGATTGGTCATTGCTATTGGTGGAACCTGAACAAAATTTTATGCCAGATCCCCTTCACATTTTGGACAAAAGAGAAGTATAGATCAGGAAGAGAACTATTGTCTAGCTGAAAGTTCAATGGAAACACTTTGGTCCTAATTAGGCCACATGGGAGAATGAAGCCTCCATTAAAAAGCCTTACCCTGCCTTGTTTCATGATTTCATTTCTAGTCCTTATAACACTGGGATGGTGTTGTTCTAAGCGAGGAGGGATGTATTATCCCAAATTTTGACCTTGACTATATTGGGCATGAGCCCCACTGCACATTATTTAATTTTATGTTATGTTTATGTATATATTTATTGGGCGTATGCCCCACTGCACATGAGATATGTTGATTAGATAGATATACTGGGCATGAGCCAATGCACTTGTTTTATTGTCTTGTATATGATTATATATGTTGGGAATAGGCCTTGATGGACAAATATTATTGTTTTTGTACTAGGAATAAGCACCGATGTATTGGATTTATTATTATGTGATTGGTAAAAATCCCTAATATATATTGAGATGATTATTTGTAATGTATCGTGCAGAAGACTAAATGCATGATTGATTTCTATGCCATGTGTTGAGTGTAATCCATGGAGCACATGGGTTATGAGATTATGTGTTGAGCATAATATCTGGAGCACATGGGTTATGATATTATGTGTTGAGTATAAGCTCTAGAGCACATGGCTTATGAAACTATGTGTTGAGCGTAATCTCTAGAGCACATAGGTAACCCCAACTTGTAAGAATGTAAGTGTTGGGCATAATCCCTAGATCACTCCAACTTGATGTTGAGACTAAGCTCTAGAGCATCATATCTTTGGCCATTTTATCGCTAGATTTGTTGTACAAGTGAATCCTAGTATTAGTGTTAGGAGACAGGCTCTGGAATCTAATGCACCTCTTTTTCTGAGTGCTCGAGCAGTCAATCTCTCGGCACCTTCTAATGTTGTAGGTCATTCTAGTGGGGTGGTCACTGGGATACCCAGTGCACCTTATACTTCTTCTCTTTTAGGGAATAATACTCAAAGTGGTCCTAGTAGCTCCACTTCTTTTGTCCATGGTTTTCCGTGCAACAAGGGACATATTCCTCCATCCACACCTTATGTAGGTCCCTCTCTTACTTATGTGAGTGTGTCGCCTAGGAACCAAAATACCTTCACAAGTTAAAATTTTCAGATCTCAAGTCATGTTTCGGTTGCTCCATTTGGGAGATCTCTTTTAATCTTGTCTATTGATCTAGGAACAAAGCATCAATCTCATCAAAGAATAATTGACAAATAAATCATGAAATGGTGTAATCAATCTACCGGAATAGTAGACACTCAATAATCACATAAAGAATGAATGATTACAATTACAATGAAATGCTACAAGCATGAATGAAGAGACAATTCGAATTCCTTAGGAGTTCCTTCGAATTGAATGAGTGAGTCTAGCTTAAATGACAGTAAGCCATGGTTCACACTCAGTTAACCACTGACCAAAACCCTAATTGACTCAGCTAACCCTAACTGAATTTAGAGTGCAATAAATGACCGAGTCTCAACTGAAAGAGATCAAACACATGTCACAACTCACCAACCATCAAGAGGTAGCACTACACTGACTCCAAAGAACCCCAACGAGCTTAACTGAAGTTGAACTGAACATCAGAAGTTGGTGGAGGTGCCCTTGTTGACTCCAGTTCATTAAATAATCATTAAATAATATATTTAATGAGAGGAGGTTCCTTAACTAACTTGTTTAACTGTTTGTAACCACCAGTTAGCAATTAGGTGCATTAATATCACTCAGATCACCCCCGGAGTGCTCCAGTTAGCCTCCCCAAATGTAGGAGAAGGCTAAGTTTGCCTCCTTGACTGAAGGTAGGCGTGGGTGTGACTGGATGATGTTAATTAATTCTCCACCAATGTCAATTAATGTTAATTATACTTAGGATAGTGATTTAACTAGGCCAATTTGACCAAAAAGAGTGTGTATGGTGGTAAATGTCTCCAACACCCCCCCTTAAGCTATACTCAGGAAGAGTTAGAAAACATTGATGCATAAAAATGCTAGGGCCCTGGAAACTAAGGCCATAGGTCACCTTGTACAATGCTGAAACTGAAACAATGCTCAGAACAAACTAAGTGAGGAAAAGAGGGAAAACCTAGTGGGAAACCCCCCCCCCTTAAGCTGAACACTGAAGGTAGTCTGAATCACCCTGATGAACTCACCCCCAATAGTGAATGTAGGTAAGTGAACTTATTTTTTGAAAATATCTTGGTGAAGATGTCTACAATTTTCTCATCAGTCGGGTAGTATTGCAGAATGATAGTCTTGTCGTGCACTAGCTCCCTGATATAGTGCATGTGGATCTCTACATGCTTGGTCCTCTGCCTGGTAACTGGATCCATGGATATCTTAATAGCACTTTGATTGTCACAAAAGAGGATAGTGGACAAAGTACTACCAAGATCAAAGTCTGAAAGAATTCCTTGCAACCAAACTGCTTGGATGCAAGCATTCACCGCTCCTCGATACTCGACCTCTGCTGAAGATAGTGTTATGGAAACTTGCTTTTTGCTTGACCAGAAAATGGGGCCACCACCAAACATGAATACATATCCGGAAGTATACTTCTGATCAATAGAATCACCCACCCAATCAGAATCTATGTATCCAACCAGCTCTAGCACAGAGTCTGCAACATAGTGAATGCCATAGGTCCTGGTTCCCTGAATATACTAGAGGATCATGAGCCTGCTGCATGTATCTTGATACAGAATTCATGGCATAAAAAATATCAGGTCTATAAATTTTCAAGTACAACAAGCTACCAATTAGCTGTCGATAGATAGTGCAGTCCATGGGAGGTGTGCTTTTTCCTTCTTCAAGGCTGATCCCTGAAAGTAAAGGGAATGGTGTAGGCCTGCAATCAGCCATATTAAACTTTACTAATAGGTCTGAAATATATTTGGATTGAGTGACCATAATCTCATCATAATTTGTCTCAATTTTGAGCCCCAAAAATTGTTTTAGAAGCCCCAAATCACTCATTTCAAAGGCATTGTGGAGACCAATTTTGATGGCTGAAATGGAGGCAACTGTGCTACCTGTGATCAGTAATTCATCAAAATATAAAAGAATGATAATTATATGACCATCATACTTCTGTAAATACACATTTGGATCTGATATACATCTTTAAAATTTTTGCGAGAGAAGGAAGGCATCCATCTTGGAATACCACTCTCTTGGGGCCTGTTTTAACCCATATAGTGACTTCTTTAGCTTGCAAACCAAACATGGATCAGTGATGTATCCCTCAGGCTGCTTCATGTATATCTCCTCATGAATATCTCCATGCAAAAATGCTGACTTAACATCTATGTGATGCACTTCCTAGTGCTTGGATGCTGAAATTGTCAAAACAAGGCGGATGGAGTCCATTTTTGCAACCGGTGCAAAGGTCTCATGGTAGTCCACTCCTTGGACCTGAGAGAAACCTTTTGATACCAAAATTGCCTTGTATTTTTATTTTCTTCCATCAGCATCAACCTTGGTCTGAAACACCCACTTGCATTGAACCAATTTCCTTCCCGGAGGAAGAGAAACTAGCTCCCAAGTAGTGTTTTTCTTAAGAGAATTCATCTCTTCATCCATGGCAACTTGCCATATCAGATACTTCTGAGAATGATAGTAGGATTTTGGATCTGAAATAATCATCAAATAGTAAGTTTCAGACAGAAAATTATCAGGACAAGAGAGCGCAATATTTTCTCTTTGGAAATTATACCGGGTTCTTCTTGGATCATCTGGATTTCCAATGTTTTCTCCTGCGGGGGAGAGCGTCTGTCGGGCCCATGTAGGAAGATGATTTTGCACTTCAGGTTCTGATTCAGCATATGATTATTACTTCACACTGATATTAGAAATCAGAGGATCCAAATCAGGGTCATCACCCTCAATTTCATCATCTAAATATTCAATAGAATAGGAAGGAAATTCAGCAGTTTTCTCCTTCAGTAGTTCCACCTCCTGAAGAGGCTCATCGAACTTGACACTTCTCTCGATGATGATCTGTTTGGTCTTGATATCCAGCAGATTGAACCCTTTATATTCATTAGGATACCCAATAAATAGACATTCTATGCTTTGTGGTTGCAAATCCCTTCTTTGATCAAGCAGAATCTGGGCCCATGCAGTGGACCCAAACACCCACAGGTTCGACACATCCGGCTTGTGTCTGAAGTATGCTTCAAAAGGGGTATTCCATTTCATGAATGAGTGTGGAACACTATTTTTAATTTATTATGCAGCATGCATGGCCTCATCCCACAAATTTGTAGAAATTTTCTTGGATTCCAACATACAGGTGGTCATCTCCTTGAGAGACCGGTTCTTCCTTTCCACTACTTCGTTCTGCTGTGGAGTGTAGGGAATTGAATGTTGGAACTGAATACCACTTTAGGATAATATGTACAGAAACTCATTAATGACATAGTCCCCTCCATGATCAGATCTCAAGATATTGATCTTAATCCCAGAGGCATTTTTGATCAAGGCCTTCAATTCAGAAAAATTTTCACATACTTCTGATTTCTTTTTGAGAAAGAAAACCCATGTATACCCTGAAAAATCATCAATAAAAGTAAGGAGATACCTTTATCCATCCATGGATGTGATAGAAATCAGACCACTGATACCATAATGTATCAGCCCCAATATGCATGTAGCTCGGTTTGCCTTCCCCCGATCGAACTTGTGCTCAGGGTGTTTTCCAATCACACAACACTTGCAAATTCCTGTGGTTTCCTTGATGACCAGGAGGCCTTCAACCATGGATTTTTTCTGTAATTGCTACAAATATTTGAAATTAATATGGCCAAACCTCTCATGCCATAGCCTACTAACCTCATTCCCATGAGTTAGTAGAGCGGTGGGCTTTGCATCTGCAACAAAGTGAGAGAACTCATAGGCTTTTGCATGATGGTTTGCAAGGCCTTTAGCAATGAGTTTCCCGGATTCAATTTCTGTTATCTAAACATCATTTGGGCTGAAAGAAACTCTCTTAGGCACTCCAGTATGTGTCATATGATAGACACTAAGGATATTTGATACCAGAGACGGTACATACAATACATTTGAAAAGAAACCATTTTCAAGATCAACCGTACCTTGTCCTTTTGAAATGATGGTGGAGTCATCTCCCATGTGGATGGGGATGGATTTGCCGGTCTCCAAGGATGAAAAGGAGTCTTTTTCAGCCATCATGTGGTTCCAAGCTCTTGAATCAATCAAGAGTGCTTTGGACTTTGAATTTCTTGCCATGAGGGAATGACCTTTTTCATGCTGATCTCTCCTCCGAAAGATTTCTAGAATATTGATGTGATTCCTCTCAAGAAGAGAGGTTGCTTCATCAAGATTATCCTTCATGCAGGCATGTTCAGGGTGGAATCCCTTCCCACAATGAGAGCACTTGGATTTTTCTTTTCCATTATGCCCTTTTCCTTTGTTCTTCCTTGAGCCGGAAGACTCATCATGCTGCCGATTTTCAACTCTAGGTTTAGGAGCATCAAATTTAGTTTTTTTATTCTTTTGCTGCTTTCCTTTACCCTTCAGATATTTGGGCCCCGAGACATGGAGGGATGGATCACAGGAAGATAGGATGATCCCCATCTAGACAAGCTTGTCATGTTCACTTGTTAGGGACTCAATGAAGGAATTAAGTGTAGGCATCTTCCATCCAGGGGTTGTGAGCTTCCCTGCATGGAATGTAGAAACAAAAACTAAATAATCAGCCCCAAGTTTGGAGAGTATGGCGAGGATGAGTTGATCATCCTCCTTCTCCACTTTGCATTACTTCAAGAGTAAAATAGTAGGCTTGAACTTTGTGAAGAAATCATTTAGAGTCTCGAAGTTGGAGAGTTGGAGAGACATGAGTTCATTTTCAAGCTGGTAAACCCTCAAGTCATCATGATTTTCGTATGGAGTCTCCAATTTGTCCCATATTTATTTCGGACTCTTCAAATCTATAAGATGGAAGAGAAGGTCTCGGGAAATAGAGAGGCACAAGAAACCAAAGGCTTCATCCTTCTTATTCAAGAATCTTGATTTTTCTATGGTGGATCCAGGCTCAACTTCAGTGTCCATGGTGACTCTAAAAAGTCCTTTGGAGTGCAGCTGAATCTTCATATCACTTTTCCATGAGTGGAAATTGTATGGAGTCAAGAGATCTACTAAGGAGGCCATCTGGATGTGCTGGAGTGAATACTTTACCTATAGAAACCTGAAAATCAAAACAGAAAGGGAAATGTAAGATCAGATAGCCTGCACATTCTAGGCTTTCATCACACCCAGCATAGTCAATCAAGCAAGCTTGATCAACAAGTTCTTTCTTGGGGTATTAAGTGGTAATCCTTGGCCTCTAGTGCAGTGTTGGATTTTTTTGAGCTATTGCTCAAATTTCATGCAACAATCTATCAAAAAGCTTGTTTTTGAGAGATAGAGCTTCATCCCGCCGTAAGCTCTGATACCATATTAATATTTTCTATTGATCTAGGAACAAAGAATCAATCTCATCAAATAATAATAAACAAATAATTCATGAAATGGTGTAATCAGTCTACCGAAATAGTAGCCGCTCAATAATCACATAAAGAATAAATGATTATAATTACAATGACATGCTACAAGCATGAATGAAGAGACAATTTGAATTTCTTAGGAGGTCATTCGAATTGAATGAGTGAGTCTAGCTTAATTGACTGTAAGCCATGGTTCACACTCAGTTAACCACTGACCAAAACCCTAATTGACTCAACTAACCACAACTGAAGTCGAAGTGCAATAAATGACTGAGTCTCAACTGAGAGAGATCAAACACATGTCACAACTCACCAACCATCAAGAGGTAGCCCTACATTGACTCCAAAGAACCCCAATGAGGTTAACTAAAGTTGAATTGCACATTAGAAGTTGGTGGAGGCGCCCCTGTTGACTCCAGTTCATTAAATAATCATTAAATAATATATTTAATGAGAGGAGGTGCCTTAACTAACTTGTTTAACTGATTGTAACCACCAGTTAGCAATTAGGTGCATTAATATCACTCAGATCACCCATGGAGTGCTCCAGTTAGCCTCCCTGAATGTAGGAGAAGGCTAAGTTAGCCTCCTTGACTGAAGGTAGGCATGGGTGTGACTAGATGATGCCAATTAATGCTCCAATGATGTCAATTAATGTCAATTATACTTAGGATAGTGGTTTAACTAGGCCAATTTGATAAAAAAGAGTGTGTACAGTGGTAAATGTCTCCAATAATCTCCCCTTTCACTATTCAGTGGGGGAATCTCCATTCCTTTTCAAACGCCATTTTCAGTTGGGGCCATCCAAACCACCTATCACACAAAACAAGTCATTAATCCTTTGGATTTCAGGTGGAACTTGTTCAGAATAGTGATGTAACATCACAACTAGAGGTTGGAGGAAACCCCACCTTTTCTTTTGAAAGCACTAGGGTAGGTACTTCCTCACCATAGACTCTTCTATATCAAACCCCAACTAGGTCAAAATTTCATTTCCTGGAGACGCTAAAATTTCCATATTTGTGTAAACTAATGAATGACCCCAGGAACCATAATGCAGCGTGGCCACCTCTCCCCATCAAACTGCCCTCAAGCATAAAAAATTTTGGAGGGAAAACTGATGAGGATCGAGGAGCGCACATTATCACATTTCATCTTTAGTGCTCTTTCAACTCACTGAATGATGAATTTGTTTGGCTGAGGCTATTTTAAAGAACATTAACCAATGTAAAAGCTAAGTGGTACATTGAACTATCATCAATTACGTATGATAGCTTCCTTAACTTAGCAACTGTGTTTCAAAATAAATTTCAACTTCATGTCTAGTATGATGCTGGTACAAACTTGTTTTCAAATTTTTGACAAAACATGGCCACGCACATATCTGATCATATTTAGGAGTGGGAAAGGAGAAAGAGTATTATCAAAGACAACATCCCTATTGAGTTCTTATTAGAGAGGTTCTTGAAATATTTACTTCCTTATATATCTAAGGATGTTTCTACATCAAGAGTTACCACAGATGAAGAAGCAATATTTAGGGCCCAACAGCTAGATCTGATCTACACTCGGCCTGGGATTCTTTATGAAATTATCCCTGAGGTGTCGAGGTCTACGAATTTCCTAGAGAAACCCAAGCTTGGACCCCATGTCGATGGTGTGGTTGCTTTAGTAAGTATGCCCACTGTAGAATCACTGGTTAACAAATTCCATGAGTTGTTAGTGAAACATTCTATAGCAGAGGTATGCAAGGCTGCTACTCCCTCACCACAAAGTGTTGATGTCTATTATGCATAGTCCTCCCAAAAGGGAAATCAACATCCCGGTGGGAAAAATAATAAAGGGAAGAATGGTGGGAAAAACAAAATAAACCAAAACCCACTAATAACGCCAAGGGGGGTAAGAAATATAAGAAGAAGGTTAAGTTTCCTTGCAAGTTGTTCCAAGGAGACCATATTACTTATCAATTCCCCTTGATGGATCACGCACATAAGCTTCATAAGAAACAACGACCAATTGTTCTGAAGGATCCCTTACCACAAGAACAAAATGTGGATTTTTCTTCAAAATATGTTAGGAGCACACCTAGTGCTCCTAGTGATCACAATTATATCAACATGGTATGATCCAGTACTTACTTATAGATAAGAAATAAAAAGTATGAATTAGAAGCTCAGGATAAAGGTAAGTCCAATTCCCATGTTAGTTTTTCAACATTAAGTTAGCATTATTAGGATCTTTAACTGAGAGAATAACAAGTATAGCAATCAAACACAAGAGACAATGACATAGTGTTTTTCCTCGGGGAAACCATAAATGGAGAAAATCCCGCAACTTCCTCGGAGATAGAATCAACACAAAAACAGTAAAATCCCAAAACAATAAGTGACCTCCCGACAACAGTAATCTTCTTCTTGTCTAGCCCCGGTGTCTTCTCCTTCTTCAACTATGTGCTACACTTGAGTGTGTATGAGTTGTATGATAAATAGAGATTCCAATTCTCTATTTATACTAATCCTGACATGACTAAAACCCTACCAGGGCCGACCTCTACTAGGAGAGCTAATAACCCTAGTGCCCCGAAACTGTGGGGACTTTAACCCTTAGACAATCGGAGGGTTACCCACAATGACTTAACATGAGTTGTTCACATTGTTGATCCTCCCGATCGAAACATTGGGGCATGCCAAAATGACTCAATTACATTATAGATACATCCCAGAATAAACATCGGGTTACAATACATAAGATACATAGATGAATACATTCCAAAGTTACAAATACATCAACACTCCCTCTTAACTAGGAAGGTATTCTTTTGACACAATTTTCAGTACTGGTCTTCTTCTCTGTATCAGCTGGATCATCTTGTCATCTGCATCTCAATTCTTTTGAGTCTTCAAGTCATCTTTGCCTTCAAGACATCTTTATCTTTAAGTCATCTTCATCTTCGAATTTGGATCATCATGGGACATCATCACTGGATCTGGATCATCACTCAATTTGGATCATCATCACTGGATCTCGATCACCACTTGATCTGGATCATCATCACCGGATCTGGATCATTACTTGATCTAGATCATCAGTGGGCATAATCACTAGATCTGGATCATCACTGGATCGGGATCATCACTGCTGGATCATCATCACTGGATCTGGATCATCACTGGATCTGGATCATCGCTAGTGCTATCTCATGATTCTTCTCGTCACAGGAATTTCTACAGAGCCAGCCCTTTTTCATGTTGGTTGTAGGCCTAGCCCCCATGTAGGTCTTCTTCAACACTTATATCTAACCTACTCATCAGAAAGGCACAGTACTCACATCCATTTAGGCTGGAACACATCATGCTCACAATGATGGAAGAGTTCTGCACTTCCATCCAGGCCAGAACACATCCTACTCACAATGATGGAAGATTTCCTCACTTTCATCTAGGACGAAACCACATCCTGATCATAATGATGAAAAGGCTTTGCACTTACATCCATACAGGTGGGAACACATTGTGCTCACAATGATGGAAGCTGGGCTCTGCACTTACATCCATCTAGGTGGGAACAGATCTTGCTCACAATGATGGAAGGGCTCTTTACTTACATCCATCCAGGAGGGAACACATCCTACTCACAATGATGGAAGGGCTCTATACTCACATCTGATCTTGTAGGAACCAATCCTATAGTCATATCAGAATGGCCCCCAGTCCTCCTCGACTGAGTTACCTGGTAACTGACCAGGTGCCTCCATTCTCCTAGAGAATGGCAGTTTCCCTTACATTTGACTTGCTCATCGGAATGGCCAACACTCACATATGACATGGAATGAACTTAATCCTTTATCCATGACAGAATGGTTCAGCCCTTACATCTGATCAAGTGGGAACACATCCCTTTATCACATCAGAATGGATTCTCAGTACTAGACTGATTTTTCCTGGTACCTCACTAGGTAGCTCCATTCAAAGAATGGCAATTGCCCTTACATCTGTCCTACTCAATAGAATGGCCAGCACTCATATTTGACATGGAAGGAAGCAATCCTCTCACCATGAAAGAATGGCTCAGCATTTATATTTGACCTACTCGTCAGAATGGCTATGGATCTCAACACTCATATCTGACATGGAAGGAACCAATCCTGTCACCACAACAGAATGGCTCAACCCTTACGTCTGACCATGGAAGGAACCAATCCTCTCACCATGACAAAAAGGATATGGGACTCATCACTTTCCCTTGGAGGAAATATCGATCTCGAGAACACCAAGCTTCTCCCTGAAGTACTCAAACTTTACCCTAGCCAATGGCTTTGTCAAGACATAAGCTATCTGTTCCTCCGTCGCAACATACTAGAGCTTCACTGCTCCCATTTGCACCATATCCCTGATATAGTGGTACTTGATCTTGATATGCTTCGACTTTTCATGGAACAATGGATTCTCTGACAACTTTACGCAACTCTGGTTGTCACAATGTATACAAGTAGCATCCAACTAGAGATCAAATGAATCAGACAGTAGCTTCCATAGCCATACTGCCTCACAACTAGCTGAACAAGCCATGACATACTCTGCTTCAGCTGTACTTAGTGCCACATAGGATTGCTTCCTGCTAAACCAAGAGATCACACCTGATCCCATACTGAATCAACACCCTGAAGTGCTCTTCCTATCGATGGCATTGCCTGCCCAATGTGAATGAACATAACTCTCCAGGTTAATCTTCTGATTTGCATCATACTTGAGCCCATAATTAATTGTACCCCTCAGGTACCTCAGAATATGCTTTGCAACAATCAAGTGAACATTTCTTGGATCTGTCAAGAATTGGCTCAAGGTGTTCACAACAAAGCAAATGTCTGGTCTCGTGTTCGTCAGGTACATCAATGACCCAATCATCTGACGATACATCATAGCATCAACCGACTCTGATGAAGCATCGCTCAATAGCTTTAGGTTTGCTTCCATAGGTGTGGCCATAGCCTTGCAGTCCATCATCCCAAACCTCTTCAGGATCTCTCCTGCATACTTCCCTTGTCCAAGGAAGATTCCATATGTACTCTTCCTCACCTCCATACCTAGGAAGTAATGCATCATCCCCAAGTCCTTTATTTCGAACTCAGCAGCAAGCTTTCTCTTCATATCAGCAATCAACCCATCCGTACCTGTTACAAATAGATCATCTACATATAGTAGAACCATCACTGGGTTTCCATCTTCAACCTTGTAGTAAAGGTTGGAATCTGCTTTACTCTTGGTAAAGACCAAACTGGATAGAAAGCTGTCAATTCTACCGTACCAGGTCCTGGGTGCCTATTTCAAACCATACAGAGCTTTCTTCAATCCGCATACATGATACTCTCTATCATATGTCTCAAAACCGAGTGGTTGTTCTACATACACTTCCTCTTCTACTACACCATTCAAGAGAGAAGTATTGACATCCATTTGGTGTATCTTCCATTTCATCAATGCAACCAGAGCAAGTACCGATCTAATGGAAGTGTATCTGGCTATAGGTGCAAAGGTTTTTTCATACTCTATTCCTTCTTTCTGAGAGAAACCCCATGCCACAAATCTTGCATTATATTTTTCAATGCTACCGTCTGCAGCATGCTTGATCTTGTATATCCATTTGGAAGTTACAACTGACTTCCCTTCTGGTCTTGGGACAACATCCCAAACATCATTCTTTGTGATCGATTGGTGTTCTTAGATCACAGCATCCTTCCATTCTTTTTGTTCTGCCGCTTCTTCGTAATTGGAAGGTTCTTTATCAATGAAATCAGATAGTAAAGCTACATACTCGGAGCGGGATTTGGTTCTCTTTCTGTCTCTGTGATTCTCTTCTGGAGCCCCATATCTTTCTGCACCTTGGATAAGTTCTCATACCCAAGCAGGTTTCCTATTATGAGGATTCTTCTCCAAATGTGGATCTACAAGTCTTTGTGGTTCTTCAAATTCTCGATCTTCTTCTTGAGATTCTTTGTTCATGGTTGTATCATGAATTTTGGGTGCTTCTGCTTTTGCTTCTCCAGGTTCTTTAGCAGGTCTCTTTCTGGATTTGTTGTAAGTTGTGTCTTCATCAAATGTCAAATCTTTGCTGATGTCAATATTCTTGTACTTTGGAAAATATATTATGTAAGCCTTCGAGCTTTCAGAGTATCCCACAAATATACCCTTCTTTCCTTAAGGATCTAATTTTGTGCTTTTCTCTTTTGGAATGTGTATGTACATAGGATAGCCAAATATTCTGAGATGGCTGACTTCTGGTTTCTTGCCGGACAAGACTTATTCAGGAGTCTTGTTCTCGAGTACTCTATGTGGAGTACGGTTCTGTACATACACATTTGTTCTGGTAGCTTCCACCCAAAGATGCATAGGAAGGTCTTGATCATGAAGCATATCTCTTGCAGCTTCCATGATGGTTCTGTTCTTCCATTTCGAAATCCCATTCTGTTGTGGATTATAGGGAGTGGAAAACTCCCTCTTAATCCCTGATTCTTTGCATCGCTCTTTGAATTCATTCGAAGTGAATTCTCCTCCATTATCTGATTGAAAAGTATTGATCTTCTTTTCAGTGTGGTTCTCGATCAAGGCTTTGAATTCCTTGAATTTGCTGAATACTTCGTCTTTGTTCTTCATGAAGTAAACCCATGTTTTCCTAGAAAAATCATCAATAAAATAAACATAGTATGCATACCCACTTAGTGATTTTGATGACATAGGAACGCATACATCAGAGTGGATGATTTCTAGGATTCCTTTGGCTTTTCTTTCATTGCTAGGAAATGTCTTCTTTGTAGATCCCATCATCTTTTTCTTGGAATTCTGGAAGACCTTCAACAAATTTGCTTGCAATAGGTAGTGCTCTATAATGCACATGTACAAGCCTTCTATGCCAAAGATCATTTGGCTCTACTGTGTCATGGATCAAGGCTTGTTCTGGATGGCCCTTCAATTTGTACAAACCTCCTTCTTGTTCTCCAATCAGCATTGCATCATCGATAGTCTTACCTCTTGGCCACATGATGACTTGACCATCTATGAATGCAACCATCATTCCTTTTGCATCCAATGCTGATATGGAGAGAAGGTTCTTCTTGAGTCCTGGCACAAACAATACTTCTTTAATTTTTAGATACTTTCGAGAGTATAGTTTATAGGAAGATTCCCCACTACCTTTTATTGGATATTGGTATTCATCTCCTAGTTTCACCTTGTGAGGTGATTCATGTTCTGAGAGTCTTACAAAGGATTCCTTGAATCCAATCATATGTTTGGAAGCCCCATTGTCTATAAGCCAATCATCAATACCATGAGTAATGTTACCTGTGAGAGAAAAAATCAAAACATATTCATCCTCGCTTGAAGAATCTTCACTTTCATATCTGGTTCTTTTCTTGGATGGTTCATCATCCTCTGCAGCATGAGCATGATGTCTTCTTTTGTTCCCCTTCTTATGAGAGTGAACCTTGTTCTTAATATAGTGTTTTGCAAAGTGTTCTATTTCATCACAAGTATAACATCTTAATATAGATGGGTTCTTTCTATTGTTATCTCTATGATGAGGATTCTTACCTTTGAAGTGATGAGGTTTTCTTCTGCCTTTCTTAGAGTAAACTGTGAGAGCTTGATATTCACTTCCCATATTCTCTTCTTGAGCTGCTATCCATGCTTCTTCTTGAGAACATTCTTCCCATAGTCTGCTGAATTTGACAAACTTCTTTCTAGCACAGATTCCTTGGATGAAAGAATCCCATGACCTAGGAAGGCCATTCAGTGTTGTCATCACAATCTTTGCATTCTCCACTTCTTCATATACATCTCTTAATTGTTCCTTGATCTAAGAAACCCTTGTGAAGTAGGACTGGATAGTCTCTACATTCTAAATCTTCACATTCTTTAGTTGATTCCTTAGAGTCATCTTCCAGTTTATGTTCTTCCCTTCAAACAACTTGGTTAGGGAATCAAACATAGATTTAGGTGTCTTGAGAGAGGACACCTGAGGTATAAGTTGATCCTTGATAGAATCAACAATGATCCTCTTTTCCATAACCATCTTCTTCTTATGTAAGGCCTTTGCCTCATCTCCCTCTAGAACTGGAACCTCCTCATGGATGTAGGAGTCTAACTCATTCTCTTCCAGGACCAGGGAGATCCTATACTTCCAGGCTCAGAAGTTATCAGCTCCCTCAATATTTTCATCAAGCTTGGTATGATGAGACATCTTAACTGAGAACCTCAAATGGAAATACAAAATATTTTAGATCTTACCAAGTCAAGATGTCAAATCTGAAACTTGAGCTGAAATCCTGCAGAGCTGGTTTAGGAGAAAATTAGGGTTTTTCTTTTCCGGAGATCTATCCACCCAAATGTCTTGAAAGTTGTCCCTAAATTCAATTTTGGGGAGGAGATCAATCCAGGCCTGGGCTCACTGAAAAATTCCTCTTCTGTTAAAAGCCCTAATTTTTGGCAGTAGTGTCGGGTCCAAAACTAGAAAACCTTATAATTGGATTCTACTTCGAATGAAAGATGCGCCCTAAGGAGGAGAGTTATTCCACCTTACTTTTTCTGGAAATCTGTGGAGGAAGATCCATAAACTAGGAATCCCTAGTTCCTATAGTTGCACAGTATCTTCTTCTCAGGTTAGCTCTAATACCATGTTAGTTTTTCAACATTAAGCTAGCATTATTAGGATCTTTAACTGAGAGAATAAGAAGTACAACAATCAAACATAAGAGACAATGAACACAGTGTTTTTCCTTGGGGAAACCATAAATGGAGAAAACCCTGCAAATTCCTCAGAGATAGAATCAACACCAAAATAGTAAAAGCCCAAAAACAGTAAGTGATCTCCTAGCAATAGTAATCTTCTTCTTCTCTAGCCCCAGTGTCTTCTCCTTCCTAAACTATGTGCTACACTTGAGTGTGTATGAGTTGTGTGATAAATAGAGACTCCGGTTATCTATTTATACTAATCTCGACATGACTAAAACCCTACTAGTGCTGACCTCTACTAGGAGAGTCTAATAACCCTAGTGCCCCGGAACTACAGGGACTTTAACCTTTAGAAAATCGGAGGGTTACCCACAATGACTTGACATGACTTGTTCACATTGTTGATCCTCTCGATCAGAACATTGGGGCATGAAAACATGACTCAATTACATTATAGATACATCCTAGAATAAACATTGGGTTACAATACATAAGATACATAGATGAATACATTCCAAAGTTACAAATACATCAACATCCCAAACTTTAGCCCCTATTACCATTACGAAACTAAATGAACCAATTCCTAAGATACCTAAAGGTGTCTTTAAGAAAACATTCCACTACCCTAATGCAAGGGATTCTTCTAACTATTCTGTAGTGGAAGGCTTGGTCCAAACACCTTGTGAGATGTCACCATTGGAAGTGATACAGAGTTGTCCTTCTCATAGGGATGCACTCTTCGAAGCTATAGGTAGTATGGACTGAGCAAGCCTACTGGCCAAATTTAATATTTAGTATGTTAAATTGCACATGGAATACCATGTGGCCTTTTCAATTGATGTTGTCCATGGAGGAAAGACCATTTGACGAACGGTAGTTAATGAAGGTGGCTTCTGCATGTGTTATGTTGATGTCTTGTTGGAAAGCTTTGGGATCCCTAGAGTTTGTCCCATAAAACACTTTTCTTACTTATTTTGATAGAAGGTCCTTCCGTCTGAATGTTATCCTACCAGATTTCGAAATAAAGTTGACAAAGAAAGAGATTTATGTTGAGGTAGAAATCATTGATGCTACCATGGACTATAATTTTATTTTGGGTAGAAGTCTGATTTACACCATGTATATTATTCCTTCATCTATCTTCCGAGCCTTATTTTTCCCTCACAACGGGAATTTTGCTACATTTTACCAACCGAGTTTTACTTAGAAGGACCATTTGGAAACTAATGAGTCCACGGTACCATTGATTGATCAGTTGAAACCGGCTAGTGAAAGCTTGGGAGTCAAAATGTATATGTCACTGATGGAAACATTCAACATACCAAATCCTATTAACTAGTTAGGTTCAATAAGTGTTGGGAAGTCTATCTCTATAGTTGTGCATAGAACTGACCCATGGTCCCCCCTTCGCGAGAAGAGACTCAAGTGCCCCTATCAACAGTAGAAGTATCTTATCAAGCTATATCTGGTGCTATTGTTGAGTCCATCATGACTCCTCCTTATTTCTCAGAGGATATAGATGAATCCTATCTACTCACCTGGGTGAATAACTTCACATATTCCTATCATTTCTTGTATATGGTTTTTCCTTCTGACAAATCCATTCTGGAAGCCATGATTGGACCAAAAAATATTTGTGAGGACATTCACCACAAGTCCTTCTTTCTTCCAGTATTAAGAAATATAAAGAATTCAGAGTTCCATGTTAGACTTGAAGAAGGTGTTGATCTTCCATTAAATCCTTTTCATAAGGACGGGGTATTTTCCAAGGGGAATATGGAAAACATATCTACCACCATTCCGATTAACATCTCTGCGAAACCCGATGTTGTGGAAAACATGCATATCGGTGAAAAATGTTCTCTAGAAGAGATTTCCATTTACAATTCCTTATCTAAGGAATTTCGTGACGTCTTTTCCTGGTCATATGAGGATCTTCCAAGAATTAAGCCATATATAGTTGAACATGAGATCCATACCTACCCTAATGTAAATCATGTTCGACGGAAGCTCAGACCTGTAAATCCATGGAAAGAGGCAGCCATCAAGGATGAGGTATAAAAACTATTGAAAGAAGGGTTTATTTACTCGATTTCTCTAACGGAATGGGATTCCAATCCTGTTCCGATGGACAAAAAACAAGGGACAATACGCACTTGCACATAATTTCATGATTTAAACAAGGAATTTCCCAAGGATAACTACCCCATACCATTAATCGATCAGATCATTTATTTCTTGTGTGGGTAGTGAGGTATCACAGACAGTTTTTTAGGATAAAATCAAATCCGGATAAAACTGGAAAACCACCACAAAATGTCCTTTATTTTTGCTTGGGGAACTTTTGCATATAAGAATCTTCCCTTTGGTTTGAAAAATGCTAGAGCTACTTTTCAGCAGGAAATGATTTTTTCCTTCCATGACATAAGGGATATTTCCGATCCTTACCTAGATGATCTGCATGCCCATTCTTGCAAGAGGAAGGACCATCCAGGTCATCTTTGTCCAATTTTTGAATGATGCAGACAAAACAAAATACCCTTGAATCCCCATAAGTAAGTTTTCCACAGCGATTCAGGGAGGCTACTCAGGTTCATTGTTTTGAATAGAGCTATACAATTCGATCCGTTAAAAGTTGAGGCCATTGTAAATATGCCTCCTCCTCATTCTATCAGGAAAATGTAGAGTCTGCACGGTAAATCTAATTTAATTTAACAATTTATAATCAACTATTCCAAGATCACCAAGAGTTTCATGTGCTTGTTGAAGCAAGCCACCCCATTCCTATGGGATGAAACCGCACAACACTCTTTCGAGGAATTGAAAAAGGATTTACTATCGACTCCTCCCTTGAATCCAGCGTATTACACTAAATATTTTGTATTGTATCTGGCCGCATCTGAGTCGACGATAGGAGTGGTACTAGTTTAGGAAGACGGTGAGGTCCAAGATTATGTTGTCTACTATCCTAGTCTAGTGTTAGCAGGTCCTGAACTCAGATACTCACACATCACGAATTTGGAATTGGTGGCAGTTTATGTCGTCCAGAGACTGAGACACTATATATTGTTGAGGAAAACCATAGTGGTTACAGATGTAAACCCTTTCTAGTATGTTTTATCCCAACATATAATTGGGGGCCAATTTAATAAATGTATTGTCATTCTCCAGGAGTTTGACTTGGATTTCCAGTATTCCAAGTCTAAACTTTTTTTAGTATTTATAGAATTGATCTTAAAATTCTTGATAGAAGAAACTATAGGGGTATAAGAAGACTCATTCCCATATGAGTATATATTCTTAATCTTGACTTCTGATCCCTAGTATAGAGATATGCTAGTATGTTTTCAAACTCTCAACTGTCATGCGTCCTTCCCACGGGAAGATCGATGTAAGTTACACGATAATTAAAAAAACTACCTTATGATCGTCGATACCTTGTATGGACAAGGGGTGGATTCTATATTGAATTGATGCCTCACCCACGATGAGGGAGAGCATATCCTAAATGATTCCCATAGTGGATCTAGGGGGATCATTTATCAGGGTTAGCAATGGCCCAAAAAAATCTACGTGTCGGTTATTTCTGGCCCACTATATTTAAGGATTGTGTAGAAGATGTAAAGTGTTGCCATCCTTGTCATGTCTATACCAGAAAAATGCATTCACATCTAGATCCTTTATTTCCTTTCATCGAGGTAGGTCCCTTCACTAAGTGGGGGGTTAATTTCATGGCGTGCAACCAAGTGTCTATTGATGGGAACAACTATATCATTGTTGCTGTAGACTAATTTACGAAGTGGGAAGAGGAAATTCCTACCTTTAATGCCGATGGAAAAATGGCAGCATACTTCTTCTTCAATGAAATCATTACTAGGGTCGCATCCCAAATCAAATCATCAATCACCATGGCAGTCATTTTCAAAATAGCATGATGATTGAATTAACCATAATACCAGGGATTAGGAAAGATCATTCATATTCCTTTTACCCTCAGGAAAATGGACAAGTAGAGGTAGTTAGTAAGTCTACCTTCAAAATGATTCTGAAGCACACAATCAACGCGAGTAGGTCAAATTGGCATATCATGATGTATCCTACACTTTGGGCATACCGTATTAATGTCAAGAATGCAATAGGTTTCTCTCATTTCCATCTCATTCATGGGGTGTAAGCAGTCACACTGGTTGAGTGCGAGATACCATCTCTAAAAATTGTTATTCATGTTCTTCTTGTCATGTCCCCACCCCTGTACTCGGTGGAGAGGACACGGATAACATAGCTTCTAGTTATTCTGGGCAATACAGCCCCATTAACATAAAACAAATTGCATTGAACTAATAACATACACAGATACATAGATATTTAACATACAGCATAAGAAAAGTACATTTAATTCATTCACATGTTCAACTTAATTCATTAGAAAAGGTAAATGTAGAGATTTAAACACATAATACTTTTCTTGAGAAGAAGCCCATCCCACAACTAGCTATGTCACTACAACATTCCACCCAACCATAGGCTAGTGTTCTCCTTACTCTCTCAGCATCACTGCCACCCCCAAGCTATGCATGATTTCCATAGGGAACTAGGGGGCATAGACTTGCACACAACGAGGCCAAACAAATACTGTCAAGCCAATAACCACATCCAAACACAGTCATCCCACTAGGAGATTGATCCTTGGACTTACTTAGCAAATCCAACACAGGGATGCACTACACAGTAGAATACACAATTTTGGGTTGAGGAAAATAGTTTTGGAAACAAAATGAATTACCAAGATGGGTGAAAACATCATCCTAATAGTAATTCAATTCCTAGGGACGTTTTGGCACTACCATGGCAAAAATGGACTCATCAACACCTAAGAAATCGTGGGTCTCTTCTCCTATTTGTTGGGCATTACCAAAAATGATTTCTAGCTTGGAAAATAATGGGCAAATGCATCCAAATAATGGGGAAGGAAACCCACCCATTTATCATTACAAAAACGAATTCCCAGCCTTGGGAAATTTGAAGAAAACAGTTTCCCACATGAGGAAAACACACAGCAAACCAAAAATGTGAGGAAGCTTAGCCACGTGAGTGCATGAAGAAAAATGCATTCTTGCACGTGAGTGAATGAATAAAATATCCTTGGCGTGAGTGGTATGAGTCTCTTCTCTTCCATGCGAGGGAAATGGGAAAAATAATTCCCCTTGGGAAAGCGTGTGGTCAAGGCTAATAGCCCTGCCAGAACTGACGGATTCCCACACCTCCCAAGCCCAAGGCAATAACTTCCCAACCAACTTTTCGAGAGTTTAATTGGTGGATGAATAAGACAAGAAATGGTGGTTGGTAGCTAATGGGTTCTCCTTTTAACACTTGGTTTCTCCCCATTGGCTCAAGGTTAAACATCCCCCCCCTTTATATTAGGAACTCATGCCCCCATCTCTTTAATGTTGCATTGACATAGCTAGTTGTGGGTATTTTATTAATTGCATATTTACATGGTGTAGAAATTATATTGTTCCATCAACTAGCACGATAACTATTGGAATCGATTTTAATTTTCGAAATGTAGAACACTAAATCCATGGCAGGGCTTTTTCCTTGAGCTCCACACCATGATTTATTAACACTATTTACATCATTTATAACTTAATTCAATTGGGGTTGAAACTGGGGTATTACACTTCTAGACACTACCGATCTTGAAGAACATTTTCTTCACTTAGAGAATCTAGATGAGCGACGCAAAGATGTGCTTTCTGCAAAATAGGATCATAAGAAGCAGGTCAAAAACTGGTACGATAAAGTCCTTAAACCTAGAGTTTTCTCTAAGAGATAACTTTGTCTCGCTTTGGGATCAGGACAAGGAACCCCAAGGGAAAGGAAAGTTTAAGTCCATGTGGTTAGGACCATATGTTGTGTCGAAATTTTTAAAGAAGGGATCTTATGATTTAACTGATTATGACGGTAAAAAGTTACCAGAGCCTAGAAATGGGCTCTACCTGAAGAAGTATTATGCTTAGGAACAATATTTTTTCTTGTATTATTATTGTATGTTTATGTAAAATATGTCATTATTGGTTAGTTTTTCTTGCATAGTATGCTTTTTGTTTTATGTTTCATCTAATTGGTTCATAGGGTTCGTTGATAGCACCAATCTTCACACTTGCAATATGGCTTCAACCATCTAGATCATTTACGAACCCTTGGGACAACAGGTTGCCTTTGGTGGAGCCTGTTTAGGTCATGTGACTAATAATATGGAAAAATACAGTGTGGTCATTGAGATGCTTTTGGATGCTATGTTGCATGGTATTATCCCCCTAGAACCCAGGATTGACTCCCATTTAGTGGTTTCCCAGCTTAATGGTGATTATCAGGTGAGACACCCTACCCTACTACATCAATTTTTAAGAGTCAGGTTACTTGAAATGAATTTTAAATACATTTCAAGGAATCAAAACACAATTACNTATGTTCATAATACATAGAGTTTGATCCCAATATCCTATCATAAGTACATCAAAATACAAAAAATAGGATCGCAATCCATAATATGCCTATATCTAGGGTCGATGTTGAGCCTCCTCAGATGTGGCTGCCTCTATAGCCTCCTGGTAATAAAGCACGAACTTAGTTACCCTTATAATAAAGCATAAATAGGATGGAGGAAATCAAACTAACTCCTCTTCCATCACCATGGGAATCCTCTCCATCCTAAGTGTGGGGACATCCTGGGTAAGCCTGACCAGCTTCCCCTCTACTACAGGAATGATCACATCACCCCCTCCAATATCCACGGGTCAAACAAAAGTCTCGGGATGTCCGTTAGGCCGGACTGGTCCTATATTTGCATATCAACATAAAGTATGTCAAACTCAAGTACATATGTATATATAAATTTATGAACAAAAATTTCATAAAAATTAAATAATAAAAAATTAAAAATTCATACCCATCTCTCCCCATGATCGTCAACGAGGAAGGATGAGATCTGGATCGGCCCTGAAATCCAATCCCACATAAGGGGACTATTCAAGATAAGGAACATGTCTACTCCACCAGGAGTATAATTCGTCATCATATTTTCTCTGGATCCCACCTCCCACCCCTGTCAAAGGAAAATGTCACCCCACTACATGATTCTAAGCTCAGGGGTGGGAATGGTGGTAATGTCAGTGCGATGCTGAGGGTAGGAATCCTCTTGAATAAGAATGCAACCAGTATGCTTGCATATCCAAGAATTTTATTTTAACCCCTCCTGCAGTCATATAATTGTTTCTTCATAATCAAGACTAGTCCTGAACACCAATCAAATAGTGCTCCTTACATTCACTCTAGCTTTTTTCACATGCATGCATGTGTTTCCAAGTGTAGAGTAGAAGATCTTGCAACTCTGATCATGGTGCTCACCAATAATTTCAGCGGAAAGCTGGTGATTTTTGCATTCGGGATTTGTGTTCCCTATTTCTAGGTCCTGGGAAAGAAGTGAATATTGATATAATCCTGGACACTGAGAGGGTCACCACCCCAGATGGTTCCCTCCATGTTCACAGGTGCTCCCCTGCATGATAATCCCATGGTGAAGTATATGTCTTCTATGTTCAACTCCAAGGTTTTCCCTTGGAGGTCGAACAACCCAAGCTCATGGTCCCAAAAGCTCACTAATGTCTCCAGTAAACGGACTTATGCATGCATGTTTGGCGTGTAGTAGAATTTCAGTAAGCCACATATTTAAAAATCCTACAAAGTCACGGGATCCCCCATTACATCATGATCCATGTCCTCATGCTCCCTTTCTCATTTTTCCAGAACCATGATTTCCTTCCCAAGGAACAATTCCATCATTAGATTTTGATAAAAACCAATTTCCTTATTAAATTTTTAAAAGACCAAAGTCTACACAGCAATCGTGATTGTGCATTGTGCACAACGCGAACCATTCACGGGTTGCACTACAAAAAACCATGGTTATAACTCGCATTCACGGTTCTAATGAAGGCCACATGTGGTTACACTATGTTTCATTTAGGGCTAGCAAAAAACCCATAATTTGATCATTAAATTCAAAATAGGAATCATGAAATGAAAAAGGAGGGAGAGAATAAGTACCTACAAATTGCAGATTTGAAAATGGTCTTCCGGATTGCCCACATTGATTAATCGAAGTAAGGAGGTAAAGTTGCTACATTTAGTTAGAAACTCAAAATGGTATGTTTTGATTTGACTTTGACCTATTTATAGTAAAATTTTGAAAATTCTATGTACTTTGTGTATTTTAAAATCATTTTTTTATTATCTGAATGATTTTAAAATTCTATGTAATTTGTGGTTTTCCTAATTGCAACAGGTCCTAAATGATCCAAAAGTTGATTTTCATCACAAATAGGGTAGGATCTGGTCTCTATTACATGCTTTGCACTCATACCTCATCCTACATTTAACCCTAGGATCTCTTTTCATCCATGGACTATGGTGTAAAACCACTCTTTACCTTGCACACATCTTTTTTCTTTTTTGGATAGGACCTCCTTTACATGGGTAAGCCTCATTTAGAAAATTTTATTGTAATTTCGATACCCATGCAGCAGTTTTGTTAGGTTGCCGGAGCCTTTGTAGTTGTTTTTTATGACAAAAAGAGCCTCATTTTGCATCTTTTTAGCAAGCTACACCCGATTATAAGGCTCCCCGCACTTATGGAGTTATCTTTAGACCTTGGTATAACTCCTTAAAATTGACTGGAAAGCTAAGTAAACTTGTTCATTTAGACTTGTTAAGGTATATTCAATGATCATTCACATTTTTGGTAGGTTATCTCTTTTTCAGACCATGTGGATTATTTACAAAAAAGGAACATTCTATTTTCTTCAGTATTTAGAAGAGTATCTTTAGCCATAGGGATATTATATCTTTTCCGGACTTGAAGATCTAAACTTACAGAAAAGGAACATTTTCGAGTTTTCTTTTCTCCTTTTCTTGCTCTAGACCCAAACATGAAAAATATTCTGAGCGTACTTTATGTCTTTTTCATGTTCTCTAAACTCTAAAGAACAAAGCATCGAGTTTACTGTTGTCATTCCCATTCTCGTATAAAAATGGAACTTTTCGAGTGATCTTCCCTTTCTTAACACTCTTTAAACTTAGGTTATATGTTTGTTTTGAAGGTGCGTTAGTGTGGTGATATATTAACCCTTTTTTGCGCCTTTCTGACTAAGTACAAAAAAGCTATACCTTAGTTCTTCAGAAGCTAATAGAGTTATCATGTGCATTGTTTTATATTTTTTCGGACTCAGGAGACTAAATTTATGAAAAAGCGCCCCCCTAGAGTCTTCTTTGGAGTTTTCAAACTCTCAAAACTATGAAAGCATCGATGAGCATCCACTAATTTGGGCTTGTAAAATCCACTAATCAATGACATATCAAGCATTATTTTCTCCCCTCTTCAATCTTGTCAAAAATGAAGAGAGACTCAAGTTGAATTTCTTGGACTCGTTAAAACTTAACAAGAAACATAAGGAAGAATTTTTCTCTGTTGGGATCATGTCATCCTTGAACAAACAACTCTTTGAACCTATATACTCACGTCCCAGTTTTAACTCTTAGTTCAACTATCACTTTGATTTATTACCCCACCACTTGTCCTTTATACATGGAGAATTCGACCATGTTTCCTACATGACATATAACTCTAGTTATATTATCTGAAAGTATAAAGCTACCTTGGGTCATCTATGTGTTGTGCGCACTATTCAAGGATCCTTACCTCTATCTGATCATCCTGATTCCCATCATTTCCATTCCAAAGATTACATTGTTTCCACCTTCCCTAATCTAGTATTCTAGTTACTCTTGTGATCTATTGAAGGATTCATCGCCTTCCTCCTTGCACTATGGATTTCGATCAGTATCTCCTAAAGAAGAAGACCTAGAGTTTTGAAGATGGTTCCCTAGGATTCACTATTCATATTGGTGAACTCCTTTGCCTTATTTGTCTGCATCATCTATTCACTAACACTCTGATGAATTCCTTCCATGTTCGACTTCAACTCATATATTGACATGGTAGGAATTGTACTAGTTACTATGGATTTGGATGAGGAACTTGGGTTACAATATCTTTAACCTAAGTTGCACAGTATTTTGTTATGTTCCGTGATGCTACTTCTAGATATTGAATAATCATCATTGTATAGTGTGGCTTTGATCCACCATTGTAAAACATACGTGGCCATATTTCCCATAATATATGATGTAATCAAATATTGTAAAGGAGCTAATGTTCCACTTTATTGAACATGACATCCTCATAAATGATTTTGTACATGATTTTGATCTTTTTGTTTCAGGTACCTCCTTGCGACCTTACTAACTAAGTTCTCTAAGATAAAATATTGTAATGTATTTTGGTCATCGCTTCCCTCTACCTCATGCATTAGGGGGCATCTATTATATTGTGAAATGGCACTTCTCCATCTAAGTATTGACACTGAATACGTTGGTGCACTAAAAGAAAATATGGATAGAAGTTTCCAAAAACCTATAGATGATTATGTGTCTTAATACATATGATTCTTTCTAGTCTTTCCCATTGTAATATTCTTAACTTGTAATGGTGAATATTGACATTGTAGTGCATGATTAATTCATGGGTAGCCATATATGGAACCATGGTTACATGATCATGCTATGCATTCATGGGTTTCCTTCATGGAATTTGTGGTCCATTCGTGACTTTTTTGTATTCATACCCTTGCTTACATTAACCCAAAAAAATTAAAAATTAAAACATGATTAGTCAGGGACAGTTGGGTTAGTAATCATAACGTCCCCAATTTCCCTAACCATTTCAACCTTTGTAACTCCCTATAATCACCAAGTATAAATAGAGGAGAGGGGTAGAGGTTGAAAGGGCATCCTAGAAGAGAAAGGTTATGTTGGAGGAATACCTTTGGATATTTGGAGCAGCAGAACCGAGATCCTTGGCTAGCAGAGGAGGGATTGTATCATATAGAGGTTGTATATTTCACTACTTATCAATAAATAGAGATTTTCTTCCACAATTGGTGCATCAATATTCTTATATGTTATGATTTATGAAATATGTTGTCATTTTATTGAAATTATGATGTTTCATATATCTTTATATAACATCTAAGGTTTATGTAGGAAGGAATCTATCTCTTTTGCATGTGTATATCATCCTGGAAGCTTTCTGGAGTTTTTGGAGTGAAGGTTTAAAGCTGGGACCATTATTCATAAATAAGGTCCATAATCTTTCTACCTTGTTTATCTCTCAAATTTATAGATATTTGTATGCCCACAAGTTTGATATTTGTATGTTGGTGACCCCATACCCTTAGGTCATAAGGTATATTTTCCCTAGACAACAAATACTTAACTGCATAAACCATAATACCCTAACTCTAGAGCACTAAATTCGTTAACCCCTAGAGCCCCTAACTCCTAAATCCTTAACCACTTTACTAAACCCCTATATCCCCCAACGACCTACTTTCTTAACTCTCTAACCCATAAATATTAATCATGTTAATACTTGTATGCATTTACCTCTAAACTCTTAATCCCTAACCCCTAATTCCTAGTTAACCCCCTAACGCTAAAACCACTGACCCATAATCCCTAAATCCAAAAATCCCTAATCCATCATCTCCTAGAAGCCATTAATCAATTAATTCCTAACCTCATAAACTTTAACACCCTAACCCCAGAGCACTAAATCCATTAACCCCTAAACACATTAACCACTTTATGTCTAATCCAACAACCCCTAACCCCTAATACCTAATCCACCCCTAAACCCTAAAAAACATTACCCATAATAATTAAAGCCAAAATCCCTAAATACCTAATATCTTAACTCGTAGAAACAATTAAACCTTTAATAACTTGGGCCTTAACCCTTGTCTCCCTAGTCATTGAGCCCTAAATTCCTTAACCCCTAAATCCCCCAACCCCTTATCTCTTTAACTCCCTAATGGGACATAAATATTTAATCATGCTAAACAATTTATGCATTTACCTCTCAAATATTAATCCCTAACCCCTAAGTCCAAGTTAAACCCCTAACCCTAAAACCCTTGACCCTTAATACCTAAATCCCCAAACCCCTAAATCCTTAAAAACCCCTAACCCATCATCTCCTAGAAGAAATCGAGCCATTAATTCCTAACCACATAAACCCTAACACCCTAACCAAAAATCACTAATTCCCTTAACCCCTAGATCCCCCAACCCCTAAACCCATTAATCACTTTATGATATAAAGCTACTTCAATATTTAAGCCAAATCCACGAAAACTAGATATTCAAGAGCATGGGAATGCAAGCCTTTCACACATGTATTTTTGATATTTTGAGTTACAGATCATATGGACATGAGATTACAGAGCCATATACCATTTATCAAATAATTGGCATCAACTATCCTCAACCAAGTACAAGCACCACTCCAACATGTGTGTCCTCAACACAAGAGTATGGGGGAATGGAGAAGAAGGAATGAGAGACTAGGGATATAGATGAGAATTTGACTGTATGGACCTTCAACCTACAACTAAAAAACCTTCATTAACCTCCAATGAGAGGTCTGAATGGACTCTCCACCAACCAACTTGAAAAGGAATCCAAGTCCCTCGAAATTGGTTCACAAGCACAGAGAGTGAACACTCACTGTGCAATGGACAAGGAAAAGATCTCCAAAATGCCAAAGGCCAAATAACAAATGAGAAAAATATATTCTCATTCCTCATGAAATCCTTGTACATATTAAATTCATGAGGCCTCCTAAGGTAGAATTTTCCTCCATGGGATTCCTCCAACTCATCTTAGTGGTTTAGTAACTCTCATGACACTTGTCTTCCTCTTCATGCTCCAATTCTTTCCCCAATTTGAATGGTTGTCTCTAACTCCAAAATTATACTCCTTGGTGGCTATTTTTAGCCATGTCATGTCATATTTATCATATGTCTACAATCAGGTTGAATTTGTCATACTTGTCATAGAATCTTTCATCATTTGTTATCATAGAGTGCATGGAATCCTGTTCCAAGTCGCACACCTTAAATTACCCACATGTTCGAATTTGAATGAAGATCATGCCAAGTGTGTGGGACATCTAGTCATCCCAAGGCCCCACAAGCTTCCAAGTGTCTTCATGAACCCATGCCACCTTATTTTATTATAATTTATCATTTATGTGAACCATTTAAATGTTAATATGGTAAACTAAAGTCCTTTTGGGTCCCATATCCACTTATTACAAAATTTATGTCTTAGTCTCAATCTAGGAAACTAGTATGTTTGCAAGTAGTCTTATTTGGAAATAATTTAATTGTGGACATGGCAGTCATCCGCACTCAATATCTCTTTTCTTAAAGCATTTCAAACATGGATCTTGAATAACCTTCTTTCCTTCCAAACCTTTCATCCAAACCTTAGCTGTAATTTGAGCAGTGGAATTCATGCACTATAATTGTGTGTTTCCAAAAGTAAAGATATGTTTATCTATGAATATTGATATATCCCATGGAATCACCACTTACACCAAAAGGATTAATAAAATCCATAAAAAAAAAACTCCACAAATAATCTTTGCCTCCATTTAAAAACATTTTCTGAACCTTCAGTCCTTTTTGCATATGTATAATTATTTGAAGTTGATACCGAGTTTCCAAAATAGAATTTTCAATATTGAAAGAAAGTTTTGAATAGGAACCACCATGCATGTTTATGCTCTACTCTTATTGCAATCACCTTCTCAAGTGGTGACTCAATATCCCCTACTGCTTGTTGCCCCCCAAAATGAAACCAAGCAATACCCGAATCCCATTGCTTGTATTGCACCATTCCAAACATCACGAGTAGAAAATATATATCTCGAAAGCACATAACAACATCATACAAGTGTACATCAATAAGGTACATCATCAAAGAATCATGAAATCACTTGTACATCCAAGTAAGTATATCATGATGTGGCCCATACACACAAGCATCAAGTACTATATCGGATTTTCCCCAATGACATACGTGAGGATCACATGTCCCATAATGTTGCTCCAAAAAAATATAATGTGCATCAAGATAATCATCCACGCGTTCTTTCATCCAAGAATAGAATGAAGAACCTCCACCAAAATACGAACCATATAAAGAGCAAAGAAAATATGAAGACTTAAAGTGGCTCAAAGAAGTCTCATCAATGCACCCATGAATATGCATATCATCATGATGAAAGAAATGTTGCTGCTACAAATGTAAATAATAATGTGCTCTAGTCATGTCATCATCAAAACAAGAGATAGGAGTTCATACTCCTTATGTGGCACCATAAAAGAAATCCTTTCACTCATACTTGATTAGGATGAATGCTACAAAAGTTAGAAGTGTAGGATGTAGGAGAAAGAACCAACTTACCCAAATGATCAGAAATTGGAAAATTTTCATCATGTGAAGGATCAATAGGGGTAGGAACATGCACCTCATGTTGGACACAATGGCTCATTGAGAAGGGGGGGTGAAACAGTAAGCATACACATATCAAAATTTAAACTTTTTCTTCAAATAGTAATATCAAGATCACCATTTGAAAAATCATATTCATCAATAAACTAAGCACATGTCATTCTTCAATAGAACACATTAATCACAATGAAAGAGACACACGATATAGTTTTGTAATATTTTGTAATTGTTCAACCGGCTACAACTGCGAGGTAATTCAGCGCCAACTGATACATAGAGCACCAAATCCTCATCTAGGACCATCCTAGTTTTCTTAGACCAATCCAAGAAGAGTTGAGGTTTCCAAACCCCAAATGGAAGACTACTTGGCATTTACAATACAATATACTTGTCTTACCATACTCATGTCATCATTCACCAGCTATGCCCATTCAGCTGCAACTCAATCAAGCAACTGCTCATGATAAATATCTGCTCAGGTGTACATACATCTGCTATGCCCATTCACTTTCAAATGAATGAACCAACTGCCCATCCTAAGGATCTTCTCAGGTGCACATACATCTGCTCTGCCCATTCAGCTGCAACTCAGTCGACCAACTATTCATCTTCTCATCACTGCTGCTATGATCAATATTTCAAGTCTTCTTCTTCACTTGTCACATCATCATCATGTCGTCTGCTGAAAGAATCACTGCCATACATATGTAGATGTCAAGCTTTCATCATCATCATCATGGTCTTCTTCACTTTCTCATCGGTCATAACTCGATGGAGCTGACTATGTCAAGTCATCAAGGAAGTCTTTAAAACAGTCACAAAGATGTCATCAATTTTCTTATTTACTGGTTTCTTGTCATGTCTTAAAATAAAGCTATCATTGTCACACATACCTTGTCATGTCTAGCTTGTTATTAGGATGTTTGAACCAGACTTGATAACTTCAACTTGTATGTTTCAAGGTAAGACCAAAGCTGCAATAAGATGTTACTTGTGTTTCAAATTCCTTCCTTCATAATGATTAAACATTAATTAAACCCTCAGTCAGAGTTGTAGCTCATGCACCAACAAATATGGAACTTATCTCTCTGTCTGTTTCAGATTCTTCAGCATACCATCAAAGTTATTTATGCAAGGTCATACATCCTGTGATTGTTAAAACCTTGGAGAATATAAGCCTTATTATCTCAACATATACATTTTGAGTTGATGAGCATTCAACTTTTGTTTTAACGCATCCAAGGGGAATTCTTTTGCACTGGGTATTCCATGATCAATCGCACACAATGAAGACCTTTGATTTCCTTATCATACTGAAAATCCCTTCAACAATTTATGTGTTTTATACTCTGTCCATCTTGCAATCAGACCATACCAAAGAAACGTTTCTCTGCAGTTGGAAATAAAACCGAGTCTAAATTAATGATTCAAACCTTGCAATTCATTCTGAGGGATTCACATGTTCATTCATTGCACGAAGAGAGATTGTGCACAAATTAGACTTGTTGAATTGACACGATACGATCTTCTGAACTAGATCAATGATATTATGCCTGTGATCTTCGATCAGTATAATTTCTCATACATTCACATAAGGAAACGAAGCTTAAGAAACATTTCACCCCTCCACTGTAGCTGTCACAACGAACTATTAATCCAACATTCAGAGCTGGAACTTCCATGCTCTCTACTTCACAGACATCTCTACAATTTTGACCTGAGTTTTTATTCTTCAAATACTACAGCTTCCATAAAGCTTATATCCGAAATTTAGAGCTGATCATATTCGAATATTTTTTTTAAGAAGTGAATTTACGTCTGATATATATATATACACAATCATGTGGACATACAATTGTTGATCGTTTTAATACTTGAGTTGATCTGCCTTCTTGCGGGTTTTTAATTAAAAGAAATAAAACTGACTTGCCTATTTATTTATGTGTTTAATTTTTACTTCTCCGACATGGCAGTAAATGACCATAATATGGGTCATTTCGGTAAAACCATAAGCCGTATTTCAAATTGTTTTAGGATCCACGTCAATTATAAGGATTTACCTTTGTTCATGCATATGTCACAACGATTTTTTACGTCAACAATTAAGGAATAGATTATCACACGAGCTAGAAGGGACCTCTTTCATTTTCCATGTCAACACTTCAAACTATATACATATCTTCATGAATTTTCACAACAAGGGATTCTTTACATGTGGACTTCAACAATGATATGATCGCCAAAGTCATCATCCAGCTTGTGGTTTTGGGTGTAAGAGTCCCAAACACACTTCAAAGGATTCTACATCTTTGTAGCTTCATATTCAACAAATGACCACATAATGGGTCATTTGTACCTATCATGGACCCAATTTATTAATATGTATTCCTTAAAAGAGGGCTAGTCACTTACATCCATAAGAATACCATCAAGGAGACAATTTCAACATGTCAAGGACTTCATCATGGTCTCCACCATATCTTCATCATCACAAGAGGAAATACGTCAGATGCAAACTCTAAGGTCTAACATATTGCCTTAAGTGTGGGTACCAAGACTCAACTCTCAACATCATCAAGCTTGTCCACTGTAGGGGATTGGTGGCATCAATGATAACTGATATGGCCATGTAAGTCACATGTTGGCATCAATAACAACTCGATTAACAATATCCCCCTTTTTCATTGATGACAACAACTCACTAACTCCCCCTTAGATCTTATTCTCTCCCCCATTCGCATCAATGGAAAATGGTCTTCTTCTAAAGTGGTCCCCCCGAAGTCATGCTTTTGTTGTATTCAAACTTTATTGATATCTTTCAACTGTACTTCCCATTTGAATTTGCTCATTAGTTATTGTAGGATATGGATTTCAATTTTTTTTTCTCTCTACATCAAACACATTGTAGGTTTCATTCCTTGGGCACCTTCTTTATTTTTCTGTTGATAATCTTTCTCTCTCATTTGACCATAAATACAAGAGGTAATTTTTGTTGCTCCTCCTGTCAATGGACATTTCTTCATAGAGATCTTCCCTAAAAAATTGGTCTGCAAGAATCCTTTAATACTTTTTCTTCATAGGTTACTAGTCTGTGATCCTTCGAATAGGTCTTCAAACAAAAATATAGTAATATGCAATAACATCTCTATACATTCTCTTTCAGCTAGTCAAGTCATACCTTGGGTGACCTGCCCAACAACCTTCAAATTTGATTCTTATACTTCAGCATTTACTCTCTTGTCTCTTCATCTTTCCAATTTTGTCACACATGTTTCTTAGTTTTATTGATATTTGGTTATGCTGATTTTTGTTGTATTCTCTATCCTTTTGATAATAAAGATGATGGGTTTCCCTTGAGAGACTTAAATTATGGATGATAACTCTTTGTGAATTGTATGGAGTTTCTACGCTCATTGTTCGGTCACAATCAAAGCATAACAGTAGGACTTATTTTCTAGAATATGTCTGCTCTTGACTCTTGCGATTTATTTACAAAGCAGTTTTCAAACAATGCTTCAAAACAAGTTTGTGCAGATATTAGTGCTGAAATGAATTGTACCTCATAGTACACGTAATGCATCCTTGTAACAACTTCTCCTTAAAAAATAAGCTAGGATGAGATAGTGTCTAAATCAACACTATACTTGAGATGTGTATTCCGCATATTTTTCTTTGAATCTGTGCCAATGTGCACTTTTATTGAATGAAATTAAGTGAAAGCACACATACCTTATCTAGTAGATTTCAAAATACAAAAATTACTCTCCAATTCAAGATGATGATTTCCCCTAGTATAAATTTGTCACTAAACCACTCAATAAGTTAGTCCTTCTGATATTTCCTTGACTTCTAGACAATTTTCCTTTAGCAAAAGTCCATATATTTGCATCTGAAATCACTAATCACTTATCATTGCTCCCCTTGTCAATATGCCTGATTCTAGGACCTGTATGTATGCTTTGGAGTAACCATTATTTCTCCTTTGAGCTCATCCTCCGATATCATGAACTCAAGGTGTTGTAAGGTATTTGAGAGACTTTAAGCTTGGATTTCTATATGGCATCCATCCTTTGTGCAATGATCAACGTTATTAATAGACATTGTATTCATTTTCACCCATACCTGAGAATGTCTTTAGCTGAGATCATTTCTCCTTTATCTTTCAAAACTGTCTGTTGTCATTCTTCTTCTGGGAATCATTGATTTTCGTTGTTGAGTTGTATGCTAGTATTCTCATGAATTTCTTCTTGGAATTGCACATACTTGGGATTTATGGCCAACACCTCCATAGGTGAAGCATCTCAATATGTGGGAGTTTCCAGCGAGGTGTCCATTTTTGTCATGTGTCCAGCATTTAACCTTGTCATTTTGACTTTCGATAATCCTTCCTCCATATTCACAATCGATCGCTTTGTGACCAAATCTAGAACAATAAAAACAATAAACATGAAATCCACACCTGGAAACAAGTGGTCTTCTTTCTGACATGGTCCATCTTGGCAAATCATGATGACTAGATCTTCCTTGTTGATTTTTAGTATGTTCTTTCTTTATTTCTTCACCATGCTTAAGAATCTTCAGAATCTTTGCATAACTACTAGGTTTCTCTTCAGTCTTCTTCTCTGGGAGCTTGGAGTCTTCATTGGTATCTTCCTTATCATAGCCTAACCCAATCTTGACAAGTGGTGATATATGTGCTATATTTTTATCATTTAATCAATATGATCTAAGATCTTATATGAGAGAATAACATGCACAACAATAATCACAAGAGACAAGAGACATAAAGAGTTTTCCTCGGGGAAACCATAAAGGAGAAAACCCCGCAACGTCCTTAGAGATAGAATGAGAACAAATGGAAAAAGTAAAACCCAAAAACATAAAGATGATCTCTGACAGCTAATCTCTCTCTCACTTTTCCAGGCTCCTTTTCTCTCACTCATGCGCTACAGTTGAGTGAGTGTGTGTTTCAAATAGAGAGGCTCACTCTCTATTTATACTAGTTTCTAACTTGCCAATTACTTACCAGGGTAAACTTATCTAGGAGAGTCTAATAACCTTAGTGCCCCTCAACTGTGGGGAATTTTCCCCGAACTTACAACAGAGGGTCAACCTCTGTAATGTCCATTTTTTTAAATTTTACCAAAATTCTTTGGCTCTTGACTAGTTTTAGTGTCTTGGTCTCCAAATCAACCCAATTTCTCCCAAATATTAAAATAAGGTGTATGGATGATATAATAACTTAAGTATTATGTTCAGGGATGTATTATATCCCTCCAATCACTTCTGCAAGTCTGTACTAAATTCTGAACGAGATAGATGATTTTACTAGCAATTTTGGGTTCAAATCCCCTGGGGGTAAGTGGTAGAAATGGCTTCCAAAATGTGAAGAAACCCACCAGAATTATTAAATTTAATCAGGGGATGTGTATAATACATTATCAGAGACTCATATTCATAACCAACCGAACTCCCATGGCTGTTATCACTCCTTTCAATTAGATATAAAAAGCCAGTTTTGGACCCTTGGGGAAATGAGGTGTAGTTTTCCCCAAATGCTATAACATTCAACCCAATGGCCACAAATTCTTAGTTAGTAAACATGAAAACCATAAAATACTTTAATAACAGTCCATTCATTCATAAATCATCAATATTTCATATATCCATTCGATTCCATTAAGATTACAAGAGTTTACAACAAGGTAGTGGGGAAATGGCATTGTTTCTTTATTATTGAGCAATAATACATGATATTTCTTGGCCTTTATACCTGATATATTTTTTAAATTAAATATAATATAATTTACATGAGAATACAAAATACTGGAGGAAGAGAAGCTCCCTCAAAGAGATGAATAGCTCACCAAGTGCGCTTCACTCCATAGAGCTGAAATATGGTGAGAAAACTTGAGATGGAAGGAAAAACAAGATGAAATTGATGTTTCCATGAGATTTTGTAGCTTGCACCTATAAATTATGACTCCAATGAATCTCTTTTAAATACCTTAGTGGCCCCTCCAAACACCAACTAGGATGGGAATCTTTCACCCTTGAAATTGGCTAAGGCATGAACTAGTCATCCACTAGCTCTCTCTCTTCACAATAGAAAATTTCACAAATGATCAAAAGGTTCTTATCATGGATGATCCCTATATTTTGTAAACATTATTGGTATTCTAAGGTTCCAAATCCATCCATAAACCAAATCCAAGTTGAATTGGTGTGGCTTCTCATGCTATGCCATGTGGCCTCTCTCTTCACCTTCCCTCTTCTCCCAAATTCGAGTAGGATCCTCTTGGCCTTATCAAACTCCCATGAGAGCCCTATAATATGCTCTATTTAGGCCTGACATGTCAATTATTTTAGTATTTCAGCCTTCATATCTGACTCATGTCATAACTGTCATAGAATCTCCATCATTGGTGTCATATATGTCATACATGTAAGGGGAATCTAGCCAAGTGTCCATGAAAATCCCATTTGGCTCTTCCTCTCCAATGTAAGTTACAATTCATCCCAAATTCAACCTATGAAGTATATGTACAAGTATATTAACCTCATAATCCATCCTAAAACATTAGGCTTCCCATGTATTCGAGATTACAAGAGGAGGATGCATTTAACATAGAAATTCTAGCTTGAGTGGGCCCCATAATCTCCATGTGTCTGCATTCTCCATATCCATTTCATTTTTCACTTGAATTCAATTAATTAACTCCACTAAATAAATATTTTTTCCTTCTAATGTCTAAACACAATTTATCATCTCCCTTGTTAACTTCCAATGTTTCCTCCGAACCTAGGGAACTAGTAGGATTGATGGAATTTTCATGTTATGCAATTATTTGAATGGGGACATTATAGTCCTCGCCACCCAATATCGCTTGTCCTCAAGAAATTTCAGATTTATATGCTTCAAAATATTCTCCTCTTCCCATGCGGCATCTTCACTTGGTATATCCTTCCATTGCACCAAGCATTCTTTGATTGTTCTGCTTCTCAATCTTCTCTCCCTTGTCTTCAAAACTTTTTTTGGAATAAGTGTGAGTTGTCCTTCATCATCCAAAGGAGAGCGTGTATCTGAAATTAAAATTTTCTGACAAATAGATTTCTTGAGACAATAAACATGAAATACATTATGAATTTTATTCCCTTCAAGAAGTTCGAACTCATATGCTACTTCTCCAATTTTCCGAATTACCTTGTAGGGCCCATAGTATCTTGGCTTTAGCTTTTCTGCTCCATTCCTTTTGAGATATTTTTGTTTGTATGGATGCAACCTCAAGTACACTAAATCATAAATATTCAAGGTCCTTTCCTCTCTATGTTTATCTACATATTGTTTTTGTTGATTTTGGGCAACCTGCAAATTGTCTTTTAAAAGTTTTAAAATTTCTTGGCTTTATTACACCCAATATTTAGATTGTGGAGCTCTAATATCACCAAATATCATTTCAGAAAATGTAATTGCATCATAACCATATAATTCTCTGAAAGGAGATATCCCTATTGACATGTGAAAGGTGGTATTGTAGCAAAACTCACCCAAATGTAGCCATTTTTTCCAAGCTTTTTGTTGTTCTCCCATATAGTTTCGGAGGTACCCTTTTGACCATTTATTCTTTTACTTGTAGTCAACTGAGCGCCCATTGACCTAAAAATTTCTTGCCAAAAAGCACTCATGCATCTACCATCTCTATCATTCGTGATGCTCTTGGGGAGCCCATGCAATCTGAAGATTTCTTTGAAAAAAAGGTCAGTCACTTATGCAGCACTAAAATAGGATGTAACAAGAAATAAATGATAAAAATTAGTCAATCTATCCACTACCACATATATGCAATCCTTTCCCAAATATTTGGGAAAATCGGTGATGAAATCCATCAATATACTGTCCCATTTTTTCTTCGGAATGGGCAATGGTTTTAATAAACCAGTGGGGTTTACGAGTTCTGATTTGTTTTTCTGACATACCTTAGATTAATTCACATAATTCTTAACATCTTCCTTCAACCTCTTCCAATAGAACCTTTTCCTTAGTTTTCTATAGGTTTTGAAGATCCCTGGATGGCCTGCTACTGGGGATCATGTGCTTCCTACAAAACTTTGTACTTAAGATTTGAATCTCGAACCAAATAAATTCTGCCCTTATAGTATATCATCCCACTCAAAATTCTGTAGTTATCATCTCCCATGAGTCCATCTAATACATCACAAGCAAACTTATCTTTGGCATTTTCAACTAGTAGCATGTTTTTACAATTTTTAGCAATGTCCATAAGAGAAAAAGGTCTTCGAGATAATGCAACTGCTACAACGTTATTATTTCCTTTCACATATTCAATATCAAAATCATAATCTTGGATATTTCTTTCCCACTTTTTTTTCCTTTCATTTATGTTATCCTTTTGGGTAAGGAAGTGTCTTAGACTATTGTGGCCAGTTTTCACCACAAACTTGTTCCCTACTAAGTATTGTCATAATTTGGCCAAGGCATGCATGATGGCCAACATATATTTTTCATATATGGAGTCAATATTTTCATGAGGCTACAAATTTATTCTCTCAAAGGATATATGGTGTTGACCTTGCTTTAGGACAGCCCCTACTCCTTCACCTGAGGCATCACACTCAACAACAAAAGTCTTAGAAAAATCAGGTAATGTGAGTATGGGACAACTACTCATTACCTCTTTCATTTTTTTGAAGGAATTTTCAGCCTCTTCATTCCACTTGAAAGCATCCTTCTTAGTCAAATCAGTGAGTGGAGAAGTCAACTTGGAGAACCCTTTCACAAACTTCCTGTAGTATGTAGATATTCCAATGAAGCCTCCTAATTCTGTGATGGTTTTTTGTGATAACCATTCTAGGATAGCCCTGATATTTTCCATGTGTACTTTCACTCCATATTTCCCAATAATGTTCCCAATATATAATATTTGTTTCATCCCAAATTCACATTTAGACATCTTAGCATACAAAGACTATTCTTGCAAAGTTTTCAACACAGTCTCTAGGTGTTGCAAGTGTTCTTCCCAAGTTTTACTGTAAATAAGAATATCATCAAAGAAGACTAAAACAAACCTTCTAAGCTACTTGCAAAATATTCTATTCATACATGCTTTAAATTTATCTGGAGCATTAGTCAATCCAAATGGCATAACAAGAAACTCAAAGTGACCATAATGACATTGAAAAGCAGTCTTTTGCACATCTTTCTCCTTCATTTGAATTTGGTGATAACTAGATCTAAGGTCAATTTTAAAAAATTTCTTAGCTACAAATAGCTCATCCATGAGCTCATCAATCCTAGGAATAGGATATATATTCTTTATGGTATTCTTGTTCAAATGTCTAAAGTCTATACACATCCTCAAAGTTCCATGTTTTTTCTTTACCAACACTACTAAAGAAGCATAAGGGCTAGAGCTTCGTCTAATGAGTCCCAACTCTAGGGGTTATTGAATGTTATTCTAAGTCTCATCTCTAAACTTCTTGGTATTTCTATAAGGTGGTATCTGAATGGTTGAAGTACCCACCTCTAAAACAATGTTATGCTCAAGCCCCCTATCAGATGGTCTACCATGTGGAAGATCTCCAAAAAAAAAATTGATATTTCTGCATAAGTGTCTCTATCTACTTTGGGTGTTTAACAACTCTGATTTTTGTCTTCGGAGAGGTGATATAAAATTCAGAAACCCATTCTATATCCCCATGCCTCAATATAGATCTCATACTATTGCAATTTACTACCTGTTTTGGGTAAGTGTGCTTCCCTCTCACAACCCTTAGCATCCCTGATAAATCATGAAATTTCATTTCATTTGATAATTTAATGAATGATATCCTATATAATACAACCATTTCAATCCCAAGACTACATTATTATCAGAAAAATCAACCACATAGAAATTATGAACAAAAGTATAGTTAGCCATGGTGACTTTTAGCTTTGGAACCCATGCATTGCATTGCATTGTGTTGTGACCTAGAATGACAACTGTGAAGCCATCGAATGGTTCACTTGGTATTTTTATTTTCTCCACCATCTCTGCATCAATGAAATATGTAGCTCCTCCATCTACCAAAACTGAATTGTTTTGTCCCAATACCACACCCTTGCATCGAATAGTGTGATAGCGAGGCACTGTTGAAAGTATTGCCATTCTTGATTTGTCTGGTGAAGGATGGTTTTCTTCTTGTTTTTATTCTTTAGATGCTATCTCATATGCCTCCTCTTGATTTGAAGTGTACCCCTCTTCATCCATACCCCCTTCATACCAATCATTTTCATAAAATACTTCTATGTATTGAGCCCTTCCTTTACCACATTTATGCCCTAGTGTCTATGGTTGGAAGCATGTGAAGCACATTTTTTTCCTTCGAAGTTCATCACTGTGTTTTCATTCTTTATTAATATTTTCAAATGTATCATTTTTCCAAAAATTATTATCAGGTGCATCCTTTTTCCAAGGATTTATTTCAAATTTGAAGTTAGGCTTGGGAGGAAATCTTGTTCTAGGAAGCACATTTTGAAGATCTCTAGTCAAGCTCATTGCATCATTTAAGTTAGTAGGATTGTGCTATTAGACCAAAAATTTTAAGGGCTCTTCAAAACGTTTAGTGGAAAGCAATAGTAACCTTCCCATAGATACATCAGCCACCTTAACTTATAATCTTTGGAATTCCAACATATACTCAATAGGAGTCCCTACCTGCTTCAATTGTGCTAGTTCTTTGAAAGACAATTTTGGATCTTTTTGCTCAAACCTTTCTAATACCCTATCAATAAATTCCCCATATGTTTTAACCTGATCATGACCAAATTTTTTTAGGCCATGGAACCACCATTCATTGGAATCTCCATCCAAGTGCAAAATAGCCATTTTTAAAGCATATTCTTCCACCATTGGATTCAACTGAAAATACACATCCAAGTTTTGCACCCAACTGTTAGCAGAACTTTGAGATCAAACATCGAAAGTAGGAAGTGGAACTTTACCTATAGAACAATTAAATTCTTTGTTTTGATGTAGAGATTTATTTTCATCGTTATTTTTGAGTTTGTTTGCCATGGTGAAGTACTACTCAAATGTTATACTTCTCCTACACTCTTCATCCAATTTAGCCCATTCTTTTGTTATTGCATCAATTTCAAATTGAATGTTAGTCTCTTCTTTGGGAATAATAAATTTAGGTGCAATAGGCCTTGGTGTGATTTGAAATTCATGGGGTCTATTATGCGGTCCTATTCTTGAGATATATTCTCACCCATTGTCTTTTTTTTATTTTGAGTGTAAACTATTGTTGTCTCCCATTACTCCTAATTTGCTTCTAAATTTGCTAACCAACAATTTGAATCCTTTCATAAGATGATAGTTCATGTTCTTGGTTATTTCATAAAATATAGGTTGTATGAGTTTAATATATTTAATATTTTCATGATCAGTGGGTCCCTTCCCATCGCTAGTCATAGTTTCAACAAAATGTACCTCTTCTTCTACTACTTCTTCTCCTCCAACAAAAACACTTTCAACTTCAGGATCTAAGGGTGGTGGTTTATTGATTTGAATCCTTTTTACTACCATCAGGTGCAAATACCATGCTCTAATACCAATTGTAATGTCCCTTTTTCAAAATTTTACCAAAATTCCCAATTTTCCAATTTTTTCACAATTTTGGCTCTTGACTAGTTTTAGTGTCTTGGTCTCCCAATCATCCAATTTCTCCAAAAAATTTAGAGAAGGTGGATGGATGATATAATAAATTAATTATTATTTTCAGGGATGTATTATGGCCATCTAATCACTTCTGCAAGTCTGTACTAAATTTTGAACAAGATAGATGATTTTACTAGCAATTTTGGGTTCAAATCCCCCCAAGGTAAGTGGTAGAAATGGATTCCCAAATGTGAAGAAACCTACTAAAATTATTAAATTGAAGCAAAAGGTGTGTATAAAACATTATTAGATACTCATATTCATAACCAATTGAACTCCCATGGCTGTTATCACTTCTTTTAATCCGATATAAAAAACTAGTTTTGGACCCTTGGGGAAATGAGGTGTAGTTTGCCCCAAATGCTATGAAATTCGAACCAATGGACACAAATTATCAGTTAATGAAAATTAAACCAATAATATACTTTAATAAAATTACATTAATTAATAAATCATCAATATTTCATACATCCATTCGATTCCATCAAGATTACAAGAGTTTACAACACGGTAGTGGGGAAGTGGTAGTGTTTCTTCATTATTTAGCAATAATACATGAGATTTCTTGGAATTTCGACATTATATATTTCTGAACTTAAATATCGGATATTCACATTAGAATACAAAATACTGAAGCAATATAATCTCCCTCAAATATATGATTATCTCACCAAGTGCGCCTCACTCCATAGAGCTGAAATATGGTGAGAAAACTTTAGATGAAAGGAAGAACAAGCTGAAATTAATGTGTCCACGATATTCTGTATATTGCACCTATAACTTATGAATCCACTAAATATCCTTTAAATACCCAAGTGGCCCCTCCAAAAGCCAATTAGGATGGGAATGTTTTACCCTCGAAATTGGCTAAGGCATGAACTAGTCATCCACTAGCTCTCTCTCTTCACAATAGAAAATTTCACAAATGATCAAAACATTATTCTCATGGATGATCCATGTATTTTATAAAAATTATTGGTCTTGTAAGGTTCCAAATCCATCCATAAACCAACTCCAAGTCGAATTGGTGTGGCTGCTCATGCTATGCCATGTGGCCTCTCTCTTCACCTTCCCTCTTCTCCCAAATTCGAGTAGGAGCCTCTTGTCCTTCTCCAAATTCCATGAGGGCCCTATAGGATGCTATATTCAGGGCTGACATGTCAGATATGTTGGTATGTTAGCCTTCAAATCTTATTTGTGTCATAACTATCATATAATATCCATCATTGGTGTCATAGATGTCATAAATGTAAGGGGAATCTAGCCAAGTGTCCATGAAACTCCCATTTGGCTCTTCCTCTACCATGTAAGTTACAATTCATCCAAAATTTGACCTATGAAGTATATGGACAATTATATTGATCTCATAATCCATCAAAAAACATTAGGCTTCCCATAGATTCGAGATTACAAGAGGAGGATGCCATTTAACATAGCAATTCTAGCTTGAGTGGGCCCCATAGTCTCCATGTGTCTCAATTATCCATAGACATTTAATTTTTTACTTGCATTCATTTAATTAAATCCATTAAATAAATATCTATTCCTTATAATGTATAAACACCATTTATTATCTCCCTTATTAACTTCCCAATCTTTCCACCCAACCTAGGGAACTAGTAGGATAGATGGAATTTTCCCGATATGCAATTATTTGAATGGGGACATTACAAACTATAAGACTTTACATGACTTGATTACATTAATGATTTTCCTGATAGGAACATCAGGGTACAAGGAAATACAATATATAAAATATACAAGTGAATACATTCCAAAGTTACAAATACATCAACACTCCCTCTTAACTAGGAAGGTATTTTGTTGAAACAGTTCGTCAGCACAAGTCTTTGTCTCTAGATCTTCATCAAAACTGAATTTTCATCAAGCTGGATCATCATCAGGATGAATCATCATCAACATGGATCATCATCATCATCACTGTTATATTTTAACATTTAAGCTAGCATTATATTAGGATCTTTAACTGAGAGAATAACAAGAACAACAATCAAACACAAGATACAATGAACACAGTGTTTTTCCTCGAGGAAACCATAAATGGAGAAAACCACCAACTTGCTCAGAGATAGAATCAACACCAAAAGTAAAACTCCAAAACATTAAGATGATCTCCCGACAATAGTAGCATCTTTCTTTCTAGCCCTAGCAACTTCTTCTCCCTCAGTTATGCACTACAACTGAGTGTGAGTGAGTGTGTGTTAAATAGAGAGGCTCACTCTCTATTTATACTAATTCCTAACTTGAAAATAACTCACTAGGGCCGAATTCAGTAGGTGAGTCTAACAACCCTAGGGCCCCAAAACTGCAGGGACTTTAACCCTTGAATAATAGGAGGGTTACCCACATTGACTTGACACGACTTATTTACATTATAGAAACTCACAATCAAAACACTGGATCTAGATCATCACTCGATTTGGATCATCTCTAGTTCTGGAACATCTCTGCTAGATCATCATCACGGGTGTTATCTCTTGATTCTTCTTGTCATAGGAAGTTCTATAGAGCCGACCCTTTTTCATGTTGGTTGTAGGCCTAGCCTCAATGTAGGTATTTTCCAGCACTTATATATGACCCTAAGTTAGAATGGCCCGCCCAACACTTATATATGATCATGTCGGAACCAATTCTATAATCATATTAGAAAGGCACGCCCAACACTCACATCTGACCATGTGGGAACACATCCCACAACCCTATCAGAAAGGCCTAGGACTCACATTTGACAACCAATGTCAGAAATGCCCAGCACTTACATTCAACCATGTGAGGAACCAATCCTCCATGCCGAAAGGGCTCTGCACTTACATCTGATCATTGTAGGAACCAATCCTACAATCTCCTCAGAATGGATCTACACTTACATATGATCATTGCAGGAACCAATCCTGCAATCGCCTCAGAATGGCTCTGCACTCACATCTGATCATGTAGGAGCCAATCCTATAGTCACATCAAAATGGCCCTCACTCCTAGACTGAGCTTTCCTGGTAACTGGCCAGGTGACTCCATTCCAAGAATGGCATTTAACATTTATATTTGATCATGTAGGAACCAATCCTATAGTAACATCAGAATGGATCAACACTCGTATTCGACATTGGAGGAACCAATCCTCTCATCATGACAGAATGGCTTAGCCCTTACATTTGACCATGGAAGAAACCAATCCTCTCACATTGTCAGAATGGCTCACGGACTCATAACTTCCCTTTGGAGGGAACCTCAATCTGGATAACACCAAGCTTCTCCCTGAGGTACTCAAACTTCAATCTGGCTAATGGCTTTGTCAACACATTATCTATTCTGGTCGTCCGTCGCAACATACTAGAGCTTCATTTCTCCCTTCTGCACCATATCCCTGATATAGTGATACTTGATCTTGATATGCTTCGACTTGTCATGGAACACCGGGTTCTTTGACAACTTCACACAACTCTGGTTGTCGCAATGTATACAAGTGGCATCCAAATGGAGATCAAATAAATCAGACAACAACTTCCTCATCCATACTGCCTCACAACTAACTGAATAAGCTATGACATACGCTACTTCAACTATACTCAGTGCCACACAGGATTGCTTCCTGCTAAACCAAGAGATCACACCTGATCCCATACTGAAGAAACACCCTGAAGTGCTCTTCCTATCGATGGCATTGCCTTCCCAATCTGAATCAACATAATCCTCTAGGTTAATCTTCTGATTCACCTCACACTTGAGCCTATAGTCAACATTACCCCTCAGGTACCTTAGAATATGCTTTGCAGCAATCAAGTGAATATGTCTCGGATCTGTCAGGAACTGACTCAAGGTGTTCACAACAAAGAAAATATCTGGTCTCGTGTTTGTCAGGTACATCAAGGACCCAATCATTTGATGATACATCATAGCATCAACCACCTCTAATGAAGCATCACTCAATAGCTTCAGGTTTGATTCCATAGGTGTGGTCATGGCCTTGCAAGACATCATCTCAAACCTCTTCAGGATCCCTACTACATAGTTCCCTTGTCCGAGGGAGATTCCATCCGCATTCTGCCACACCTCCATGCCTAGAAAATGGTGCATCATACCCAATTCATTCATTTTGAACTCGACAACAAGCTTCGGCTTTTTATCAGCAATCAATCCATCCATACCTGTTACAAACAGATCATCTACATATAGTAGGAGCATCACTGGGTTGCAATCTTCAACCTTGTAGTAAAGGTTGGAATCTACTTTACTTTTGGTAAATCCCAAACTGGATAGAAAGCCATCAATTCCATCATACCATGTCTTGGGTGCCTATTTCAAACCATACAGGGCTTTCTTCAATCTACACACATGAGACTCCTTGTCATGTGTCTCAAAACCGAGTGGCTACTCTACATACACTTCCTCTTCCACTACACCATTCAAGAAAGCAGTCTTGACATCCTTTTGGTGTATCGTCTATTTCATCACTATAGCTAGAGCAAGTACTGATCTGATGGAAGTGTATCTGGTTACAGGTGCAAAGGTTTCTTCATAATCTATTCCTTCTTTCTGTGAGAAACCACGAGCTACGAATCTTGCTTTATATTTCTCTATGCTGCCATCTGCAGCATGCTTGTTCTTGTAGATCCATTTGGAAGTTATAACAGACTTCCCTTTTGGTCTTGGGACAACATCCCAAACATCCTTCTTCATGATCGATTGATACTCTTCAATCATAGCATCCTTCCATTCTTTCCTTTCTGTAGCTTCTTCATAGTTGGAAGGTTCTTTATTGATAAAGCACATAATAAAGATACATACCCGGAGCAGGACTTGGTCGTCTTTCTTTCTCTGTGATTCTCTTCTGGAGCCCCATATATTTCCACACCTTGGATAGATTCTCGTACCCAAGAAAGTTTCCTCTTATGAGGATTCTTATCCTGAGGTGGATCTACAGGTTCTTGAGATTCTTCAAATTCTCGATCTTCTTCTTTATTTTCTTCGTTCATGGTTGTCTCATGAATTCTGGGTGCTTCTGATTCTTCAGTATTTTCAGCAGGTCACTTTCTGGATTTGTTGTAAGCTGAGTCTTCGTCAAATGTTACATACCTGCTGATGTCGATCTTCTTGAATCCTAGGAAGTATATTCTATAAGCCTTCAAGCTTTTAGAGTATCCCACAAATATACCCTTCTTTCCTGAAGGATCTAACGTTGTCCTCTTCTCTTTTGGAATGTGTATGTACACTAGACAACCAAATATTCTGAGATAGATGACTTCAGGTTTCTGCCGGAAAAGACTTCTTCAGGTGTCTTATTCTCGAGTACTTTGTGTGGAGTACGGTTCTATACATACACCACTGTTCTAGAAGCTTCTTCCCATAGATGCATTGAAAGATCTTGATCATGAAGCATTGCTATTACAACTTCCATGATCATTCTATTCTTCTTTTCTGCAACCCCATTCTGTTGTGGATTATATGGAGCGGATAACTCCCTCTTAATTCTTGAATCTGTGCATAGCTCTTTGAATTCTTTTGATGTGAATTCTCCACCATTATCTAATCGAAAGGTCTTGATCTTCTTTTCTGTGTGGTTCTCAATCAAGGTTTTGAATTCCTTGAATTTGCTAAATACTTCATCTTTTATCTGTTAGATTTTTAACATTAATCTAGAATTATATTAGGATCTTTAATTGCGAGAATAACAAGTACAGCAATCAAACACAAGAGACAATGAACACAATGTTTTTCCTCAAAGAAACCATAAATGGAGAAAGCCCCACAAATTCCTTAGATATATAATCAACACCAAAAGTAAAACCCCAAAACAGTAAGATGATCTCTCGACAGCAGCAACCTCTTTCTTCCTTGCCCTAGTGTCTTCTTCTTTCTCAGCTATGCACTACAATTGAGTGTGAGTGATTGTGTAATAAATAGAGAGGCTAGCTATATATTTATACCAATTCCCAACTTGACTAAACCCAACTAGGGCCGACTTCATTAGGTGATTCTAATAACCCTAGTGCCTCGAAACTACGAGGACTTTAACCCTTAACCAATAGGAGGGTTACCCACAATAACTTGACATGACTTGTTTACATTATAGAACCTCCCGATAGGAACATCGAGGCATTAGATGACTCAAGTACATTACAAATACATCCTAGAATAAACATCGGGTTACAATACATAAGAAATACAAGTGAATACATTCCAAAGTTACAATTACATCAACACTCCCTCTTAACTAGGAAGGTATTCTCTCAACACAATTTATCAGCACAAGTATTCTTCTCTATATCATCTAGATCATCGTCAAGTTCTCATCATATTCATCTTCAAGTCATCTTCATCTTCAATTCTTCTTTATCATCAGATCTGGATCATCACTCGATCTGGATCATCACTGTTGGATCATCATCACTAGATCATCATGGGTGCTATCTCATGACTCTTCACGTCAGAGGAAGTTATACAAAGCCAACGCTTTTTCATGTTGGTTGTAGGACTAGCCTCCATTTAGGTATTCTTCAGTGCTTATATCTAACACCAAGTCAAAACGAGCCGCCTAGCACTTAAATCTGACCATGATAGGAACACATCCAACACCATGTTAGAAAGGCACTCCCAACACTCACATTTGATCATGTAGGAACCAATCCTATAATCACATTAGAAAGGCCCAACACTCACATTCACCAGCATGATAGGACACAACTACTATCATCCGTGAAAAGGATAAGCACTTACAATGACCAACATTATAGGACACAACTAATATCATCTATGGAAAGGCACAGCACTCACATCCACTAGCATGGTAGGACACACCTACTACCATATGTGGAAAGGAACAACACTTACAATCACTAGCATGGTATGACACACATACTACCATCTGTGAAAATGCACAGCACTCATATCCACCAGCATGATAGGACACACCTACTGTCATTTATGGAAAGGTCAACACTCACATCCACTAGCATGATAGGACACACATACTATCATCTGTTGAAAGTCTCCGCACTTACATCTAATCATGTGGGAACCAATCCCACTATCACATCAGAATGTCTCTCAGTCCCATACTGAGGACTCTTGGTAACTGACCAGGTTCCTCCATTCAAAAAATGGCAGTAGCCCTTATATCTACCACTAAGTCAGAATGGCCAGCACTCACATCTGACATGGAAGGAACCAATCCTGTCACCATGACAGAATGGCAACAGCCCTTATATCTGATCAAGTGGGAACACATCCCTCAATCACATCAGAATGGCCATGCACTCACATTTGATCATGTGAGAACACATCTCACAGTCATATCAGAATGGCCCTCAATCCTAGACCAAGTATTCCTGGTAACTGACTAGGGACCTCCATTCAAAGAATGGCAATAGGTCTTATATCTTATCATGTAGGAAACAATCCTACATTCATATCAGAATGGCTCAGCACTCATATCTGACATGGAAGGAAACAATCCTCTCACCATGATAGAATGGCTCAGCCCTTACATCTGATCATGGAAGGAACCAATCCTCTCACCATGTTACAATGGCTCATAGACTCATCACTTCCCCTTGGAAGGAACCTCGATCTAGAGAACACCAAGCTTCTCCCTGAAGTACTCAAACTTCACTCTGGCTAATGGCTTTGTTAACACATCTACTATATATTCATCCATTGCAACATACTGGAGCTTCACTGCTGCCCTCTGCACCATATCCCTGATATAGTGATACTTGATCTCAATATGCTTCGAATTGTCATGGAACACCGGGTTCTTTGACAACTTCACACAACTCTGGTTGTCACAATATATACAAGTAGCATCCAACTGGAGATCAAATAAATTAGATAGTAGCTTCCTTAGCCATACTACCTCATAACTAGCTAAACAAGCTGTGACATACTCTGCTTCAACTGTACTCAGTGCCACACAAGATTGCTTCCTGCTAAACCAAGAGATCGCATCTGATCCCATACTGAAGCAACACCCTGAAGTGCTCTTCCTATCGATGGAATTGCCTACCCAATATAAATCAACATAACCCTTTAGGTTAATCTCATGACTCACCTCATACTTGAGCCCACAATCAACTATACCCCCTAGGGACCTCAGAATATGCTTTGCAGCAATCAAGTGAACATGTCTCGGTTCTGTCAAGAATTGGCTCAAGGTGTTCATAGCAAAGCAAATATCTGGTCTTTTTTTCATCGTGTACATCAAGGACCCAATCATCTAACGATACATCATAGCATCAACCGCTTCTAATGAAGCATCACTCAATAGATTTAGGTTCGATGCCATAGGTGTGGTCATAGCCTTGCAGTCCATCATCCCAAACCTCTTCAGGATCTCTATTGTATATTTCCCTTGCCCCATGGAAATTCCATTTGCATTCTACCACACCTCCATGCTTATGAAATAATGCATCATACCCAAGTCCTTCATTTCAAACTTGGCAGGAAGCTTCCTCTTCGTATCAGCAATCAACCCATCCATACCTGCTACAAACATATCATCTACATACAGTAGCATTGTCACTAGCTTGCCATGTTCAACCTTGTAATAAAGGTTGGAATCTGCTTTACTCTTAGTAAATCCCAAACTAGATAAAGAGCTATCAATTCTTCCGTACCATGTCTTGAGTGCCTATTTTGAACCGTACAGGTCTTTCTTCAATCTACATACATGAGACTCCATGTGTCTCAAAACTGAGTGGCTGCTCCACATACACTTCTTCTTCTACTACACCATTCAAGAAAGCAGTCTTGACATCCATTTGGTGTATGTTCCATTTCATCATTACAACCAGAGCAAGTACTGATCTAATGGAGGTGTATTTGGCTATGGGTGCAAAAGTTTCTTCATAATCGATTCCTTCTTTCTAGGAGAAACGATGAGCAACAAATATTGCTTTATATTTTTCTATGCTACCATCTATAGCATGCTTGATTTTGTAGATCCATTTGGAAATTACAATAGAATTCCCTTTTGGTCTTGGGACAACATCCCAAACATCATTCTTCATGATCACTTGGTACTCTTTGATCATAGCATCCTTCTATTCTTTTCGTTCTGCCAGTTCATCATAGTTAGAAGGTTCTTTATCGATGAAATCACATAATAAAGCTACATATCTGAAGCAATATCTAGTCCTCTTTCTTTCTCCGTTATTCTCTTCTAGATCCCTATATCTTTTCACACCTTGGATAGCTTCTCGTACCCAAGCAGGTTTCCTCTTATGAGGGTTCTTCTCCTAAGGTGGATCTATAGGTTCTTAAGGCTCTTCAAATTCTCGATCTTCTTCTTAAGATTCTTCATTCATGGTTGTATCATGAATCCTGGGTGATTTTGTTTCTTCATGTTCTTCAGTAGGTCTCTTTCTAGATTTGTTGTGAGCTGTGTCCTCATCAAATGTCACATCCCTGCTGATGTCAATCTTCTTGAATCCTGGGAAGTATATTCTGTAATCCTTCAAGCTTTCAGAGTATCCCACAAATTTACCTTTCTTTCCTGAAGGATTTAATTTTGTCCTCTTCTTTTTTGGAATGTGTATGTACACTAGAAAGCCAAATATTGTGAGATGGCTGACTTCTAGTTTGTTGCCAGAAAATACTTCTTTAGGTGTCTTATTCTCAAGTACTCTGTGTGGAGTATGGTTCTGTACATACACCACTGTTCTGGTAGCTTCTACCCATAGATGCATAGGAAGATCTTGATCATGAAGATAGCTCTTGTAGCTTCCATGATAGTTCTATTCTTTCTTTCTGAAATCCCATTATGTTGTGGATTATATGGGGTGGAAAATTCCCTCTTAATCCCTGAGTCTTTGCATATATATCTGAATTCATTTGATGTGAATTATTCACCATTATTTGATCGAAAGGTCTTGATCTTATTTTCAGTGTGATTCTCGATCAAGGATTTGAATTCCTTGAACTTGCTGAATACTTCATCTTTGTTCTTCATGAAGTAAATCCATGTCTTCCTAGAAAAGTCATCAATAAAAGAAACATAGTATACATACCCGCTTAGTGAACTTGATGAAATTGGACCGCATACATCGGAGTGGATGATTTCCAAGATTCATTTTTCCTTGCTCTCGCTACTTGGAAATGTCTTCTTTGTGTTCTTTCCTTTCGCACATCCTTTCCAGACCCCATCATGTTTTGCTTGAATTTCTAGAATACCTTCAATAGCTTTGCTTGCAAGTGGTAGTGTTCTATAATGCACATGTGCAAGCCTTCTATGCCAAAGTTCATTTGGCTCTACTGTGTCATGGACCAAGGCTTGTTCTGTATGGCCCTTTAATTTGTACAATCCTCCTTCTTGTTCCCCAATCACTACTACATCATTAATAGTATTTCCTTTTGGCCACATGATGATTGGACCATCTAGAAATGTAACCCTCATTCCTTTTGCATCTAATATAGATATGGAGAGGAGGTTCTTCTTTAGTCCTGGTACAAACAATACTTCCTTCATTGTCATAGACTTTCCAAAGTCTAGTTTATATGAGGATTCTCCACTACCTTTTATTGTATACTGGTAGTCATCTTTGAGCTTCACCTTGTGAGGTGATTCATGTTCTGATAGTTTCACAAAGGATTCCTTGAACCCTGTCATATGTTTGGAAGCCCCACTGTCTATAAGCCAATTATTGCTTCCATGAGTAATGTTTCCCGTGAGAGTGGAAATCAAAAAATATTCTTCCTTGCTTGAAGAATCTTCACTTTCATATCTGTCTCTCTTTGTTGAAGGTTCATCATCCTCTGCAGAATGAGCATGATGTCTTCTCTTGTTTCACTTCTTCTTGTGAGAGACATTTTTGTTTCTAGGACTTTCTCTAGCATAGTGTCCTTTCTCATCACATGTATAACATTTGATTCTAGACAAATATTTTCTAGTGTTATCTTTATGAAAGGACTTACTTCTCAGGTGATGAGAACTTCTTCTAGTTTTCTTGGAGTGTACCATGAGATCTTGATCTTCACTTCCCATCTTTTCTTCTCGAGCTACTATTCGAGCTTCTTCTTGAGAGCACTCTTCCCATAGTCTGTTGAACTTGACTAACTTATTTCTAGCACAGATTCCTTGAATAAAGGAGTCCCATGATCTAGGGAGACCATTCGAGGTGGTCATTACAATCTCTGCATTTTCCACTTCTTCATCTACTGCTTCTAGTTGTTCCTTGATCTGAGAGACTCTTGTAAAGTAAGACTCGATGGTCTCTGCATTATGGATCTTTACATTCTTTAGTTGGTTTCTGAGAGTCATTTTTCAGTTTATGTTCTTCTCTTTAAACAATTCGGTTAGGGCATCAAACATAGCTTTAGGTTTCTTTAGGGAGGACACCTATGGTATGAGGTGATCCTTGATTTAATCAGCAATGATCCTCTTTTTCATAACCAATTTCTTCTTATGTAAGGCCTTTGCCTCATCTCCCTCTAGAATTGGAACCTCCTCACTGATATAGGAGTCGAACTCATTTTCTTCTAGAACCAGGGAGATCCTATACTTCCAGGCTTAGAATTTATTAGCTCCCTCAAGTTTTTCATCCATATTGGTATGATGAGACATCTTAACTGAGAACCTCAAATGGAAATACAAAATATTTACATCTTACCAGGTCAAGATGTCGGATCTAGATTTGGAGCTGAAATTCTGCAGTGCTGGTTCAGGAGCAGTTTAGGGTTTTGCTTTTCTGGAGTTCTATCCAGCCAAAATATTTTGAGGAGGATATCAATCCAGGCCTAGGATCGCTGAAAAATTCCACTTCTGTGGAAATCCCTAATTTTTGGTAGTAGTGTCGGGTCCAAAACTGAAAAACCTCAGAATTGGATTCTGCTTCAACAGAAAGATGCGCCATAGGGAGGAGAGTTATTCCAACCTTATTTTGCTGAAAATATCTGGAGAGAGATCCACAATGTAGTAATCCCTAGTTCCCACAGCTGCACATTGTCTTCTTTTCAGGTTAGCTCTCATACCATGTTAGATTTTTGACATTAAGCTAGCATTATATTAGGATCTTCAACTCAGAGAATAACAAGTACAATAATCAAACACAAGAGACAATGAACACAGTGTTTTTCCTCAGGGAAACCATAAATGGAGAAAACCCCACAACTTCCTCAAAGATAGAATCAACACCAAAAGTAAAACCCCAAAATAGTAAGGTGATCTCCTGACAACAGTAACCTCTTTCTTCCTTGCCCTAGTGTCTTCTTCTTCCTCGGCTATGCGCTATAACTGAGTGTGAGTGAGTGTGTAATAAATAGAGAGGATATATATCTATTTATACTAATTCCTGACTTGACTAAACCCAACTAGGGATGACTTCACTAGGTGAGTCTAATAACCCTAGTTCCCCGAAACTGTGGGGATTTAACCCTTAACCAATAGGAGGGTTACCCACAATAACTTCACATGAATTGTTTAAATTATAGAACCTCCCGATAGGAACATCAGGGCATGAAATGACTCAAGTACATTACAAATAAATCCTGGAATAAACATTGGGATAGAATACATAAGAAATACAAGTGAATACATTCCGAAGTTACAATTACATCAACATGTTCTTCATAAAGTATATCCATGTCTTCCTAGAAAAATCATCAATAAAAGAAACATAGTATACAGACCCGCTTAGAGAAATGGATGACATTGGACCGCATACATCGGAGTGAATGATTTCCAAGATTACTTTTTCTTTGCTTTCGATACTTAAAAATGTCTTCTTTGTGTTCTTTCCTTTCGCACATCCTTTGCAAAATCCTTCATGTTTTTCTTGAATTTATGGAAGACCTTCAACAGCTTTGCTTGCAATTGGTAGTGCTCTGTAGTGCACATGTGCAAGCCTTCTATGCCAAAGCTCATTTGTACCTATTATGTCATGGACCAAAGCTTGTTCTGGATGGCCCTTCAATTTGTATAATCATCCTTCTTATTCTCCAATTACTATTGCATCATCAATAGTCTTTCCTCTTGGCCACATGAGGAATTGGCAATCTACAAATGCAACCCTCATGCCTTTTGCATCCAGTGCCAATATGGAGAGAATATTCTTCTTTAGTCCTGGTACAAACAAGACATCTTTCATTTTCATAGACTTTCCAGAGTCTAGCTTGTAGGAGGATTCACCACTACCTTTTATGGGATATTGATAGTCATCCCCAAGTTTCACCTTATGGGGTGAATTATGTTTAGATAGTTTCTCAAAATATTATTTGAATCCTATCATTTGTTTGGAAGCCCCACTATCAATAAGCCAATATTTTCTTCCATGTGTGACGGTTCCCATGAGAGAGGAGATCAGAACATATTCTTCATCACTTGAAGAGTCTTCACTTTCTTGTTTTACTTTCTTCCTGGGAGGATCATCATCCTCAGCAGTGTGAGAATGATGTCTTCTTTTGGATTTCTTCATCTTCATGGATCCACTCTTATTCATGGGACAATTTCTAGCAAAGTGTCATCTTTCATCACATGTATAACATCTGAGTTTGGATGGATCCCTTTTTACAAAATTATCTTTCTGATGAGAATGCTTACCTTGGTGATGATGATTTTCCCTTATGCTTTTCTTGGATTGAACCATGAGAGCTTAATCTTCAGTTCCCATCTTTTCTTCTCGAGCTCCTATTCAAGCTTCTTCTTGTAAACATTCTTCCCATAGTCTACGAAACTTGATTAGCTTCTTCCTAGTACAGATTCCTTGGACGAAAGAATCCCATGACCTAGGGAGACCATTGAAGGTTGTCATCATAATTTATGCATTCTCCACTTCTTCATCTACTGCTTCAAGTTTTTCTTTGATATGGGAGGCCCTTGTAAAGTATGACTGTATGGTCTCCCCATTCTCGATCTTTACATTCTTCAATTAGTTCCTTAGAGTCATCTTCCGGTTTATGTTCTTCCCTTCAAACAGTTTGGTTAGGGCATCAAATATAGCTTTAGGTGTCTTGAGGGAGGACACCTATGGTATGAGGTGATCCTTAATTGAATCAGCAATAATCCTCTTTTTCATAACCAACTTCTTCTTATGTAAGGCCTTAGCCTCATCTTCCTCTAGAACTGGAACCTCCTCATTGGTGTAGGAGTCCAACTCATTCTCTTCCAGGACCAGGGAGATCCCATACTTCCAGGCTCAGAATTTATCAGCTCCCTTAAGCTTTTCATCAAGCTTGGTATGATGAGACATCTTAATTGAGAACCTCAAATGGAAATACAAAAGATTTATATCCTACCAGGTCAAGATGTCGGATCTGGATTTGGAGCTGAATTTCTGCAGTGCTGGTTCATGAGCAGATTAGGGTTTGACTTTTTTGGAGTTTTGTCCAACCAAATGCTTTGATATTGATTTCTAAAATTTGATTTTGAGGAGGAGATCAATCAAAGCCTGGGATCACTCAAAAATTCCACTTCTGCGGAAATCCTTAATTTTCGGCAGTAGTGTCGGGTCCAAAACTGAAAAAGCTCAGAATCATATTCCGTTTCGACAGAAAGACACGCCCTATGGATGAGAGTCAACCCAAAATTATTTTGCTAAAAATATATGAAGAGAGATCTAAAAATTAGGAAGCCCTAGTTCCCACAGCTGCACAGTGTTTTCTTTTCAGGTTAGCTCTAATACCATGTTCAATTTTAACTTTTAAGCTAGCATTATATTAGGATATTTAACTGAGAGAATAACAAGCACAACAATCAAACATAAGAGACAATGAACACAATGTTTTTTCTCGGGGAAACCATAAATGGAGAAAACCCTGCAACTTCCTCAGAGATAGAATCATCACCAAAAGTAAAACCCCGAAACAATAAGATGATTTTCCAATAGTAGCAGCCTCTTTCTATATTTCCCCAACAACTTCTTCTCCCTCAGCTATGCGCTACAACTGAGAGTGAGTGAGTGTTTGTTAAATAGAGAGAGTCACTCTCTATTTATACTAATTCTGGACTTGACAATAACTCACTCGGGTTGACTTCACTAGGTGAGTCTAACAACCATAGGGCCCCAAAACTACGAGGACTTTAACCCTTAAACAATAGGAGGGTTACACACATTGACTTGACATGACTTGTTTACATTATAGAAACTCCCAATCGAAACATCGGGGAATGATATGACTCAATTACATTTCAAACACTTCTCGAAATAAACATCGAGGTACAATACATAAGAAATACAAGTGAATACATTCTGAAGTTACAATTACATCAACAATCATTGCTCCTGCTATCTCAAGAAAATGGTGTTATCTCTCAATTCTACTCGTCATAGGAAGTTCTACAGAGCCATCCCTTTTTCATGTTGGTTGTAGGCCTAGCCTCCATGTAGGTATTCGTCTTCTTTAGTGCTTATATCCGACCATGGGAGGCTCAGCCTACCACCATGTTGGAAGGGCCCGTCCAACACTTGTATCTGACCATCAGAGACCCAGTCTTCTACCATGTCAAAAAGGACGAACACTCACATTCGACCATGGGGGGAACACATCCCACATCCATGTCAAAAAGGATCAGATCTCACATGTGACCATGGGGGGAACACATCCCGCATCCATGTCAGAAAGGATCAGCACTCACATCTAACCATCGGGGGCACACATCCTGCATCCATGTAAGAAAGGCTCAACACTCACATCTAACCATGGGGGGAACACATCCCCCATCCATGTCAGAAAGGATCAGTACTCACATTTGACAATGGCGGGAACACATCCCACATCCATGTCAAAAAGGATCAGAACCCACATCTGACCATGGGGGGAACACATCCTGCATCCATGTCAGAAACTCTCTGCACTTACACCTGACCATGGGGGGAACACACCCCACATCCATGTCAGAAATGCTCTGCACTTACATCTAACCATGGGGGGAACACACCCCACATCCATGTCAAAAATCCTCTACACTTACATCTGACCATGGGAGGAACACATCCTCCCACCATGTGAGAAGGGATATAGGACTCATCAATTCCCCTTGGAAGGAACCTCAATCTGATGAACACCAAGCTTCTTTTTGAACTATTCAGACTTTTCTATGGACAATGGATTGGCCAACACATCGCTATCTACTCGTTCATCACAACATACTGAAGCTTCACTGCTCCTCTCTGCACCATATCCCTTATATAGTGATATTTGATCTCGATATGCTTCAACTTGTCATGGAACACTAGGTTCTTTGATAACTTTAGACAACTCTAGTTGTCGCAATATATACAAGTAGCATCCAACTAGAGATCAAATAAATCAAATAGTATCTTCCTCACCCACACTACCTCACAACTAGCTGAACAAGCTGCGACATACTCTGCTTCGGCTGTACTGAGTGCCACACAAGATTGCTTCCTGCTAAACTAAGAGATGACACCTAATCCCATACTAAAGCAGCACCCCGAAGTGCTCTTCCTATCAATGGCACTTCCTTCCCAATCCGAATCCACATAACCTTCCAGGTTAATCTTTTGATTCACATCATACTTGAGCCCATAATCAACTATACCCTTCAGGCACCTAAGAATATGCTTTGTAGCAATCAGGTGAACATGTCTTGGATCCATTAGGAACTGGCTCAATGTGTTCACAGCAAAGCAAATATCTAGTATCATATTTAGCAGGTACATCAAGGACCCAATCATCTGACGATACATCGTAGCATCAACCGGCTTTGATAAAGCATCCCTCAATAGATTCAGGTTCGATGCCATAGGTGTGGTCATGGCATTGTAGTCCATCATCCCGAACCTCTTCAGTATCTCTACTGCATACTTCCCTTGTCCCAGGGAGATTCCATCTGCATTCTACCACACTTCCATGCCTAGAAAGTAGTGCATCATACTCAAGTCTTTCATCTCGAACCCAGAAGCAAGGTTCCTCTTTGTGTTAGCAAACAACCCATCCTCATCTGTTACAAACGGGTCATCTACATACAGTAGGAGTATCATAGGGTTCCCTTACTAAACCTTATAGTAAAGTTTGGAATCCGCTTTACTTTTGGTAAAGGCTAAGCCAGTTAGGAAGTTGTCAATTCTGCCATACCATGTCCTCTGTTCCTGTTTCAAACCATACAAGGCCTTCTTCAATTTGCAAACATGAGTCTCCCTATCATGTGTCTCAAAATTGAGTGGCTTCTCCACATACACTTCGTCTTCTACTACACCATTTAAGAAAGCAGTCTTAACATCCATCTAGTGTATCTTCCATTCCATTACTATAGCCAGAGTAAGTACTAATCTGATGGAAGTGTATCTGAATATAGGTGCCAAAGTCTCCTCATAATCTATCCCTTCTTTTTGGGAGAATCCATGTGCCACAAATATTGCTTTATATTTCTCTATGTTGCCATTTGCAGCATCCTTGATCTTGTACATCCACTTGGAAGTCACAACAAACTCCCCCTCTCATCTTGAGACAACATCCCAGACATCATTCTTCATGATTGAATGGTACACCTCGATCATAGCATCCTTCCATTATTTATTCTCTCTCGCTTCTTCATAGTTGGAAGGTTCTTTATCAATGATGTCACATAGTAGGGCTACATAACAAGAGTAGGACCTAGTTCTCTTCGTTTCTCTATTCATTTCTTCTGGAGCCCCATATCTTTTTGCACCTTGGATAGCCTCTCGTACCCATGCAGGTTTCTTTTTGTAAGGATTCTTCTCTTGGGGTGGATCTATAAGTTCCTGAGTTTCTTCAATTTATTATTCTTCTTCTGGAGTTGCTTCATTCATAGTTGTATCTTGGATCCTGGGTATTTCAATTTATTCAAGTTCTGTAATATGTCTCTTTCTGGATTTGTTGTAAGCTGAGTCTTCTTCAAATGTCACATCTTTGTTGATGTCAATCTTCTTGAATATTTGGAAGTATATTCTGTAAGCCTTCAAGCTTTCACTATATCCAACAAATATACCATTATTTCCTAAAGGATCTAACTTTGTCCTCTCTTTTTTTTGGAATTTGTATGTACACTGCACAGCCAAATATTTTGAGATGGCTAAATTCTGGTTTCTTGCCAGAGAAGACTTCTTCAGGTGTCTTGTTCTCAAGTTCTTTATGTGGAGTATGTTTATGTACATATACAGTTGTCCTAGTAGCTTCTTCCCATAGATGCATAGGAATACCTTGATCATGAAGCATAGCCCTTGCTGCTGCCATAATCATTCTATTTTTCCTTTCTGCAACCCCATTCTATTGTGGCTTATATGGAGTGATCAACTCCCTCTTAATCCATGAATCTTTACATAATTCTTTGAATTCATCTTATGTGAATTATCTACCATTGTTCGATCGAAAGGTATTGATTTTATTTTCTGTGTGGTTCTTGATCAAGGCTTTGAATTCTTTGAATTTACACAATACTTCATTCTTTCTTTTCAAGAAATATATCCATGTCTTTCTAAAAATGTCATCAGTGAAAGAAACATAGTATACATACCCACTCAATGAACTAGATGACATCAAAGCCACATACATCGAAGTGGATGATTTCCAATATTCCTTTTTCCTTGTTCTCTCTACTTGGAAATGTCTTCTTTGTGTTCTTTCCTTTCGCACATCCTTTGTAGACACCTTCATGTTTTGTCTGTATTTCTGGAAGACCTTCAATAACTTTGCTTGCAAGTGGTAGTGCCCTATAATGCACATGTGCAAGCATTCTATGCCAAAGTTCACTTGTCTCTATTGAATCATGGACCAAGGCTTGTTTTGGTTGGACCTTTAGTTTGTATAAGCCTCCCTCTTTCTCTCTAATCACTATTGCCTCATCTATAGTCTTTCCCTTTGGCCACATAAAAAATTGGCCATCTACAAATGCAACCCGCATTCTTTTTTCATCCAATGCAGATATGGAGAGGAGATTCTTCCTTAGTCCTCGTACAAAAAAGACATCTTTCATCTTCATAGACTTTCCTTTTGTACCGGGACTAAAGAAGAATCTCCTCTCCAGGGAAAACTTCTCTAGGAGAATCTAATAACCCTAGTTCCCCTCAACTATGGGGACTTTTCCCTCGACTTACAACGGAGGGTCAACCTATAAGACTTTACATGACTTGATTACATTAATGATTCTCTGAATAGGAACATCGGGGTACAAAGAAATACAATATATAGAATATACAAGTGAATACATTTGAAAGTTACAAATACATTAACAATATGACAATTAAGGATGTCATCTATAGTTGAAGAAATCATTTTAAACTTCAAATTTGTAGTAGTTATCTTGTTCATTTCCTTGTTTAGATAAATGATCTCAAACTATTTTGCTTGAATCGCCTTATTATGTTCTAGTAGCTGTGCTTTGGCCTCTTCCAATTGACTTTAAGTACTTGCACAGGTCTCATTGGTTTGTTTCAAGTTAGCCACTTCATTTTTCAATGGATTAAGTTCATCGTTCAAAGAACTAGCTTCTGCATTATTTTCTTGAAGTTGAATCATGAGGTTTTGCTGAGTTTGCTCATATTTTTCTAATAGTCTTTGTTGCACCTCATATTTTTTCCTGGATTTCTTCAATTTATAGAGGACCTTTCTTTCAATCTTTTTAAGTTCTACATCTAGTAATTCATTCATCGAACAACCTATTTCTTCATCCATTGTGTCTAAGGATCTCCTTCAAGATTGCAAGGTTTGTGATGGAGGTTGGCTCTGACACCAATTGTTGGACACAATGGATCACTGAGAGGGGGGGTGAAACAGAGAGCATGCACTTATCATATATAGCTGTCCTAGCAGCTTCTGCCCATAGATGCATAGGAAGATATTGATCATGAAGCATAGCCCTTGCTGCTTCCATAACTGTTCTATTTTTCCTTTCTGCAACCCCATTCTATTGTGGATTATATGGAGTGGTCAACTCTCTCTTAATCCCTGAATCTTTGCATAATTCTTTGAATTCATCTTATGTGAATTATCTTCCATTGTCCGATCGAAAGGTTTTCTTTATGTTCTTTCCTTTCGCACATCCTTTGCAGACAAAGGTATTGATTTTGTTTTTTATGTGGTTCTCGATCAAGGCTTTGAATTCTTTGAATTTACACAATATTTCATTATTTCTTTTCAAGAAATATATCCATGTCTTTCTAGAAAAGTCATCAATGAAAGAAACATAGTACACATACCCACTCAATGAACTGGATGACATCGGATTGTATACATCGGAGTTGATGATTTCCAAGATTCCTTTTGCCTTTCTCTCACTACTTGGAAATGTTTTCTTTATGTTCTTTCCTTTCGCACATCCTTTGCAGACACCTTCAAGTTTTGCCTATATTTCTGGAATACCTTCAACATCTTTTCTTCCAAGTGGTAGTGCACATGTGGAAGCATTCTATGCCAAAGTTCACTTGGATCTACTGAATCATGGACCAAGGCTTGTTTTGGTTGGACCTTTAACTTGTATAAGCCTCCCTCTTTCTCTCTAATGAATACTACATCATCTATAGTCTTTCCCTTTGGCCACATAAGGACTTTCATCCAATGCAGATATGGAGAGGATATTCTTCTTTAGTCCTGGTACAAAAAAGACATCCTTCATCTTCATAGACTTTCCCGAGTCCATTTTATAAGAGGATTCACCACTATCTTTATGGGATACTGGTAGTCATCCCAAAGTTTCACTTTGTGGGGTGACTCATGTTCATATAGTTTCACAAAATATTCTTTGAATCGTGTCATGTGCTTGGAAGCCCCATTGTCTATGAGCCAACCATTGCTTTCATATGTGACAGTTCCCGTGAGAGCAGAAATCAAAACATACTCTTCATCACTTGAGGAATATTCACTTTATTGTTTGACTCTTTTCTTGGAGGGTTCATCATCCTCTGCAGCATGAACATGATTTCTTCTTTTGTTGTCCTTCTTGTGAGAGCCACTCTTATTTCTAGGACAATATTTGGCAAAGTGTACTCTCTCATCAGATGTATAGCATCTGAATCTAGATAGATCTTTGCTTGAGCTTCTAGGGTTATCTTTCTGGTGAGAATTCTTACCTTTGTGATGATTATAGTCCCTTCTTTTTATAGAGTCTACTGTGAGAGCTTGTTCTTCACTTCCCATCTTTTCTTCTCAGGATACTATTCGAGCTTCTTCTTATGAGCGTTCCTCCCACATCCTAGTGAAATTGATGAACTTCTTTCTAGCACAAATCCCTTGAATGAAGGAGTCCCATGACCTAGGAAGACCATTCAAAGTGGTCATCACAATTTCTGCATTCTCTACCTTTTCATCCACTGCTTCAAGTTGTTCTTTGATTTTTGAGACCCTTGTAAAGTATGGCAGTATGTACTTTGCATTCTGTATCTTTACATTCTTCAACTGGTTTCTGATCAAGGTCGTCTTCTGATTTATGTTCTTCCCTTCAAATAGCTTGGTGAAGGAATCAAACATTTATTTAGGTGTCTTTAGGGAAGACACATATGGTATAAGGTGATCCTTGATTGAATCAACAATAATCCTCTTATCCTTGACCAAATTCTTCTTGTGTAAGGCCTTAGCCTCATCTCCCTTTAGAACTGGAACCTCTCCACTTATCTAGGTGTCCAATTCATTTTCTTCAAGAACCAATAAGATCCTATACTTCCATTCTCAGAAGTTTTCATCTCCTTCAAGCTTTTCATCAATCTTGGTGTGATGAGACACCTTAACTGAGTGACCTAAAATGGAAATACAAAAGATTTAGATCTTACCAATTTGAGATGTTGAAACTAGATTTGTAGCTAATCTTTTGTAATGCTGGTTTTCTGATTCAGGGGCAAATTAGTGTTTGATTTTTCGAGAGTTCTACCCAACCGAAAAATTTAATCTTGGTCTCTAAACTTTGATTTTTAGGAAGAGAGTAAACCTATGCTGGGTTCACTCAAAAATTCCACTTATGTGAAAATCCCTAATTTCTCACTGTAGAGGTAGGTCAAAAAGAGAAAACACTCAAAATAAGATTCTGCTTCGATAGAAAGATGTGCCCTTCAATGAAGAGTTAACCTAGGCTCCTTTTGATGATGATCTGTGGAGAGAGACCCAAAAAGTAAGAAGCCCTAGCTTCTGCATCTGTAGAGTGTCTTCTTCTCAGGTTAGCTCTCATACCATGTTAGATGTTTATCATTTAATCAATATGATCTAGGATGTTATATGAGAGAATAACATGCAAAACAATAATCACAAGAGACAAGAGACATTAAGAGTTTTCCTCAGGGAAACCAGAAAGGAGAAAACTCCCCAACTTCCTTAGAGATAGAATGAGAACCAATGGCAAAATTAAAAACCAAAAACACAAATATGATCTCTGACAGCTGATCTCTCTCTCACTTGTGCGAGCTCCTTCTCTCTCACTCATGTGCTACAGTTGAGTGAGTGTGTTTTTCAAATAGAGAGGCTCACTCTCTATTTATACTAGTTTCTAAATTGACAATTACTTACCAGGGCCGACTTCTCTAGGATAATGTAATAACCCTAGTGCCCCTCAACTATGGGACTTTGCCCCCAACTTACAATGGAGGGTCAACCTATAAGACATTACATGACTTGATTACATTAATGATTCTCCTGATAGGAACATCGGGGTACAAAGAAATACAATATATAAAATATATAAGTAAATACATTCGAAAGTTACAAATACATCAACAATATGACAACTAAGGATGCAATCTATAGTTGAAGAACTCCTTTTAAACTTCAAATTTGTAGTAGTTATCTTGTTCATTTCCTCATTTAGAGAAATGATCTCAAACTTTTTTTCTTGACTCACCTTATTATGTTCTAGTAGCTGTGCTTTGGCCTCTTCCAATTGACTTTTAATACTTGCACAGGTCTCATTGGTTTGTTTCAAGTTAGCCACTTCATTTTTCAATCAATTAAGTTCATCTTTCAAAGAACTAGCTTCTGAATTATTTTCTTGAAGTTGAATCATGAGGTTTTGCTAAGTTTACTCATATTTTTCTAATAGTCTTTGTTGCATCTCATCCTTTTCCCTGGATTTCTTCAATTTATCAAGGACTTTTCTTTCAATATTTTTTAGTTCTACCTCTGGTACTTCATTCATTGAACAACTTGTTTCTTCATCCATTGTGTCTAAGGATTTCCTTCAAGATTGCAAGGCTTGTGACGGAGGTTGGCTGTAATACCAATTGTTGGACACAATTGATAACTGAGAGGGGGGGTGAAATAGAGAGCATGCACTTATCATATACAGTTGTCCTAGCAGCTTCTGCCCATATATGCATAGGAAGATCTTGATCATGAAGCATAGCCCTTGCTACTTCCATAATCGTTCTATTTTCCTTTTTGCAACCCCATTATGTTGTGGATTATATGGAGTGGTCAACTCCCTCTTAATCCCTGAATCTTTGCATAATTCTTTGAAGTCATCTTATGTGAATTCTCCGCCATTGTCCGATCGAAAGGTATTTATTTTCTTTTCTATGTGGTTCTCGATCAAGGCTTTGGATTCTTTGAATTTACACAATACTTCATTATTTCTGAAACTCAATCAACCAACTTCTCATGGTAAAGATCTTCTCAGGTGCACATACATCTTCTCTTCCCATTCAAATACAACTCAATCAACAAACCGCTCATGCTAAATATCTACTGAGGTGCACATACATTTTCTCTTCCCATTCAGCTGCAACTTAGTCAACCAACTATTCATATCCTCATCATTGATGTTTCCATCAATATTTAAAGTCTTTTTCTTCACTTGTCGCATCATCATCATGTCATCTGCTGAAAGAATCACTGCCATGCATATGTAGATATCAAGCTCTCACCGTCATCATGGTCTTCTTCACTTTCTCACTGGTCATAACTTAATAGAGGTGAGTGTGTCAAGTCATAGAGATGTCATCAATTCTCTTCTTTACTGATTGATTGTCATGTCTAGCTTGTTACTAGGATGTTTGAACTAGACTTGATAATTTCAACTTGTATGTTTCAAGTTCAGACCAGAGCTGCAATAAGATGTTACCCGTGTTTCAAATTCCTTCCTTCATAATCATTAAACATTAATTAAACCCTTAATCAGAGTTGTAGCTCATGCACCAGCAAATAAGGAACTTATCTTTATGTCTATTTCAGACTCTTCAACATACCATAAAAGTTATTTATGCAAATTCATACATCCCGTGATTGTTAAAACCTTGGAGAAGATAAGCCATATTATCTCAACAAATACATTTCCATTTGATGAGCATTCAAATTTTGTTCTAACGCATCCAAGGGGCATTCTTTTGCGTTGGGTATTTCATGATAAATCGCACACAATGAAGACCTTTGATTTCCTTATCATACTGCAGATCCCTTCAATGATTTCTGTGTTTTATGCTCTGTCCATCTTGCAATCAGACCATACATAAAAAACATTGCTCTGCAGCTGCAAATAATGATTCAGTAATTGCATGAAGATATGTTGTGCACAAATAAGACTTGTTGAATTTCCACGATACGATCTTGTGGACTAGACCAATGATATAATGCATGTGATCTTCGATCATTATAATTTCTCATACATTCACATAAGGGAACGAAGCTTCAGGAAACATTTCACCCCTCGACTGTGGCTGCCACAATGAACTATTTATCCAAAATTCATAGTTGGAAATTCCACGCTCTCTACTTCATAGTCATATCTAAAATTTTGACCCGATTTTAATTCTTCAAATGCTACGGCTTCCATAAAGATTATATCTGAAATTCAGAGCTGATCCTCTTCGAAACATTTTTAGAGAAGTGGATTTACGTGTGATATATATATACAATCCCGTGGACATCAAATCGTTGATCGTTTTAATACTTGAGTTGGTCGGTCTGCATGGGGGTTTGAATTAAAAGAAATAAACCGACTTGCTTATTTATTTATTTGTTTAATTTTTACGTCTCCAACATGGGAGTAAATGACCATAATATGGGTCATCTCAGTAACCATAAGCCGTATTTCAAATTGTTTGAAGATCCACGTAAATTATAAGGGGCTTCCTTTGTTCATGCATATGTCACAAGGATTTTTTATGTCAACAATTAAGGAATAGATTATCACACGAGTTAGAAGGGGCCTCTTTCATTTTCCATGTCAAGACTTCAAACTTTATACATATCTTCATCAATTTTCACATCAAGGGATTCTTTACAAGTGGACTTAAACAACGATATTGTCGCCAAAGTCATCATCTAGCTTGTGGTATTGGGTGCAAAAGTCCCACACCAACTTCAAAGGATTCTACATCTTTGTAGCTTCATCTTCAATAATTGACCAAAGAATGGGTCATTTGTACCTATCATGGACCCAATCTATTAAGATGTATTCCTTAAAAGAGGGTTAGCCATCATGGTCTCTACCATATCTTCATCATCACAATAGTAAAGACCTCAAATGCGAACTCCAAGGTCCAACATACCGCCTTAAGTGTGGGTACAAAGACTCAAGTATGCACATCATGAAGATTGTCCACTGCAGGGGGTTGGTGGCATGAATAACAACTGAAAGGGCCATGCAAATGACATGTTGGAATGAATCACAACTCAATCAACACCTCCCTCAAAAATGAAAAACATTCCTCATATTTTTGTTCCATGGTAGTGGAATCATGCACTTATTCAAAAAGTGTGTAACCATTTTAAAGAAGAAACTCAAGTTCCTCTTCCACCACAACACGTGATTTTCTCTAAAAAATCTCATCTTCAAACACATCAAGAACCTACAATTTAGATGTTTCTCATGATCCCTCGTGTCATTAGAATCCTCCAAGCAATCTGCCATATGACAATTTGAAACATAGGATGAAGAACAACTATCCTGCAACTTCTCAAGAAGTTGCTCATTTTGAATTTTGAGCTTATGAATATCCTCATTATTTTTCAAGTATTCTTCATGTAACCATTCATTAAGATCAACCGATTTTTTTCTATAAAAAAGAAAAGCCATGAAATTACCTTCAATGTTACACATTTCTCTTTGAATCTTCTCCATGTCTTCAAGGAATGATGGAATCTCTAATCAAGAAAATTTCCAAAAAGATATTAACACCAATGCTTTAGTGTCATTGAGTATTCTAACGGCCTCATGGATATTCATTTCACTCATATTCAAAGACCCTTTAATGAAGGTTGGTTCATGGGAGTGAACCTCCTCTTATTCCTTCTTCTTGATTTGATTAACTTATTGAAGATCAAGTGGTGATGGGAAAATTGACCTTGGTTCTTCACTAGCTTATACAAGGTCTTCACATTTATGCTCATGAGAAATTTGGCTTCCATCAACAATTTCAAATATTATATCTATGTCACGAACATAGAGTTTTGAACACCCATCAGTAGGTACTCCTTCACAGTTCAAGCATCCATCAGTAGATGCCCTTTGGTCCATGTCCATAGTAGAATGTTTCATGGAATGATATTCAATAGTTTCAAGGTACTCTTGTTCATTATCATGTGATGTTTCGTCACCTTTTTCAAAGTCACGTGGGAGTGACTTTCAGTCCACTTAATGTAATATTTTTTCTATGTCACCAACCACAGAACTTGGTGACTCCATGGTCTCATATGATACTTGTGGATTCCTAATTGTTCTTTAATGAGTTCAAATATTCCTCATGGTGTCTAAATCCATGAAATCCAAACAGGATTTGAACCCAAAATCCGATGACAGAATCCGACAACATTCGACGTATCATACGGATGTGTCGGACAACAATGATGAAAAGTACTCAACCTTTTGAATTATTTTAGCACCGTTGAATTTCCGACACTAGGGCATATATTTTTTGATGGCTATGCCGTTATATTTTCGACACTAGGGCGTAGGATATTCGATGGCTATGTCGTCGGATTTTCGACACAAGGGCGTAGGATATTTGACGACTATGCGTAGGATATTCGACGACTATGTGTCGAATGTCTGACACTAATTCGTGGGTTTTTCGATGGGTATATCGTCGTATTTCTGACACTAGTTCGTAGGTTTTTTTGAGATAAATAATGTCATATTTGAAATTGTTTGTCCCATATCAACATCATCATCATCATCATTTTCATTGCCATCATCAACATCATAATTATCATCATCATTGTCATCTTCATCATTGTCGTCTTCTTCATCATCATCATCGTCGTCGTCGTCTTCATCATCATCGTCGTCATCATCACACATCATCATATTCATCATCGTCGTCATCATAACACATCATCATCTTCATCATCATCGTCATCATCATTATCATCATCATCATCATCATCAAGAGTGTCATCATGATCATCATCATCATTATCATGAACATCATCATCATCATCATCAAGAGCGTCATCATGATCATCATGATCATCATTATCATCATCGTCATCCTCATGATGATGATATTCATCATCAACATCATCATCACCATCGTCATCATCTTCATCATCATCGTCATCCTCATGATGATGATAATCATCATCATCAACATCATCATCATAATCATTGTCATCGTCATCATCAACATCAACATCATCATCATCATCATCATCATCATCTTCATCATTGTCGTCTTCATCATCATCATCTTCATCATCATCATCATCATCATCATCATCATCATCCTCATAATGGTGATAATCATCAGCAACATCATCATCACCATCATCATCGTTATCCCCATGATCATCGTCATCATCATCATCTTCATCATCATCGTCATCATCATCATCCTCATCCTCATGATGATGATAATCATCATCAACATCATCATCGCCATCATAATCATCTTCATCATCATTGTCATCCTCATGATGATGATAATTATCATCATCATCATCATTGTCAACATCGTCATCAACATCATCATCATCATCATCATCTTCAACCTCATCATCATCATCATCATCATCATCATCATTGATCATCATAATCATCATCGTCGTCATCATCACACATCATCATCTTCATCATCATCATTGTCATCCTCATGGTGATGATAATCATCATCATTATCATCAACATCATCATCACCATCATCATCATCTTCATCATCATCATCATCATCATCATCATCATCATCGTCGTCTTCATGATTAACAAAACTAAGGGATGGGAGGGAGGTAATTGTTTCACTTTATTTGGTTTATATTTTTAAATATCCCCAACTTTATGTGTTTTCACAAACCATCAAAGATAGGAATATTTTTGTTGCAAGAGAAGATAACTTATACTAATTATAATAGTTTTTAAGATATGATTTTATAATATTATAATGGAAAGCATTGAACTCGAACTTTTGGTGTAGCTAGGTTCTACCCTAGTTGTCACTAGCTTGACTCACATGCTCAACTTTTCAATCATCCTTCAAAGCTATATTTTAATTTATCCAAGATAGGGATGTGTTGTTATGTAGATGGTTCTTCCCTCATTAATGTGAAGGTTCATTATTCAAGTTAGGATGTTTTTCTTCCTCTTAGGTTTCCATCTCTCTATTGAACATATATTTGGGACCCATAGTTCTAGAAGTCGAGGAATCTATTAGACATAAGAAGTATTTCAAGGATACAAAAAATTCCTTCCATTGGCTATATTCAACAATTTCCTTCTCATCACTTTTTGATTGAAAGGTATGCTAGTATTATGCAATTTTGTTCGAAAATGAATATTTGAAGTAAACTAAGTTTTACTTATTCTTAATGTTGGTGGATTACAAAACAAGTATCTTTGAAGTACAATAAGTTTTACTTATTCTTAATGTTGGTGAAAAGTTCATATCACTACCTATATGTGGATATGTGTAGAAATTAACCTTCCAAAAGACTACCATAGGACATGTTGTTAGAAGCCATTGACTATGTTGTGGTTAGGACATGATGATGATGAGGAGGAGGAGGAGGGTCATGATTATGAAGATGACAACGATGACGACCATGATGGTGATGATGATGATTATGATGATGAGGATGAGGATGATTATGATGATGATGGTGAAAAGGATGATGATGATAATTATGAAGAGGACGATGGCGATGGCGATGACTTTTATTATGATGATGATGATCATCATCATTTCCATCATCATCATCGTCGTCACCGTCATCGTCGCCATTGCGATCACCATCATCATGATGACAATGATGGTGATGATGATGACGTTGATGAAGATGATGGTGACATCATCATTTCCATCATCATCATCATCACTATCATCATATCCATTACCATCATCATCATCATGACAATGATGACGATGACGATGATGATGAGGTCCATGACGATGATGAAGACGATGATAATGAAGAGGACGATGATGAGGAGGAAGAGGAGGAAGAGGAGGGTCATGATGATGATGATGAGGTTCATGATGATGAAGATGATGATGATGATGATGATGACGACGACCATGACGATGATGGTGATGATGATGAAGATGAAGATGACCATCACCCTCATCATCACCCTCATCATCGCCATTACCATCATGATGATGATGAAGATGAAAACAACGATGATGATGATGATGATGATGATGAGGGTCCTGATAATGAAGACAACAATGTTGAAATGATGATGATGATGGTGGTGGTGATGATGGTGATCATTTCTATCGTCATCATCATCATCACCGTCATCATCACCATTACCATCATCATGATGATGAAGACGATGACGACGACGATGATGATGATGATGATGATGAGGGGAATGATAATGAAGAACATGATGTTGAAGACTACGACCATAATGATGATGATGATGATGACAATGATTATGATGATGATGATGAAGACGATGATGATCAACATAATGATGTTGATTAAGTCAGATTGTAGGGATTAGCTGAGATTGCAGGGATTGGGGTTCGTTGTCATCCTCATCAACATCATCATAAACATCAACAACATCATCAACATTGTCATCATCATCATCATCATCATCATCATCATCATCATCATCACCATCACCATCATCGTCATCATCATCATCATCATCATCGTCATCGTCATCATCATCGTCATCGTCATCATCATCATTTCATATGATATCAACATGGTCATTTCCATATTCATCATCATCATCATCGTCATCGTCATCGTCGTCAAAATCATCATTTATGTTAACAATTTGGTATCATCGTCATCACTACCATCATCATCATCATCATCTTCATCTTCATGGGTTTCATTGTAGGGATTAAGTGAGATTGTAGGGATTAGGTGAGATCTCCATCATCATCATCATATTATAATAAAAAATACCCTAAGTTAAAAATACATATTCCTAAGTTAAAGACGGCCTTGGCATAGGAAATTTGACTGAGAAAGACCCCAAGATAGTGCCAAAATTCCAAACCCACACCTCTTATAGAGATGGACCCTGAGAATGTGCTAAAATTACAAAGCCACACCCCTCATAGAGATGGATCCCGATTCACATTAATGCACATAATTGTATAGACTCTAATCCAATTGATTAAAATCAGAGACAAGACCTTTATAGGGAATAGAAAAGGCATACCTTTGAACATCCAATAATTATAATAAGGAACACCATGAAGAGATAAAGAGAGGAGATAGAGACTAGAAGCCACACCAAGCCTCCACTTCCTAAGCTCACCTGCATAGGTTGCCTAAAGTCACCCTCATTTTTTTGTCACCTTTTTTCCACACCTACAACCACAATATCCCACCTTCGCAGGAAAACCTTAATTTACATAGTTTAAAATCCACCACCATGATAGCATAAATGCAAAGAGGAGAGGCGTAGTGTGCATGAGGGGAAGTAAAAGCTCCCTTGGACAATCCATTAATGTTGAGAAAACCAACCAATAATGCATCTCTGCAATTTTTCTAAGTGTTATTCTCATTCATTACTCCAAAGTGGTGAACCGTGAGACCTTAAATCTTGATGTTGTGATGCATAAAAAATAAGGAAACCATTACCTAACATGGGGTCCTCATTTTTAACTAGGACAACCTTGTCCAAATACAATGTTGCAATTACCATTTTGCAACAATAAGATTATGGCTTTGTTTCAAATGATAAAACTCGACCTCACCAATTCCGTCCAAATTTTGATGAATTATGTGCATGTTTATTTGGAACAGAGTACCTTTCGTAGTCACTTTCTTATACATTTGTTGGACAATGAATAAAGAATCCCCAAGACTATTTCCTTGATCTTAAGCTCATGCAATAAAATTGATCCAAATGCATATAGTTTCACATGGTTGTTTGAAGCAATTCCAAGCCCCTAAGAGAAACTAACTTCTGTATTTCGTTTAAGGATAATGTGAGTCCATACCACTCTTCCTACCCTTGGGTTACCTCTAAAGGCACCATCAAAAAATATTTTGAAGCAACCATGTGAGTCTAGACAATCTTTTATTTCCAATTATGAGAGATCCAGTTGCCAAGATTAATTAGGCTTTGGTTTTACATACATTTGTTAGACTAAAGGGATTTCCTAGAAGAATTATTAAACCCATAGACACTTTTGCATTGTAAGGTTTTCCAAAAAATTAAAATTTAGCTCTCAATTATAGATATTTCTGTTAAATATAATCATAAAAACTATAAACTTTATTTAAGTAAAATATTCTCTCATGGTTATGCATTATGGAACATAACATATTTAGACAAGGAATCATATACTAATTTTTTTTTCCAATAGATAATCTCCTTTAATATCATACTCCTTTTATTTAATTTTTCTTGGAGAAGGAAACATGTAGAGTTTAGGGATTGTCCTTTTTTAAATAATTAGATTAGATGTGACAAATAGAATAATAAATCCCATGGTCATATGATTTCTGTTTATGTAATAGCCGCTATTTTCTTCAAAGTGTAAATGGTGTGACTGTGGCGGAAAATATTTGAAAGGCCAACAAATTTGGTGGCAAGGTTGAAATATGGGAGGGAATTTTAAAGTCACAAATTTTTAGAGGGAACCCCATTTTCCCAATGTAATAAAACTGAAAAGTCGTTTGATCTCCTCTATTTCTACTTTGAATCTCAAGTTGAAAGATCTTTGGGATTATTCTAAATGAGCAACTCTGGTTCACAAGCTCTAGATCAGTTGTCGATTCTCACTTCTCGTTCTTGAATCTTGGGTTGAAAGACCTTCCTTCGTATCACTAGCTCTAATAAGGACCTTAATATGAGGCATTCGGTCTTTCAGGAACACCTTAAAACACTGTGATATCCCCACATTTATATCTAAGGATGGGCTCATAACCTATCTAGCACAACCTTAAGGATAGAGAGGTGGGTCGAGTGTATCACTGGATCTCGAAGCAGTCGTCGGTGGCCAGAGTCCCTCTTCCACTCAAAAGGGAGCAATTGAGTTTTTGGTGGATCATCATATTTTTGATGTGGGTGGTGTGTTCTAGATGAGGTTCAATATCATGACCATCTCATTGAACCCATTGCAGATGCAATTTCATATGCACATTCAAACGCAGATTTATATTTCGATTCAGATGTAGGCGATAGAACCTAATGAAGGTGTGGCTTCAACAAATCAAGTAACTCATAGAATAGCGCACCATTTTGGGAGATTTTTCCTTTTCTTTTTCGTATTTTCGTCCACCTACAGGGGAAAGGGCATGGTATTTCCTCTTTAAACACACAATGAAGGAAGAAGAACACTAGGTTATCTTAGTTATGGAAATTTGGAGATAGGCACATTGGGTGAGCAGTTGTGAGAAATAAAGAAAGGGAAGAGATCCTGTCCTCATCTGAGAGAGATCACACTTAAAAGACAAGAGAAGATGATTGTTTTCACCTTGTCACTTCACTAGAGAAGAAACACATACACCTTGGCAAGTTCACTCACATTACTATGTAATCCAAGAACTTAACCAGTCTGTTTGTGGGATATTGGACACTGTATACTATCAGGAAGAGGTTACTGAGATTCAAAGTCAATCTACAGAAATATGGTACACAGAGAGGGTTTCTACAAGGTGTAACCATTATAACAAAGGAGCTGGCATCTCAACGACATTCCTAGTATATAAAAACCAACAAGTCGTGGTAAAATAAAGGAGGAGAATATTTGTCACTTAATTTCATTTTTCTACCCATAAGAACTTATATTACTGTTGTGTGTAAACAAACCATCTCCAGGTCAGATAATCATATGTTTTCCCATGTACAGTCAATTACAGCAGTAACTAAATCTATGTGTTGACAGTTTTGACTTTGTTTTATTATCATATTTGTGGGTTGTTACCATTCGATCTCATCTTGTATTTATATATGGAAAAGAATGAATCAAATTTCTATTAAATAAATGGAGGGAGGTCTGAGATAAACCTATTTGAGTCACTCAGAAAGTTAAAGCAGCATATTAGTGCATCCTATAGGAACACTTCGTGAACTATTTGGCGAAACCCATGAACCAAGCAACACTTAGTGGTGTCAAGAAGGAGCCCACAAACTGTTTGACATAATTTAAAACCAATTATATAGACAACATGACCCTTAAGTCAGTGGAAGTCAAGGGACATTTCAACCAGAGAGATCAGATAATCAAATAAAATAAATACTTGCACGAAAGAAGAAAATGTTCTTGAAGTATTATCTGAAGAAGATCATCTAAAGAAAATGACATAGATCAAGGCAAGGAAACATAAACTTAACTTTGATGAACATTTGCATTTGGTAAAAAGGGAAAGAATTGAAGCTGAAGATGAAACCAAGAAAATTGTAGAAGGAGAAAATATCAAGTGCCAATGACAACAATGGAGAAAATATGGCATCGGATAATGCTTGTGTGTTTAATGAATTCCATTTGAGAACTAATAATATCTTAAGTTCTAATAGTATTGAAACTGAGGGTGATTTACCACATGGGTAGATGTCTTCACGACTCTATCACTATTTTGATCTCAAACAATTGCTAGGTTTGGGCCAACGACTGGTACTGGGTAATAGGTCATTCATCAATATTGACAGATAAAACAAATTTATCATTTATAGAAATAGAAACTGGGAAATTCAGCTCAAGTTAAGTCTGCAAATGTATAAATGATCCAAATAAATCAATCCGATCTGAACTCCATAGTGATGTATAACCTCTCAATAATAGTGTCAAATGCTCATAAAGTAAAAAATGCTCAGAAGCGGAACCCCTTTTTTATCTCATTTCTCTTTCCCCTAAGTAAGCCTCCTAGTCCCCTTGATCTTTCTGTCAAAATCTGGGGAAGATTTTTGTTCCCTCGTAGTTTCACCAGCAATATATAGTTCGGGCATTGATCATTGGTCCCTGTGATTCAGTGGTACTTCATATCCATGTGGGAATGTAGACAAGTATTAAATTATTTGGACACCATAGAGAGTTCAAGTTATAAACAATGGATGCATAAATTTGTGCAAAACTTAGAGCCATTGGAGCATGTCCAGGGCCTGATAACAGGAGGTATAGATTTGTATTGGTAATGCTAATCAATGTATGTTTCGCCATCCATGTAATAGTTTGGGATGGGAAGTGTGAGTGGGCCAAGCCTAGTCTATTATATACGTGAAAACAACTGCTTTAATCAGATGGAAAGATCAAGCATATCAGTAATAAAGGTAATGTAATAGCGTATATTCCATAAGACATGTGATTTAATACTTCCATATGAATTCTTATCCATTAAATTCTTCCATATTCCTGGATATGGATGAGATATGGATTAACGAATCTAAAATTTTTATTGACGCTCATGGAAAGGCCTATGTGTTTTCCACCAAAGGCTAATAAATATCATTTGAGAAGTAGCCTACCAAATGATGAAGCTTCATCTGCCCTCACTCCCTCTAAATGACGTCATCGAGCTCAGGAATTTATGTCTACATGTGTTGTAGAGGCTGCAACTGCTTTAGTGGAGCTAGTGGCAATTGGTGTGACTAGACAGGATGATGCATACAAGATTTTTGTAGATGAAATTTTTTATACTAAATGCTTTCATACTGACAAGAAGTCATTTAAGGGAAATGAGGAATGTGTCAAAGTAGACACATTGATCCAAAAAGAAGCAACATAAACAGAAACAGGAGGTAGTAGGAAACATGTGGTGTCTTCATATTCATATCAATCCTTTATAAGGTTTTCTTCAGAACCTGCTAAATGGGTATTGGAGAAGCAGATGGATCCATGGTTTGAATATTCAATGTCCTCTAAGCATATGTATAAATGACATATTGGAGATAAGGATTATAGGAGTGCACATGCAAAAATGTCTATTGAATCATTGACTCATAAAAAAATGGAAGAACACAAGCTACAGAGCGTGACTGCACCAGTGATGCCTTCTCCAAAGAGGCAAGATGTTTCAAATTTAGCTTCAAGGCAAGTCAATTGAATTAGTGTACCTCCTATGAAGGCTTATGTTGCACAAAAGGGCGAGGCTAAGAAATATGAATACAATTCAAAGGGCATCAGGATGAAGAAATATTGTGCAACCCCAACAAAGAAAAATAGCAAAGGCCTTAAGAAAGATCATGGGAAGTCTAGCTAAGAGAAGTTTAACCAAGGGAAATTAGCTAAGCAGTTGTTTGTTCACAAGAATGAGCAAGTTTCCCCTATAAAATATGGCACTCAACCCTCATTAGAAAAGGTGACAGGTTCATCAAAATTTAAGGTGAAGATAAACGATACTACAACAATGGAATTGGATGGTGTGTCACTATCTATAGAGTTTCATTTAGAAAAAGTGAACAAGCTTAGACAAGTGTAAGTCTTATATTAATTCAGTTGTGTTTCAAATTACCGTTTTCTTCCTTTTGTTGGATGATACATCAATGCATAATTTCATTAAAGTGTACAAAAATATCTAAGCTAATCACATGTAACTACTAACTTTCAAAATACAACAGGGATGAAAGGGCACCTACAACCAACCATCACTAAAACTTCAAATCACTTTCTATAATGGTGGCTACCTTCAGAACTCTCTTTTCTTTTGTGTCCAATTTTTTTTCAACCTCTCTATCCCATGTCCTTCCTAAAAATGGTATAAATCTGAGCAATTTGGATGTGTTTCATACTCTCTCCTTTTGGCATTTATTCCTTTCCCTATTTCGATCTGATGACAACTCACAATATGGTGGCCTATCGTGGCATAACTTGTGTGCAATCTATGAGAAACATGTGGCCTCAAAGCTTGATGATAAACATGTGGCCTTTGGTTGTGTGCCACATGTCCTCCTGTGCCTAGCGTTCTTCGACATGTGTGCCAACTTATAAGGTAGTGACTTGCTCGAATGCATTTCCTGAACATGTGTCTTGGTCCACAACCAACCTCCATGAAGTATGCTCCTCAAACCAAGCATCCTGAAGTCAAGTATCCAACCTCCCAGGTGTATGTCACATGGTCCCATTCTCTTAGGGCTAGGTTCCCTCCTCCGAGTGCCCAGTCCTCATCCTCCAAGGTATTCCCTTGTTATCATCCCAGTGCAGCAACCATGCTTGTATTTTTTATGCATGCCTTGTATGCTCAACTAACATTTCAGGGGCTTGATAAAAGTAGAATGGTTATGTACACTTATTGAAGATTTAGGAGTGATTCATAACATTTGTATGCTTCCATGTTTCAATATTTTAAGGGTAAGATTTGTACTCAATAGGGATGTTATAGCCTTACATAAAATTCCAAAGAAGCAAGAGACCCAATATGGACCAATGGAAAACCCAATCTTGTAATTCATGTATTTCCAAGATCTTGGGAGAAAGTACAAAATGTCCCCAAAGTAATTGAAATGTATTGGAGAGTAGGGTACATTCCGGGAACGTTTAGGTCATTTTTTAGGCATTCGAAGAGCTAGTTTCCTATCGTTCCCTGGTATATCATTTTATCCTATAGCATGTGGTTATGTGTTATAGCGGATTTCACCACACTAGGTGAATCACACATTGTATGGCCTTCCCTTGTCCCGCTGCAGACTCATTAACCCCTTTGGACCACTTTATATCTTTTGATGTTACCTTGATCATCCCTAAAAACATTATAATATTGATATACGCGGCTTTTTCCCCGATAACCGTGTACATACGCGGGTATTCCCTCGATAGTCGTGTACATCGGGATGTGTGCATAGTCCAAAACATTTTGGAGTTTTCCTTGACTTGGATCCGACTCATATGACTCCTGGCCTTCCATATGCCTTGAGATCGCACGGATTCGACCTTTCAAATCCCTTTGAAAAGCTATATAAGGAACCCCTTGGTACATTGAAAGCATAAGAGAAAATTGAGAGCATCGAAATTATAGTCCATTGTTGCCAGAACTTTATGCTTGAGTCTGCATCCCTTTGTCCCTTGGAGCACTGTTGTGTTCTTCCCAAGCTTGCCCATTGTTAGTAAGCTTTCTATCGAAGTGATGGAGGATTTAGGTGGTGGAGGCCCAAGTGGGGGATTCAGTTTCTCCGGTTCGCAGACGTGCCGTCAGAGGTTGTCACTTGTAATCTCTGATTCTTATTAATAGAAATATCTTTTCCTGTCCAGTAATGTGTATTTGAATGAATATTGTTTCCATTGGAATATGTCAAATTCTTTTACATTATTGATTATATATGCTAGAATAGATCTAACACCATGAAATATAGTATGCCTGTATTGTTTACTTGTTGTTGAGGACGTTCTATAACAATCCAAGCTGAAGATTGGAAATCTCAATGGGGATCTACTACAACCGTCCGGAATAAGGTACGAGGTTCGATCCTTTAGTGTTAGATTGTTTATTTCTATTGCATATTGGGAAAGATTGATTTCTGGAGTCTAGTTGTCTGTTGTGGTACCCCAAGCCATAGGAATTTCTCTCCGTAACAATATGATTGTGAGCTAAACAAAAGCTATGAGCCTACTGCCTATGAGTGTAAACTATAATCAATATTTTATGCATACTATGCACTTATATGAATACATCCTAGTACAAATATTATAGTTTATGCATACTAGGCACTTATATGTGAGTCATACAATTATGTACTAGGCAGTAGGCTCTTTACACTCAGATTGCATAATAGGCATAAACTATTATATACTAGGCACTTATATTCAATGACTGTGTAGGCATAAATTATGCTTTGATATTGTAATCATTGTATGCTTTGCATGGAATAAGTGAATGTATTTTTTGTTTTCTCATGTATTCCCACATCTTCTCTCTGCAGTGTTGCTAGGTTTGAAAGAGAAATATGATGAAGCTTTGCAAACACACAACATGAAATAAATAGTTTTTATAGGTAATGTAGAAATGATCCTTTGAATTCAATTATAATATATTATCCATTAGTATTTGACTCTTTCTCCAAAGAGAATGCAAAAGTGCAGAACATTCCATTTTGTTTTTTACTATATATTATGCTAGGCATGTATTTGTTTACTACATCCTATGCTATGCATGTATTTGTTTACTACATCCTAATTTATTGTAAACTTTTAGCTATTGACAATGGTATGTTGAACTTCTTCTTTACCAGGGGCTACAATAGGGGCTTCAACTTCTGAGCTAAATATCTAGAGCTCTAGGGCTTCTCTCACTATCATTTCAGGGGGATAGAGAATACACATCCTATAGATGCCAAATCAACTCCTTAATTATGAAAAGACCACTTGGCTCATGGGAACTAATGCATGGCCATTTTGCAAGAATATTCTATGGCCTACAACAAGCTCAGGGACTTCCTCAAAGGGAACCTTATATAATATGTTGTCCACTCAAACTCTGCATTTGAAATTGCTCTGTAAGGAAGCTTACATTATTCCATGAACATCCTCTGAGATTTTGGGGTTTCTAGGCGAAAACAATAAAGGAAAAGAGTAGTCTCCATCTAAAGGAACCATCTTTGAAGCTCTTCTATTCTACAGTGTACCAAGCACAACACAAAATGGGATATAATATCTTTGTTGGCCATGTCAGCTGCTTTTGGAGTCCGCATGTGCTTTCTCCACAACTATCTCACCATGCATTCTAGTTCTTCCTATTTTTTTCCACGTGACAATGCATCTTCGAGACCCTTGAGAACTCTGAGATGATCCACAGTAAATAGCTCAAAATATTCAAGGCATACTTCAAATCTTTCCTGTTATTGAGTCTAGATTTGTATTTTGAAGTTGGATTTTACTATAATTTATATAGTGTCGTGTAAACAATGGTGGCCCTCCTACCGTTGGTTGAGCATATAAATACCCTTGGTTCATACCCAAGCCAAGCAGCCAAGTTTAGTAGCTCGGGATTCAAGTGGAGTAGCAAAGCTCAGAGCTATGACCGGCTTAGAATGGCTTACAATGATACGCTTCTTTTCATCGAGAAGTATTAATCATTCCTGATTAGGAAATGCTATAATCCGATCCGTCAGTCAAGGGGGATGATTTTGAAGCACTTCCACTGCCAATGGCGGAGGCAAGCGATTCGTCCTCTGAGTAACCTTTTCTATTAGAGCTCAGTATTTCCATCCTGATCACTCCCACACCAAAAAAAACCAAATACAAACTTTGACATCAATGAAAACTTTATTCAACAGTTACCAAGTCACTTTCTCACAATTTGAATTGTTTACTATACTTCTTGTATAATTCAGTTTTAATTTCTGGTACAAGTATTCAAAACAATACATGGAAACATCCAAAACCTCTAGATTTACTAGGAGTAAAAATATTTAGAAGGACATGTTCACCAAAGACCCTAATTTGGATGTCTTTTGTGATACCAGTAGCTGAGTGATTGAAACTTATTATTTTGACTGGTCTTGGGCTTACTCTATCTTTGATAACAATGAATTCTCAGATTTCCAGAGTGACCAACTTGTTTATGAAAGAATTCGAGATTCCAGCCTACATATGATTACTGCAAGATTAACCATCATACCTTATAATGATGCCGTTAGATGGGTCATAGATCATGCCAATGTGAAAGATTGTTCATTCAATACCAGTACTGGGTCTCAGATATCCAATTTCCACTGTAAAACCTTTGTCAGGATTTATGCTCTTAAACCTTTTACAAATTTCCTCGATGCAGACTTTGTTAAAGTTGCCAAATCCAAATTCAATTTTGACCAAATGCTTAAATCCTGGATGACTGAACCATTCAAGTTTTTGAAGAGGAAAGATGAATTATACCCCATTGAATGGTTTAAAGAGCCTTACTCCCTACTTGCAGTGATGTTGTGCAGGCTTTATGGTCTTCCCAACTGTTCTTTATTTAAAGAGGAATGGGATCCCATTGGTCATCATATTATATATATAGGTGAATCATTCCCTTGGGCCTCAATCCTGTCACTTGAACTAAAAAACACCATACAAGAGTTCCAGAAAGCCACTGCTAAGAAAAATCCCAATTTTTATCTTACTTCCTTCATTGTGGAATCTTCTGTGTTGATTTCTGTTACCCCAATATGGGATGGAGTTGGGTATTACCACCCCCTTCGTCAATATTTAGCATTCCAAGCTCTGGGATAGCAACTATGTTGCTATGTTTTATGATATATGTGAAAGTTTCCTTGGCCAGGTGTATTTTCTGATTTTCAACAAAGAAGCCCTTCTGTTCTCACTAGAAGCAAAAGCTCTCATAGCCACTATGGGAGACTGGTATGTTGGTGAATCATTCACCTATATCAGGGTTTATAGTAGAAACACTGCTCACATGTTTCCTAAGGTCGTCCCAGACAGGTTGGTCCTATAGGAGATGTCATTTCAAATAGTTACAGAGGGGATTTACAAGAAATGTACTGCACCTAAAAGGAAATTTTGGCCTACAGTTCCTATTACCATTGGATCCTTGAGCGTACCCTCTTCTACTTGGACATCAGAGCTGAGTGACCACATAATATCACATAAACTTGGTTTTGTAAGCAAAATGTAGCATGATCCCAAAGGGATTTTTGATTTACACCTAAAGGAGAACCCTTTTAAAACTGGTTATTTTCATGAGGAATCTTTGGATGATTTCATTTATCCGGGAGTAGATACATTTTCTAATGTCCTGGAAAGGGCTAAGAGAAAAGAAGAACAAAGCCGTATCTTGCAGTACCAGAAGGAGATCATGGACATGTAAAACATTACAGGTCTATCGAGTTAGACATCCTAGAAACAATGACAAGAGACAAGGAACAAAGAGAAGCTCGAGCTGCAACAAAAGAGGCTATGGCATCCAAAATTGTAGCTGTGGAAACCAACTCAGACTTGGATAAAGGGAAGGCTCGCATGAGAGAAATTCCCAAGACATCTGTAGGACAACATGTTAAGGACTATTTGCAGAATTTAGAGAAGATAAAGTAGAAGCTAAACAAAATGACTTCAGCACTAGATACTGAAGAAGTTAAAACCTCTCAGTCAGCTGAAATTGCCCAGGTAACCACTGTGGTTGAAAAGACTCAACCTGAACAAACTCAGGTTGAGGACAAACCTTTAAAGAAGACAAAGATCTCCATTCCTATTTCTACTATTGAGCTATCTCATTCATAGGAAGAGGAGGAAATAATTTCTCCTATCCCTGTTATTGTTGAGACTGGTAATGATTTCCAAAATCTCACCAATGGTAGCAATGGTAATCTTTCATCCCCTCTTCCTCAACCTCAACCTTTTTGTCAGTCTTATCCCTCTTCTTTTGCAATACTTATTTCATCAATAATGTCTTTATCATCATTTTCTGATGGTTCTGTTGTGACACCTTTTATGACTGAGCTCTATCAAAATTCCACTTGTCTACCCAAATCAATCATACCTGTTTCTATGGATATGCCTATTCCTTCATCTGTTGTGCCTCCAATTTTCAAAATCCCATTGCATATTCCTTCAATCAACTTAGTGTCATCCCCTATGTCTGAGAAAATTACAACAGTGTCACCATCATCCTTACTCAAATCCACTACTATGCAAATTACTTCTGTGGAAGCTTCTGTTCATGACATTTCTTTAGTCCATGAAGTAACCCTTGCTCAGAATGTTACTCCCTTCCCTGCTACCACTCATATTAATATGGCTATAGCTTATCAAACCACAACTCAAACTTCATCTCTCATATCCACAAGCATTATCATACCCCCCATTGATGAGGTCAAAGATGAGTTCAATGAAGATTTTGTGGTATCTTTGGGTGAATATCGATATAGTAAAGTTGATAGATCAATTGTAAAATGGGGTAAGAAGAGGGGAAGATATAATAATGATATGGATATGTCAATGGTAAATGAATTTGTATGGACATAGCAATCAAGTGACCCACAATCCTATGCTATATATGCAACATTTGTTCTAGGAGCTTTCATAGGTGCCAATCTGGATGCTGTCAACTCTTTAAACAGAGTTTGATAAACAAAAGGCATAAATTATCAGTTTGAAAGAAGCACTAGACCATCTCAAGAAACAACATGAGGCAAGGCAGGATGAACTTCAAATGAATTATATTACTCTCATTGTAGATCTGCAAAGAGAAAAGAATAATAATCCCACTTTAGTTTAGAAAGTTGCACTATTAGAAAGGAAAAATGAAGATGCAACTACAAGTGTAGCTTCATCTTCATTTTCCAAATTTTACCAAGAAGAGTTTAAAGAGATTTCCATTCCAACTAATAGGGAACACTATGATTTGGTATGTAAGTTATTTAAAACTCTACCTGATATATTTGAGACTCACATGGTGTTTGATAACATGTCTATTGTTCTAAAATACCTAATTGAGAAAATACAGCAGGCCTCAAAAGCTGATGACGAGGTCACATATTGGCAGAGGTACATGAAGGATAATCTTGATAATATCACTATCCTATCTACTTTTTAGTTTAGAAGAGACAGACCTATTTTGGGAGCTTGGGAAGACTTAGATGAAACAGTAGCTAAAGCCATAAAGAAATCTCAAGCTATCTACTGCAGAAGATGGTTTCCAGTTGACAATATCATGACTAAATTATCCTTTCCTACCATGCTGCTTATTGAAAAGGCATGTCCACCTAGAATGATGATCGAGCAAGTTGAGCAATGAAGGGATGACCAAGAGGAGGAGATCAAGAAACTTGAACACATCAGCATACACAATGTAGAGCAGCTAATCAAACAACCATTTACAGTACAAAGAAAAATCCATGTATACATCCGAGTTTGGAATAAGTTGGCTAAGAATGAGGTCGAATATTATAAGTGTAATACTCAACTTGGCATAGAATTTGCCACTTATCCCAATATCGTGGAGCTGCTACGTATTTGAAGGGTGTGGAAATATTTCTTAGGATACTAGCCTTGTTTATGTTTTTGAACCCCTTTAGGGGGAATTCTATTGTTTGTAATAATTATTGAAGTGAATGATCTCTAATGTATCAATGAATTTTGAACTTTCAACTTTTGGAATAAGGGAGAATAATACAAGGGATCGAACAACACTTTAGTTTTTTTTGCCAAGGTCTTTCATGTAATTTGTTACATAGAATTCTGAATAAATACAATGTTGCAGTTTCTTATCTCTTGTACTTGATCTATCAAATTTCCTTGACAAGTTCTGGTTTTCTTCTTCAGAATGATCAGATAGTACTGCGACTCATTTGTAAATGGATTGATGTGTTTTTTTAACTCTGATTTATCTTTGTTATTTATAAATGCATTGATAAAGCTTCATGAAATTTGATTTACAAACTGTCTTTATCTATTTCGGGAAATGGTTCAGCAGTAAACATTTTATAGCTTATAAGTTGGTTTTTCAACTAACTTGAGCACTTATAGGCTATCTTGAATGGTTTCATTTTTATTTACTGTTATTTAATTTTCATTAAACAATTGTAATATTAGTAAGTATAGTTTCATCTTATTTACATTTTTGTCAATATGATGAATTGCTTGTCCTTTGCACAACTCAAGAGAACCTGTCATTCATTCAACACCTCTTAAAAGTAGTTTAGATTTAGATCAGGTTCTTCTTCCTAGTTAAGGTTTTAGTTTTCTTTTTATTTTCTTAACTATTTGTTTTCCATTATGAAAAGTAGATCCTCTTGTGGATCAAGTCCATTCATAATCCAACGGAGGCTACAAAAGTATCCATGGGGGATTACCATACCAAACATCTTAAGGATAGAAAAATACCTACATGGGATTATTTGAAGCCTTTGGATGGGTTTTATTCATGTGTTGAAAACCTTAGACACCCTAATTAGACACATACATAGTTGGGGATTCAAAAAATGGTGCTAGAAGGAGGGCCATCACATAATTCCTAAACGAAATACTCATAGACCTCCTCCAGCAAGAGATCCAATCATTACTCATAGTCACACTAGCGTGTCCACCTCAGGGGAACAAGTAGCTCAAGTTTTAGACACTGTCCAAGTTACCCTTGGACAAGAACATGCTACCCTGTTATAGATATACATTCTCTTATCACCAATCCTATGACCCATCACAGTTGAACAACTGTTGAAGGGTAATTCCCACAATGTTGCTGAGTTTAGAAGAAAATTCTTTGAATATCATCCTACTCAGGAGTTGGCACAAATTAGTAATAAGGACATTCCAAGCCCAGGTGATCAAAACACTGAAAGACGTCATGACCTTTTTAGTGAGCCATCCACTCCTGGGCTATATCTAGGTTCCTTATTTCCGGAATTAGCAACTCCTAGACATAACATCCAAGCAAGAGGGCCACCCCCATCTCATCCCTCTTCTTCATATTAATCTAATGAATCATTAGATTTTGAATCTTCAGACTCCTTAGCAGAATCTATTCCGATGACTAACGAACGACGTAACAAGCCATGGTTAGACAGGGATGCCATATTTGTTTTAAGTGATCAACATAGATTGCCTAAAAACCATGAGAAGTGGCTTCCAAAATTTAATCCAGATGATAAGATTCCTGTGGAGGACCACATAAAATATTTTATGCAAGCCATTACACTTATAAACATTATCCATGAAGATGTGGTTTGCAGACTATTCCCTTACACATTTCAAGGGAAGGTTTCTACCTAGTACTTTGCTTTAGAAGATAGCTCCATCCCATCATGGGATGTGTTTTCCAAAATCTTCACTCAAAAGTTTGGGGATGACTAGACCCTGGAGGAACTAGTCATAGAGCTCTCCTCCATGAAAACTAAGGGTAAAGAAAGAGTCACACAGATTACAATCATCAGTTTTCATATTTAGAAAATAGGATCCCAAATATGGTACTTCCTGTTGAGGAATTACCGTTAGCGTACTATATTAAGGGTATCCCAACCCAAATAGCCATGTTTATCAAAAGAGATCACAAAGAGTCCTTAAAAGATTCCTTTTTCAAAGCCATCTAAGTCAAAAGGGACATGTTCTGTCTCAAAGACAACCCTGACACTACATCTGAGCAAGTGTCTACCTCATGTAGGAAAAGTGACAGTTCCATTAAACCTGCTGCTACCAGATAAGATCCATTCAATATGAGTGAAGTGAAGAAGCTCCTCCAATGAATTTCTAACAAGATGGTATATCTTAAGAAAACAAGTAATAAAAATCAATCAAACAATAGGGGATTCAATAGGCCACCCTTTAGGAGGCCAAATCATCCTTCCCAGAATCCACCACCTCCAAATCCTAGCAAGGGGTTCACCTCAAAAGAGATCTTCTCTCTCTTGAAAGCCTTAGCTACAGGAACACTAGAAATTCTAGAACCCTATGAAGATTAGTCCACCCAAGAATCACAACCTCCCCAAGAGGAAGAGGAAGACGAACATGAGGTCAGATCTATGAGCTTATTTTCAGAAGAAGAAGAAGAAAAATAAAAACTTGATATAGTTTTTTATCTCCAACACACACACAAAACCAGTTCTAAAGGGCCACCTCCCCAGGAATCATCTCCTCCAACATAGACTCTAGCAAAGGTAAATCTCAAACTCAGAAGGATACCCTCATTCTTGAGACAGAATACAACTTGGCCAAAGATCTTAAAAGAGTCAAAGAAAACATATCATTATTTGATCTTCTCAAAATCCCTTCCATAAGGGATTCCTTTCCCAAGAGCATGATCATAAAACAACCTTGAAAAGATCAAAATAATAATTTTGACTCCACTACCCGACCAAACCATCAAAAACTGGGAAGCAAGGGCACTCCACCCTTTTTACTTACCTTTGAAATATTTAACAGGAACATGCATAACTGTATGGTAGACTCAGGTGCTTCATCGAATGTTATGCCCCTTTTTGTATGTAAGAAGCTTAATGCCACCTAGGAAAACTGTCCTATATAGATTGTGCAATTAGATAGATCCAAGGTTAAAGTGGTAGGGAGGCTGAGAAATGCTCTTCTCAGGATATCTACAAATCCTTGGATTCACCAAACAATCGATATTGTGATTGTGAATATTTGTGAATATTCCATAGACCTATGGTATGTGTCTAAGTCAAGATTTATCAAAGAAACTTAAAGGTTACTTTTCTACTGATTGGTCTCACTTGTGGTTTCCTCTCAATGGGCAGCCTAATAAGCTCAAAGTTGACAAAGAACCTTTCATGAAAAAAACTGTAACTAATCTCGATGGTTCCAACGAATATGCCTCCTTATTTAACAATCAAATTGAACATTTCACATTTGACACTTTCTTTTGAGACTTACCTATCGATGTATCACCAATAGAGAATGCGTAGAAACATTCTCAGGTAACTCATATTACAGCTGTTTCGTTCTCTAGTACTGTTGTTCATAATGTATATAATGTAAATATCAATTTCAGAGTTGATCCTATAGTTTGGACCTTGTTTTTTGATGGCTCTAGGTCAAAGGAGGGAGCAGGCATAGGATTGGTACTTATTGATCCTAAAGGGATCAAAACCATGAACACATGCAGGTTGGAATTTGAATGTACCAATAACGTGGATGAGTACGAGGCTTTAGTCCAAAGACTCAGGAAAGATATTGATATGGGAGCGAAAGCAATTGAATGTGTAGGGGACTATGAAATCATTGTGAAATAGGTGCGGAATAAGATACATTGTCTATCTCCATGCCTAGTGAATTATCAAATATTAATCAGAGACATGACTAATTCCTTCTGAGCATTTAATATTAGATATGTTCCTAGATCTCCAAACTTTGATGCAAATCTGTTAGCCAACACTGCATCTAGACTGATCCCTCCCGAAGGCATGTATCCACAGACCTTCTCTATCGAATTAATGTACAGACCCTCCATACCATACAATGTCACAAATTGGAAGGTGTTTGATAATGACCATGAAATAATTGACTTCCTGTCAGCCCAAAATACCTTCGAGGGCATGGCTATTGATGAAGCTGATCATGAGAAGTCTCTATCTGATCCTTCTAACATCATCCCCAAGTCTGTCATCAATCTGGAGAAGTTCTATGATTTACAAGATAAATTCAGACAAACCATCGATTGCAAGACTCAAATATCAACCTTGAATTACACCCTTGTTAACTTAGGAACAGAGCACGATTGTCGATTTATCAATCTTGGATTACACTGTTCCCATGAAAAAAGAAGAGGTTTTATCAAACTCTACAAGGAATTTAAATATGTTTTTGTCTAGACATACGATGAGCTCAGGACTTTTGATACTACCTTCATGCAACATAACATCCCCATGAAACATGATGTAAAAACCTATCAGCAAAAATTGAGGAAAATGCACCCTAGTCTAGAGCCTTCTGTTAAGAAAGAACTAGATAAGTTGCCCTTCGCTAAGATCATATTTCCCATCCGACATACACAATGGATAGCTAATTTGGTTCTTTTTCATAAGAAGAATGGGGGAATTAGACTCTACATAGACTTCAGCAATCTCAATCGGGCCTCTAAGAAAGACAACTACCCTGTTCCTCCAATGGGGCAGATCCTACAGAAGGTAGCCAGAATAGAGATGTTTTTACTACAACCAAGTCCTTGCTGCACCCAACGATCAACTGAAAACTTATTTTCGGACACCTTGGGGAACATTTTCATGTAGACGAATGCTGTTTAGACTAATAAACGCAGGGGCCACATTCCAGAGAGCTATGTACATAGCTTTCAGGGGCTTGATCCACAATTCTGTCATTGTGTACCTAGATGATGTTACCATTTACTCTAAAAATGATAGGATCATTTGTTTGCTTTAAAATAGGTATTCGAAAGGTGCAGCAAATTCAGCATCTCCCTCAATTCCAAGAAGTCCATCTTTGTAGTAAAAAAGGTAATTTGTTGGGTTTTATAGTTTTGAAGGAAGGTATGATCATCGATCCAAAAATCGTTGAAGCAACCTCCAAGATTATCCTTCCTAACTCTCATAAGGCAATGCAGTCATTTTTGGGTAAGATTAATTTTGTTCGTAGATTTGTTCGAAATTTTGCTCAAGTTGTAAAACCATTGCAATTCCTTGTCAATAAGGATGTACCATTTAAGTGGTCTGATGAAGAAAAGAATGCATTTACTGAAATTCGGAAAACCATAGCAGAAGCACCTGCTCTCATGTCCCCAGATTTTAGGAAAGATTTTATATTGTATACATTTGCTACTGAATTTTCTTATGCAGCTGTCCTCAAGAAGAAAAATCACGAAGACGATGAAATCCCCATTTCTTTCATGAGCTTGACATTCAAAGGGTTTGAACTCAATTACTCCCAGGTTGAAAAACATGCCTACAGAGTATATAAATTAGTAAAAAATTACAGGCCTTATCTTTTGAAGTCAATGACTAAGGTGATTGTCCCTTATGCGACAATTCACAATGTCCTCGTCCAAAAGGGGTTTTGAGAAAGGAGAGCTCACTGGATGACCACCCTTTAAGAATATGATTTAGATATTCATCCTGCAAAGATTGTTAGAGGACAATATTTGTGTCATCTCACCATCCAGTCAAACGACCTTGAAAATCAGCAAGCTGATTGGGAGCAGGAAGAAGCTACTCCTATAGGTTCTGTTAATGCACTTGAACCCATGGCATCGAAATGGTATGATCACATCATATTATTTATTCATAATGGGTTTTGTCTTGAAACCCTAGATCCAAAAAAATGTAGAGCATTAAGGATAAAATAAGCCCCTTATGAACTTATTAATGATGTTGTATTTGGGAAGAATTATGATGGAGTGTTTGTTAGATTCCTAGAAAAAGATCAGATTCATGATTTCCTATTTCAATTCCATGTAGGACTTGCAGGTGGAAACTTCTCAGGTGATACCATGGCTCATAAAATTATCAGGGTAGGATACTATTGGCCTACCCTATTCAGAGATGTCCATTCATTTGTCAGAAAATGTGAGCCTTTGCATAAGTGCACTAGAAAAGTTAAGAACCCTGCTTGCCCCTTGCAACCATTAGTAGTCCAATTCCCATTTTAGCAGTGGGGATTGGATTTCATTAGACCCATCAACCTCGTATCCTCATTACAACACAAATACATTTTAACAACCACTGACTATTTCACGAGGTGGGTAGAAGTAGTCCCTTTGAGGTTGTGTAACACGAACCATGTAATTTCCTTCCTTGAAAATCAGATAATCACTAGGTTCAACACCCTTGAGTATCTTGTTTTTGATAATGCCTCGTATTTCCAATCCATTGAACTGACTAGCTACGCCCTTGAAAAGGGGATTAAGTTTAAGTTTTCTACTAATTACTATCATTAGGGAAATCAGCTTGTAGAATCGCCAAACTTAAAACTTGATAAGCATCCTTAAGAAGACAATGGCTTCACATAATAAATACTAACACACCCAAATTTACTATGGTCTTTGGGCATATCGAATCACCCCAAAGGCATCCCTTGGTAACTACCCTTATTTCCTTTTTTATGGCAAGGAAGCTGTCCTACCAGCTAATCTCACCATTACTTCATTACAGTTGGCCCAATACATCCAAGAGAGTGAATCTTCCCCCATACAATAGAGCATTGAGTCTTTGCTCAAGTTATAAGAGGACAAGGACAAAGCCAAGAATAAATTATACCAACATCAACAGTTGGTTAAGAAATGGTTTGACGAGAGGTCTTCATCAGATAAAGACTTCTCAGTGGGATATTTAGTGTTGAGATGGGATAAACAACACAAGGGCAACAAAGAGTACACCAATTTTTAGCAACTTTGGCTAGGACCATTCATTGTTACAGAAAATATTGGTCCTAGTACGGTTCGACTACAAACACTGGAAGGGGTCGTTGACACCTACCTACTGAATGTTTTTCTGCTCAAGAAGTACTTTGTTTGAAAAGGTTGGATCAACCATGCATATAGGTTTAGTGTTTTATTTTCCTTTCTATTTTTGAATGTTTGCCTGATATTGGTAACTTTGGTAATATCTACACACTTGGCGATAATGAGCAATCAGTTCTCTCAATATTCAATACTCTCAACTCAAACAGACCTATCAGTTTCTATCTTTTGTAACTCATATCAAGATTTGTCATATCTGAATGATAACCATATTTACAGGATTATTAATGCCCTCTCATCCAATTTAATACATTCTACATGCTTTACGCTGATGATGATAGTTGTGGAAGAAAAGGTTCACCCTGTCTAAGGTCTCATCAGGGCACTATGGCATATCTTCATAGCCTGGTCAGTGTTACTCTTTGGGATTCAAATATGGCCATATATTTTATCATGTGGATTACAAGATGAGGGGTCTCATAACGAGCTAGCTCATTAGGTTCATAGGTTATTAGTGGAATGACATCTTTGTCATTTAACATTGGGAGATGACTTCCAGTTCTGTGAAAGATGGGAGATCCTATCATAGGTTGGCTCATTCATGATCTGCAGAGCATCAATGAGTAATGTTTCCTACACATGGACACCAATTCATGGTAGTGTCTTGTAAATCACATTTGAAAGTAAACCCCATTCAACCCCCAAACAAGAAAGCATTGTACATCAAAAGGAGGGGGTCATGTCTAAGGCCAGCCTCACTATGATGATGGGCTTGATGTTGGACTAAAACTATCACCAGATGGTTCCCAAGCCATGATAGTTTCTTTTGACCATATAGCTGGAAGACAAGGGGTCTCCTGACTGAGCTAGCTTGCTCAATTTCTAGGTCAGGTTTGTGAATGGCACTGATCACCAGAACATGGGGCTCTGGTCTCGTGTCAATGCAATCTTTCTTTTTTTTAAACATAAAAAATAAAAAAATAAAAAAAAATGGGGAAAGAATAAACGATGTTTTAAGAGGCCCTGTGTGAAAAACCAAAGTTTTAAAGGTCTGATCTTATGTTCATCTTTAAACAACATTCCTATGCTAGCGTGAGTTCAGATGACTCTATCCTCTAATGACATTTTAATTAGAGTTGCATCCTTTTTAAACAACCATGGATGGGAGTGCATCAATAATTTTAATAGTTTCTAGTTGGTTACATTCTTATGTTAACATTTCTTGAGAGTTAACCATTTTCCCACTGATAGGTTTGATTGGAAAGGATTATTGTTTTGCAGAGATAATATGTTCTTCCAGCGAGTCTCCATTTGTTGTAGGTACAACAAATTGCATGTCATTTTGACACGGGAGCACAATTACACATACGAAGATTACTTGGTAAGACTCTTCGTGATCTTAATGGGCTTCATTAAAAATTTTATTTGACTCTTGGAATTCCTTAACTTAACAAAATTTCCAAAAAATCCATGTTTGATTTCTTTGTTTTAAGTGCAGAAAGATTGGGTTTTTGTTTGGGATTGTTTTTTCCACACCCTGCATCCCGCAACCTACAAGTTGTAGCTTCTGGGGAACATTTTAATTGATATTTCATTTTTTCCTCCCCCATTCCGCATCCTGCAAATGCGAGATGTAGGGGAAGTTTTCATGTGTGTTTATTTTAATCGACCCACATCCTACATCCCCCATCCTGCAAGTTGTAGAATGCGGGTTGTGGGCTTATCGTTTTTTACATTTTGGTTTGCATATGTCTGTAGCCCGCATCCTCCAAGATGCAGAATATGGAATGTGAAGCTGATTAAACAATTTTTTCGTAATTTTCCGATTTGGCATTTCGCATCCCACATGTTGTGGAATGCGGGTTGCATAATGATTAATAAACTTATGATTTCATTTTTGATCCCGCATCCTACATAACTGATCTTGACCATTCTTTTTACCCTCATCTAACAATCTGTATTATTTCCCGGGAATTATAAATATGATAGTTTTTTTTACGATTTTCATTGTTTTTACTGCTGTAATTTGTTCTGCTGTGTGATTTTACCTCCATATTTTAATGCACGATTTCGACATTTTTTACTTCAGTTTCAGGTTGGTTACCAAGTTGGTTTCTCAGAATTTGAATTGTTTACTGTGCTTCCTGTATAATTTAGTTTTAATTTCTAGTAAAACTATTCAAAACAATACATGGCAACATCAAAAACCCCCATATTTTCCAAGAGTAAAAATATTCAGAAGGACATGTTCACCAAAGACCCAAATTTCAGTGTCTTTTCTGATACTAGTAGCCGAGTGATTGACACTTATCATTTGGACTGGTCTTGGGTTTACTCTATCTTCAATAACAACGACCTCTCACATTTCCAAAGTGACCAACTTGTTTATAAAAGAATTAGATATATCGGCCTACATATGATTGCTAAAACACCGACAATCCTACCTTATAATGATGCCGTTAGATGGATCATAGACCACACCAATGTGAAAGATCGTTCATTCAATACCAGTACTGGGTCTGATCTAGCCAATTTCCGCTTTGAAATCTTTGTCAGGATTTATGCTCTTAAAGCTTTTACGCATCTCCTTGATGCTGACTTTGTTAAAGCTTCCAATTCCAAATTCAATTTTGACCAAATGCTTAAATCCTAGATGACTAAACCACGCAAGTTTTCCAAGAGGAAAGATGAATTATACCCCATTGAATGGTTTAAAGAGCCTTACTCCCTTCTTGCAGTGATGTTGTGCAGGATTTATGGTCTTCCCAACTATTATTTCTTTAAAGAGGAATGGGCTCCCATTGCTCATCATATTATAACTATGGGTGGTCTTTCCATTGGGCCTCAATCCTATCACTTGAACTCAAAAACGCCATACAAGAGTTCCAAAAATCCACTGCTAAGAAAAAGCCCAATTTTTANGTGCTAATTTCCATTACCCTAATATGGGATGGAGTTGGCTATTACCAGCCCGCCCCTCCCCCCCCCCTTCCATATTTATCATTCCAATCTCTGCAATAGCAACTTTGAGGCTAGGTTTTATGATATATGTGAAAGTTTCCTTGACTGGGTGTATTTTATGAATTTCAACAAAGAAGCCCCTATGTTCTCAATAAAATCAAAATCTCTCATAGCCACTATGGGAGACTGGTATATTGGTGAATCATTCACCTATATCATGGTTTATGGCAGCAACGCTTCTCACATGTTTCCTAAGGTCATGCTAGACAGGTTGGTCCTAGAGGAGATCTCATTTCAAATAGTTACAGAGGGGATTTACAAGAAATGTGATGCACCTAAAAGGAAATTTTGGCCCAGTTTTCCTATTACCCTTGGATCCTTGAGCGTACCCACTTCTAATTGGGCATCAGGGCTGAGTGACCACATAATGTCACTTAAACTTGGTTTTGTAAGCGAAAGGAAGCATGATCCCAAACGGATTGTCAATTTACACCTAAAGCATAACCATTTTAAAAGTGGTTATGTTCATGAGGAAAATCCAAATGATTTCATTTATCAGGGAGTAGATACATTTTTCTGAAGTCCTGGGAAGGCCTAAGAGTAAAGAAGAAAGAGGTCTATGGATTTAGACATCTTGGAAAGGATTACAAGAGACAAGGAAGAAAGAGAAGCTTGAGCTGCAACAAATGAGGCTCTAGCATCCAAAACTGCAACTATGGAAACCAACTCAGACATGGATAATGGGAAGGCTCCCATGGGAGAAATTCCCCAAACATCCATGGAACAGCAGGTTAAGGACTATTTGTAGACTTCAGAGAAGATAAAGCAGAAGCTGAACATAATGACTTCAGCACTAGATACTCAAGAAGTTGCAACCTCTTAGTCAGCTGAAATTTCCTTGGTAACCACTGTGGTTGAAAAGACTCAACCTAAACAAACTCAAGTTGAGGATAAACCTTTAAAGAAGACAAATATCTCCATTCTTGTTTCTATTCTCAACCTTTTTGTTAGTATTCTCCCTCTTCTTCTGCAATACTTGTTTCATCAATAATGTCTTTATCATCATTTTCTGATGGTTCTGTTGTGAGACCTTTTATGACCGAGCTCTGTCAAAATGCCACTTGTCTACCTAAATCAATCATACTTGTTTCTATGGATATGCCTATTTCTTAATCTGTTGTGCCTCCAGTTTTCAAAATCCCATTGCATATTCCTTCAATCAGCTTAGTGTCATCCCCTATGTGTGAGAAAATTACAACAGTGTCACCATCATCCTTACTCAAAGCCACTACTATGCAAATTTATTCTATGGAAGCTTCTATTCATGATATTTCTTCAGCCCCTGAAGTAACTCTTGCTCAAAATGTTACCCCCTCCCCTACTACCTCTCATATCACTATGGCTATACCTTCTCCAACCAAAACTCAAAATTCATCTTTCATATCCACAGGAATTAGCATACCCCCCAATTGATGAGGTCAGAAATGAGTTCAATGAAGATTTTGTGGTATTTTTGGGTGAATATAGATATAGTAAAGCTGATAGATCAGAGGTAAAATGGGGCAAGAAGAGGGGCAGAGATCAGAATGACATCGATATGTCAATGGTAAATGAATTTCTATGGACACACCAATCAAGTGAACCACAATCCTATGCTATAGATGTAGCATATGTTCTAGGAGCGTTCATAGGTACCAATCTAGATGCTATTAACTCTTTAAACAGAGAGTTTGATAAAGAAAATGAAGAAATTGTCAGTTTGAAAGAAGCACTAGAGCATCTCAATAAATAACATGAGGCCAAGTAGGATGAACTTCAAATGAAGAATGTTACTCTTAGTGTAGAGCTACAAAGAGAAAAGAATGATAATGCCACTCTAGTTTAGAAAGTTGCAGTGTTAGAAAGAAAAAATGAAGATGCAACTACAAGTGCAACTTCGTGTTCATTTTCCAAATTTTCCCAAGAAGAGTATAAAGAGATTTCCATCCGAACTAACAAGGAACACTATGATTGGGCAATCCAAACTAATAGGGAACACTATGATTGGGTATGTGAGTTATTTAAAACTCTAGCTGATATATTTGAGACTCACATGGTGTTTGAAAATATGTTTGTTGTTTTGAAAGACCTAATTGAGAAAAGACAGTAGGCCTCAAAAGCTTATGATGAGGTCACAGATTGGCAGAGGTACATGAAGGATAAGCCTGATAATATCACTATCCTCACTAATATCACTATCCTCACAATGATGTCTAATGTATCAAGGATTTTTGAACTTTTGACTTTTGGAAGAAGGGAGACTGATAGAAGGGATCGAACAACACTTCAATTTTTTTTGCCAAGGTCTTTTGTGTAATTTGTTACAAAGAATTCTGAATAAATACAGTGTTGTAGTTTCTTATCTCTTGTACTTGATCTATCAAATTTCTTTGACAAGTTTTGGTTTTCTTATTCCAAATGATCAGATAGTACTATGACTCATTTGTAAATGGATTAATGTGTTTGTTTAAATCTGATTTATCTTTGTTATTTATAAATGCATTGATAAAGCTCCATGAAATTTGTTTTATGAACTGTCTTTATCTATTTCTGGAAATGGCTCAACAGTAAAAGTTTTATAGATTATAAGTTGGTTTTTCAACTAACTTGAGCACCTACAGGTTATCTTGAATGGTTTAATTCTGATTTATTGTTATTTAATTTTCATTAAAAAATTGTAATCTCAATAAGTACAGCTTCATCTTATGTACATTTGTGTCAATATGATGAATTGCTTGTCCTTTGCATAGCTCAAGACAACATGTCATTCATTCAACACCTCTTCAAAGTAGTTTAGATTTAGATTAGGTTCTTCTTCCTAGTTAAGGTTTTAGTTTTCCTTTTCTTTTCTTGACTCTTTGCTTTCCATTCTAGAAAACAAATCCTCTTATGGATCAAATCCATTCATAAGCCAGCAGAGGATACAAAAGTATCCATGGGGGATTACCATACCAAACAGCTCAAGGATAGAACAATACCTACATGGGATTGTTTGAAGCCTTTGGCAGGGTTTTCTTCATGTGTTTCAAGCCTTAAACACCCTAATCAACAACATACATAGTTGGGGCTTCAACAAGGCCACACCAGCACACTGGTGGGAAACTAACAAGTAGACAATCCATGAATGGGCACAGTGTCGACGATTGACGACGGTGTGCTTCGATGTTTTAGAGATCTATCACATTGGGAGATATGATGGGAAGAATTCACCCACCGGCCATTTGATGGAATGTCAGGCCTTATGGGTGTCATGACCCAAGGATGCGCGGGTCCATGATTTTGTTCATACTTTAGACAAGATGCCTAGATCCTGCTATGTAGCGGTAGAACTGTGTCGAACCATAACTACCTAGGAGGAGCTATCAGTTTGCTCTGCATAGAATTTTAGTTTATGGGATGCTAACCCTAAGGTCCATAATGCACTCCAACTTATCCACGATGTTGTATTGAACGTTGTACCAGTCGCATACCCTATAGATCAACATGCACAGTGTCATATGCAATCCATGATGACCTGTTACAACCTATCTGGTGAACCTAAAGATGATGATGAGCTATGAAATGTCAATATTTTGGAATCTGAAGGAAGTTGTGATGTTGTAGCACTAGACATACCAACTGACCCCATGAGTCAGCTGCTGAAGCTCAGAAAAGTTAAGATTGGGACAGACGAGAACCCAAATTTTGCTAGTATTGGGGACTGTTGGGATGATGAAACAATGGCACAGATCACAGATCTGCTGCACAAGTTCTAGGTTCTCTTTCCGACACGGTTCTCAGAAATCAAAAATATATTAGGGGATATAGGGGAGATGAAAATCCCATTGAAACCAGACGTGAAACCTGTGTGACAGAGGCTGTATTGACTAAACCAATGTTACAAAGAACCTATCAAGGTTGAGCTCAACTAGATGTTGGATGCCGAATCATTGAATCTATCAAAGAATCGGAATGGATAATCTCTATGGTGGTTCAGGATAAGAAGACTTGACAGGTTCACATTTGTGTCTACTTGAGAAAGCTGAATGATGCCTATCTACATGATCCTTTTCCAACTCCCTTTACAGATGAGCTCCTTGAAGGGGTAGGAGGTCATGAGATGTATTCATTCACAGATGGATTTTCGGGGTATCACCATATTCGAATCGCAAAGGAAGACTTCCATAAGACCACATTTGTCACTAAATGGGGTTGTTTTCAATATACAGTCATGCCCTTTGCATTGAAGAATACAGCAACAATATTTTCTGAGGTGGTTGTTGATATGTTCAAATATTTAATTCAAAAGTTCTTACAGGTATACATGGATGATTGGACAGTTTATTATCTAATTAAGGATCATTTAGCAAACCTGCAACTGATACTGGAAAGGTGTGAACAACATCAAATTGCATTGAATTCAAATAAATGCATTTTTTGTGTGCCATTCAGGATGCTTTTAGGAAACATAGTGTTTAAGCAAGGTCTGTTGGTCAACCCTTTGAAGATTGCGCTTATCATTAGTCTTCCACTAGCAACAAATGTGAAGATGCTTTGTGCAACACTGGGACACACGTGGTAATATCACATGTTCATCAAAGGATGCGTTGCGATTACTGCCCATATGGAGAAGCTTTTAAAGAAGGATGTTGTATTTGAGTGGAATCAAGAATGTCAAGGAAGGTTCAACACACAGAAGGCCAAGATGACATTGGTGCCTATACTTGTATTCCCCTATTGGAACAAGGATTTCCATGTCCAGGTTGATGCCTCTTCTATTGTGCTAGGGGTAGTACTTGCCCAACCAGGCGAGGGCAAGATAGATGATCCAATCACATTTGCAAGTAGGAAGATGTCTTTTGATGAAGGAATTTACACAACCACTGAAAGAGAGGGATTGGCCATGGTTTATGCATTGCAAAATTTTAGGCACTATCTGTTGGGTGATCACTTCGAAATGTTCATGGACTACTTTGATTTGCAATACCTAGTCAATTAGCCTGTGTTGGGGGGGGAATATCTGTCAACGGATGATACTTTTTTAGAGATTCAACTTTGAAATAATTGTGAAGAAATGATGGTTTAATGCTGGACCTAATAATCTCTCTCGCATTGCGATAGGAGAAGAACCTACAAATATTGATGATGGATTGCCTAATGCACAGCTATTCCAGGTAGATATCACAAATGACCATTATCATTTAGTTCTTGGCAAGTGGAGTTTCCCAAGAAGACCTGCAGACTAGTCAGAAGAAGTAGTTGGTAGTGAAGGATTCAGATTTCCAACCGATTGTTGGGAAATTATACAAACTTGGACCAGATGAAATCTTCCGACAGTGGATCTTACCGTATGAGCAAGGACCTATTCTACAAGAAGCACATGTAGGAATTGCGGGAGGCCACTATGGAGGACGGGCTATTGTGTGTAAGGTTCTATGTGCTAGCATATGGTGGCCCAATTTACATAATGATGCAACACATTAAGTGTGGAGCTACGATGTCTATTGGCAAATAAAAAAACCATCATGTCGAGATGAGATACCGCTTGTGCCATAGGTAACTATACAACATTTTCATAAATGGGTTGTGGAATTTGTAGCTCCAATTAATCCACCAAGAAAGAGGACTGGTACATGGTACATCATTACAGTAACTGACTATCTCATAAGGTGGGCAGAGGGTGCACCAATTGTAGACCGCACCGCTGCGACAACAACAAAGTTCATATTCGAGAATATTGTGACATGGTTTAGGTTTTCTAGGATATTGATGAGTGACAAGGGAAGTCACTTTATCAATTGAACGGTGAAAGCAATAACCAAGGAATTGTAGGTGCAGCATAAGAAAAGAACACCATACCATTCATAGGTGAAATGGATTGTTGAGGCCTTCAAAAAAATATTGGAAACCACACTTACAAAGGTATGTAATGCTAATCATGATGACTAGGCTTTGAAAATTCCAGTGGTACTGTGGGCATTTCGCACGACTTGTAAAAGGCTGGCAGGAAAGACACTGTTCAAATTGGTATATGGGAAAGATTTAATCATGCCTATGGAATACATTGTTACTAGTCTATGTATTAATTCTGTGACTGGAAAGGATAATGCGGATGAACTAGAGGAGCACATTGCACAGTTGATCCAGCTTGAATAGGATAGCGTTATCATAGGTTCCTACCAGCGCATTGAGAAAGATCGACAGAAGGTGTGGCATGATCAACACATTAAGAATAAGCAATTTGTAGAGGGAGATTTGGTGTTGTTATATGACAGCAAGTTCATGAAGCATCTAGATAATTTACATATGCACTAGTTAGGCCCTTATCTTGTTCATTCAATTACTTCTGGGGGTGCAGTTTAATTACAATAATTAGATGGTGCGGTGATGCCTAAACTTGTGAATGGAAGCCACTTGAAGCCCTATAGGACGTTGTTTGAGGCGCACAATGCTTGAGGCACTGCGTAAGGGTAAATAAAAAAATAAAATTGCAAGACAGCAAAAGGCTATGCTGAATGAAGAGGGCTGTGACAAGGTGGTTCGTTAGACCAAGGTTGTGTGATAGGAAAAGATGGCGTGTTCGCAAGAGGATATGCTGAGAAGATAGGGCTTCGACATGCAAAAGGGATGGAGTTGTGTGACAGGCAGTCACTTGGGATATAAAGAGTGGATTGCAGTGTACAGGAGACTTGGTGACGGTGACCGAAAGTCACATCTATAGTCAATAATAGCTGTCAAATAAGGAAACAATGGCATGGTTAATGTCATAGTTAAACATAACAGATCTGAAAGGTAGGGTGACAAAATTGATGGCACATTTAGAACGCATATGAAGGATCTAGTCATAATGATGCCATGGGTATGTCATGATGGAATCTAAGCCCAAGGTAGCGTTATAAACAACGAACTGGTCACTGTATGAACCTCATTTGGAAGGGTTGTGCTAAACAAAGTTAACGAAGAGTTGAGTTGAGATGGTGTAGGAAGCTCCACTGTGTAAGGTAGTGGTAGATGAAGGAGCGATGCAGACCTCCATGGAAACCAGGAAACCTATGATTAAGAATGTTGTCTTGGTTGGATGTGACGACCAAGGTGTGAGTACACCGATGCATTTGATGGTAATAAAAGTCTCTTGTGAAGTTCTCCTTGGCTATGTTTCTCCCCGTCGGTCTGAGGGGCCGACTCCAATGTCCATAAGGTATTTGGATGGGACCCAAATTCCTGCCACATTTAACTAAGTCTGTAGGAAGAGGGAACCAAGTCCTTCAGGCCGCAGCAGATGAAGCCGAAAGAACCAAGTAGGCATATGCGGCTAGCGTCCGACTACAAGAACGGACCAAGTGGTTAGATGTGGGGCTCAAGATTGGGACGATAGACACTTTGTGAAAGGTGAAAACACATGGAGAATGGGGTAGAATTCATCGGAGCTATAGCACAATGGCATCGCCAGTTAGATTTAAGTCTAGAATTTTGATTACATGTGCTGCAGTTGACATTGAAGGAAGAAGTTGTGGCCAAACTACAAGTCGACAAATATGGAAACAGTCATAGACTGATGCATATGTGATAGTTTCTTCTCTTCAACATCGAGGAAGACACCATGGCCAGCTCACGTGGCTCGAGGACGAGCCACAAGACTATGTTTGGGGCCTGTTGGTAGGGGTTTGGGGTAATTGAGTTGCGTAGCACCTTGGAGGCTACACAAGCTCACATGACACCGCCTAGGACCAAATTAGCATGATAGGTGGAAGAATAACCATTTTTGGAATTTATTATGCAATTTTGTACCAATTGACCATGTTTTGTGGATATAGGTCACTAGTTTTTAAGAAGTTAGTTAGAATTGGACCTTGGATGTAAAGGCGTAAGCTTATATATAGAATTATAATTGCAATTGTAAGAGATCAGAGATCAGATCGAAGAACATTGATTTGGAAGATCAATCGATCAATCCATGTTGTGATCTGAGAACTATGTTTGATCTTGTTGCTTCATTTTGTTCTTGAGTAGTTTGGCTCTATCTGTGTTGACCAGGTATTGAATCTTGGGTTTTGATCATTCTCCTGTTATGGGGAATTACTATATGATTTGGATCTGTTGCGTAGAAGTATTGTGGCATGATATATGTTGCCCTAAATTGATCTTGTCTCTTATTTATTTTCTGTCTTTATTTTTTGCAATGTCAATGATGGTGTTTTCTGAATATATTGTATGAATGAATTACACTACTACAATGAATAAGTGAATGATGCAATCTGTTAGCGATCTGTTAGTTATGTTGAATCCTGTGACACTAATTTACTATCTCTGAATAATTGGATCATTATGTTGTTGAGTCACCGATTCCCTGTCCTCCCTTCTTACTACTGGAAACTTGGTTTCGACATCTCTCCCTTGAACATCTCAGGTGAGACTTCATCCCCACTGTGGGTGTTGCTGGGGAGGGTGAAACCTATCTAGGCCAGTGTTGAGGGACGTCGCGCTGGTCGAGTGTCAACAGAGTGAAAACCCCTGTCGAGGAGGCTTTGTTGGTGGGTTTACCCAACACAGTTTTATGAATATCCTCATCGCGGATCCTTAACTGATGGTATCCATAACATAGGTCAATGTTCAAAAATATATTGGCTCCTCCAACTTCATCAAACAAGTCATCGATCCTAGGGAGTGGGTATCGGTTTTTGATGGGAATATTGTTAAGTTAGTGGTAATTGAAGCACATTTGCATTGTACTATCCTTATTCTTTATGACAAGTATCAATGATCCCCAAGGGGATTTACTAGTTCAGATATATCCCTTTTCAGTTAACTCCTGCAACTTCATCTTGAGTTCCACCAACTTTGGTGTGCTCATGTGGTAAGAGGATTTTGAAGCTAGAACTGACCCTAGGGTCAGTTCTATGGAAAAATATCAGTCTCGTTTTAGTGGTAATCCTGGTATATCCTGAGGAAATAAATCCATAAATTCTATGAGAACTGTAAAGTCCTTTATGTGACGTTCCTTTTCAGCATCTATGTCTTGGATGTTCACTACAAATAGTTTGTAGCATTTCCTAATGCACCTCTTTGATTGTAAGGAAGATATTTTCCTTATGGAAACCTTCTTAGGTATGCCTAAAATCTTTACCTGATTCCCTTTTCTATCTGTACACAATACTGAATTGTGTAAAAAATTGATCATGACATGGTGGTGTTCCAACCATTCCATGCCAATAAGCATATCATACCATCCTAAGGGTAGAATGTTAAGATTTATCCTAGCATGGAAACCATTCAGGTTTACCTCACAATATCTAACTATTTTAGAAAGATTTCTTTTTGTACCCATGGCTAATTTTATCAGCCAAGTTTTCTCATGTTTAACTCTACCTATTTTACATCTTTCTATGATTTGAGGTGATACATAACTTTAGCAAGCACCGGGGTCAATCAAAATTGAAATGGAAGTGTTTGAAACCTTACCAACTATCTCAACCATGGTATCCTGATGGTGTTCTTGTCGGCCATACAAGGATGCATAAATCCTTGATGTTTGAGCTATGTCCTCTACCATTGGTTTTTCCTGTAAATTGTGCAAGACTCCATTGGTCTTGTTATTACAGTCTCTGGCATAATGGGGCCCTTGCAATTTCCAACATTTGATTTGCAACGGGGCAACATTGGCTTTGCCATTTGCTTTCATTCTGTTAGCTTTCAGTGCTGGTACATATGGATTTTTACATGTCTTTTTGAAGTTCTTACTTGCTATAAAACCATTTTTCTATTTTCTGTAAGGAGGTGGGTTGAAACCCGGTTTGCAGTTGTCCAAGAAGGTCCTAGACGAATCTCTACTTTTGTTGATGTTTTATTGCCTCAGCTATCCATGCTCATGGCAGAGCCTAGCTTTGTGTAGGGTGGTGTCCAATTTTTTAGGCTTGTAAAATTCAATCCTCTCACAAAAGTTGGGAGGAAGACATCCTAAAAACTACTATATTTTCACTTTCTCGTCCTTTATGTATGGCACATAATGTAATAGATCCAAAAATATATTAATAAAAACATACATGGTCATAGAACCCATCCTTAACTCATGAAACTGTTTCACCTTTATGTTGAAGAACCTTTCAGGCATGTATTTCTCCGAAAATGTTTTGCGAAATTTACTCCATCGTATTTATTTTACCTCATATTTCTTGGTATGCTTTAGATCTCTCCACCATCTAGCTTCTTTTCCATTTAAATTATAGATGACTAGAGGGGATTTCATCTCACTACAATAGGTATGTACTCAAAATTATTTTCTCATACCTAGTAGCCATTCTTTAGATTTCTCCCCTGTGTTCATCTCTCCTTCATAGGTTGGTTCTTTTATCTTTTTGAACTCTCTGTGGAGATTGTCATAATTTATATGATTCTTTATGCAAAGAGAAGTAGAATTATCACTAGAAAGATTGCGATAATCTCTTTATGGAGGTTCAAGGGTGTGTTTTTATTTTCCTTCTTCTTTTAGGCTGCTGGCCTGTTTATGCTAAAATTATTTCTTGAACCTGTTGGTTGAATGAGTAGGTTATCCATGTGGGCTTCCTCCCGTCATGTTTTGCAATAAATCTTCATTAATTTATTGCTACTCTTTTCTTTCATTCATATCATCATCCTTGAAACTCTGTAAGTATGCTTGCCGACTTTCTATGGTTTTTAAGTATATCAGAATTTAGTTCAACCACCAGTTATTCTTCCCACATGGGAGTATTCAATTTTCCTTGCTGACTATTATATTCTTCCATGTTGATGATCTGAATTGTTCTTTGAATCTTGCAATGTGAAATTTTTGAGAACACAAAAAATTTATGTTAGTTAACAAAATTCTGAAAACATAATTAATTCTTGGCAAAGAAATGTTTGGTATTCCCATAAGGTCTCTTAGTGTTGAAACTAGGATTTGATAGCACTTGTAATGTCCCCAAAATTTGAAAAAAATATTGTAGGCTGGTTAAATACTACCTATTATGGACATTAGTTTATCTTTTGTGGAATATGTCTATCATGGTTTACTATATCTAAGTGTCGCAAGCTTCCTTTCCCTTTCTATGTATTTCCCTGTGTAATGCTGATGTAATTATGCACTATTCTTTTAACATATATTTAACATATGTTCAATATTCTAGGATAGTGTTCACTATTTAACATATATTTGCATATGTTGGTTCAATTATGTCTTACTTCATTTTTATTTGTTTTGTATTTTGTTTATGGATTTGTTTATTAAAATTTCTAAATCACCTTTAGCTGTTAATGGGTGTAGTGGCAGGATTTGTATCCCTTAAGGGACCACTCAAAAAGGTAAAAATATTCCTCTTGCTTTTACGGGGTATACTTAACTCATTGCGAACTAATGCAAACTTCTACTTTTTTGCAGGTTAATTTAGTGATGGAAATTATCTAAAACAGTGAAACGTAACATCCTACATCATGATATCTATGCTACCCGATCCTATGGATACCGAGGATGGAAGGACTAAAGTCTTGTCCTAGATGTTCTTACTTTCTATATTTACGTAGAGTTGGGATTATATGACCTGTATCTTTATGATTGACATTATTTTTATGGTTTGAGGTTATGATAATTTCATCCACTTGATATTTATTTTATAACATGTAAATTGCAATGTGTATATCCTAGGATTTAAGGATTAAATCATAAATCATGGAAAACATTATGATAAGTCTGTAGAAAGACTAGGGGTTATGTGTATACCTTTCATGGCATATTTCATATTCCATGAAACTATGGCTTAACGATTCCAAACAGGGTTTGATGGGGGTTTAGTGCAATTGAGAAAACCTTGTGGTTTTAACTATAGAGAGGTGGGTAAAAATTGCATTGATAGTGGGAACAATGGTGGCATATTTATGGATCCTTGGGAAATGGATAAAATGAGCCCTAAAAAATGGTCTGGTCATTGTTTGGATTCATTTGTTTATGATTCTCATTGTCTGCATGGTTTTGTATCTCGTGTTTTCATGCTGCATGGAGTAACATGAGTTTAATATGTTGATAGCTATGCTATTAGTCTGGTTTTGCATCGTTGTTTTGTTTTTTTTTTTCTATTTGAGGTTTATCACACTCCTCAGGGATCTGTGTTTCGATTTGTAGGTGACAGGAGTGGCTTTGATTCAGGGATTGTTGGTAGATCTCTGGACTGTCTACATAACCCTTTAATGGGTAAGCTCTCAAAAAGTATAGGCCTTTTACCTCTGTGTGTGAGTAACATAGTGTTGAGCTTTGTGTTGAAAGGGTTAACATTGTATTTGTTTTGTTTATGGGTTCAAATGTTTGGGTCCATTGAGATAATAGGCATCCAAGAGATGCGTTTGTATTTACTATTTCATTGTCGGTTGTAAGTGTGGATACTTTGAGTTGTGTTTGTCCAGACGAAGACTCAACTCTGTAATATATTCTGGTTTGTTTCTTGATCATATGGTTTGATATATTAATGGAGAACTCTATGTTTTTGTTTTTAAATGATGTGAAAACTATGGCGTGTCAATGCCATTGCTTGCAATGGAACTATGTCAAATTGTGACAAGGTGCATTTTACTTGTAAACATTTGTAATTGTGGAATGTATGGTTTATTTATCGTGGTGAGGGTTTATTATTGCTACAACCCTTATCTTTGTATATTGCTGCATATTTTTGTTAAGGTCTTGGCTATAACAACGTTGATAGTAGGGTTTAATTATTTCTTCTTTGCATTTAAAAATTTTGGATTTCACTTTAATGTTTTTTATGGTGGGCTTTCTACCTCACAGCCATGATCATGGCTCAGCCTTGGTATGGAAACACAACATGCACATTTTATTGTTTTATGTTTATTTAGAGCTATGACAGTGTAGCATTTTAATTTTTGGTTAAAATCTAGGGTTTATAGTTGTGAGCTTGGTAGTTGCCACTCATCCTTCTTGCGAAAATGCAGTCGATGAAAATTTGTTCGATGTTACTGGGTTTGTTTGGTTCTTCTAGCATAACATATAATTGGTGTAAAAAATTATGGTTTATGTGGAATCTTTTATGGGAAGTGTGTAATGCGAACCCTTTATGGTTTTATAGCGTGGGTGTTTTAAAATCAATACCTACAGGATTCAATTCCTAGACATGTGTTTGATTTGGTTTTTGTTTTTTAATTAGTGTAAGCCTACATGATTCAATCCTGGGTTGTCTAATGCTTGGACTCGTGTTTGACACAGCATTATATTTTTGTTTTGGCAATGATCCCAATAGGATTTGATCCTAGGATTTTCAAAGGATAAGTTGTTTAATGGTTTGGTTTATATTATGAGTATAATTGATTCTTGGTGGTTGGTTTAGAGTAGTTGCTATACTTTGTAATTTTTTAAGATGCAACATCGAAATGGGATTTAATTTATGTTTTATTCACAGTGTTTCTGGTACACTTGTATATAGTGGAATTCAATGCCTGGATTAATAAACGTGCTGGAAATATGAGATCCGCCAGCATTGGAATATGTAGAGTTATATTTTAATGGAGATAATTTCATTTTTGTGGGTTTTAATTAGTTATTTTGGTTGATAGTTTATTAATTCTTTTAAATATAATTTAATTCTAGTTAACACTCTTCCACTCAGATATTTGACCTTTGGCATGTGGGTTTTATAAAAGTTTGATGTGTATATCAACTCTACTTTACTTTTGTATTGAAGTTCGAACAACAAGAATCTAGCTAACTTAAATAATCTAGACTCTCCTAGAAAAGTACACCATTAGAGAAAACTAAATTCGAAATGTAAATGATGAAAGAGTAATGCAGAAGTAATAGAGGCCATATTTTCCTATGGTTTTTAAAAATGATAGAAGTATATGTGACAGTCTATAATTAATAATAATAATAAGATCTATATTTTCTTAACTAGACAATCAAGGTTAAGAAAACAAAACACTCGTGTAGCATAATCTTTATTTTTAGGGTTTGTATGCATATTAAAACTAAAATAACCCTAGCCATTCTTTTAAGGTTATGTATAAATAATATAGCTACAACAACAGATACTATTTATTATTCCAGATTTTAATCCCTTCATTTAGTAAGAAAACATGTATAAAATATGAGGAAAATAAAGAAAACCCATACCTTCAAATTGAAGCTATTTTAATCGGTGGAAATCTTGCACACTTAGACACACAACATTAACACAAACATAGACAATTCTAACCTCTCTTTAGTTAACCAAGTAATTTGGGAACTACCACATTCCACCCAACCATGACCAGAACCGTTCGTGGTCGATCCCTCCGAACTAGTTCCAACATGCGAGTAGCTTAGAGCTCCTAAGGTAAGGCTTCCCCATCTGGGATAACAGGTTCTTTATCAGTTTTATTTTCCCCTTGGGAACAATTCTCTTCAAGAACTCTCTTGAGAAATAATTAAATAAAATCATGGAATAATCAAAAGATCCCCCAACCTCTCTTTGGATTGGGTCTTTATAGAGAGACATTTAGGAAAATGAGCAGTTAAATTAGTAATCATTTATTTTCTTGAAATAACCATTTTTACTTAATTTAGGTGAAATTAATATTTATTTAATTTAACTTAGGAACTATTTGACTAGTTCCTACTTTGACTCATTTAGGTATTTTAATAGTTAATTAGTATTAGTAATAAATAATAATAAATAGGTCCTTCCATTATTATTTATAGTTACTAGTATTAATACTTATGATTACTCTTTTATATACATTATATATAAACTAGATATTTATATATATATCATTTGTTAACATTTTAACATTAGGTATCATATAGCATGATCCCTAATCACATGACACTTTTGTTTTTAGCTTATACTCACTTCATTATTAAGGCCTTGAGTTAGGGGTTAGGTCAACTAGGTTAGAAAACTCTAAACCTCCTTGCATGTTGGATTACCTCGTTTAACATGTTAGTTCTTCAATATTTGACGAGATACATAAATTCGAATTTTTCTTTAATCAATATAAAAATAAGTGAGATGAGATCAATTTTCTATCATGTTCTCCATTTATTAATGTCCTATGTGTTCTATATTACTGTTCCATCGGGAGGAGAAGGGTTTTTTTATGACTCATCTCTATTTCCCTTCCCTCGCCTCTCATAGGGTACCATAACAAATTTTCTCCTTCAATGATATTGCGTATTTATAAAAATTAAAATATTTATATAGGTTCATGTTTATGTTAAAACATTAGTAAAGAAATAAACTAAAAAAAATGCTCTATCTATCTATAATAATAAATCAAATATAATATTAATCATAAAAAATATAATATAATATGATAATAATCCTAAAACAAATATGCAAATGATAATGCAACATTATGACTATAAGGATCAAACTTAAATTATGGACCCACCTTTGTTAGAAGACATTTATGGCCGATTATCCTAAACTCATGGAGATTTCATCCTCCAATTATGAACATGACTACTCAAGTATCCCATTGGTGCCAAATAACCAGTCTAAGAACATTGTTGGTGCTAAATGTTTTGTGTTGGCTAGAGACGGGTTTGGTGGGTTTTGAGGGGAAAATAGTTGTGAATTGGGTTTGGAGTGATTACGAGGCATTTATTAGGCCACCATTGATACTTGTTGAGGAAATTGTCATGAATATTCACAATTCTTGCGGGTTTAGAATTTTGAGGGTTTATGGGTTGTGAGGGAAAGTAGTTATGGATTAGGTATGGAGACATTTTTGGGAATTTATTAGACTAACAGTGACACCCATTAAGGAAGTTGTGATTCCTATTCACAATTGTTGAGGGTATATGATTTGGGTAGTTATATTTCAATGCTTCTATGGATAAAAGAGAATTAGAGAAAACCTAGTTTTTAATGAAATTTTATCTTTTAGAATTAGACAAAATCTAGTTTTGAATGAAATTTTAGCTTTTAGAATTAGAGAAAACCTAGTTTTGAATGAAATTTTATCTTTTAAATGTTAATATTGGTTATAATCGCAAAGCTTGATTAATGAATGTTCAAAACTATCCAACATTCAGATTTTTATTATGAATATTCAAACATACACATCTACGTTATGGCATTTAACTAAATTGTGATGGCCTTCCATCGTCCTCGATCCCATTAGTTAGTCTAGATTCAACTTGGTTGTTTCCTTCATAAGATATCAATGTAAGTGATGACCCAGAAAGCATTCATGAAATAAGTGGTATAGGGATACCATGTGAAGTTGTTAAGGTAGGTAGGTTGCGAAAAGCAAGTGTCATTGTTAATCTTCTCTTCAAACCCATTCATGTTCTGTTGTGTTGCATTCATACCGGTTTGTTTTTATTCCCATTCATAGTGTTACTGCACTGATGTCAACCAGTCCTTATAGACAAGTCCTTATTAGTGCAATTGAAACCATAGAAGTTGAAATATCCATACATACTATCAAATTATCTTTCAGGAGATGTTGCATAGTTGTTTCCTTTCAATTTAGTGCCCGCAACCCACATCTTGGTTGTCAATATTATTTTCAAAACCTCCAAAAATAATAATGCCCTTGGCTAATGTAACCATGTAGGCTTTAGATAATATATACCTCCCTGTAGAGGTATATGCAAGCCTATCATGCTCAGAAGCCTGTCATATTGGAATACATCTCCAATCTCAACTTCGGTAACAGATTCAATATGATTCTTGGAAAGATCTTACCAAATAAATTTCAACTTATCTGATGCATATTCGAACACTTTTATGGTTTGTGTATCACCCTCTTTCTCCAATCATTGAACTTTGACACCATTGACCTCCTTTCATGGGCCTCTTTGTAGGAAACAGTTTCATCTTTTTGCTATTGAAGTTGGCAGTAAGTATTTCTTCATGCTCCTTTCTCCGTTTACTCTTTGGCAGGAGATCCTCAAGCTTTTGTATCCATTTACTCTTGGGCGGGGATCCTCAGGTTGGTTCAAACTCGAAAATTCCTCTTGAGTCACTTACACTCACACAGACACCTCCTAAATTATGCTTTTGCATCTACTCCACTCGTTGTCTGTGATACTCAAGTCTCTAGACTAAATCATGGAAGTCTGACACCACTGAACTCTTTTCAGGGGCCTCTTTGTAGGAAACATATTTCATCTCTTTTCTATTGAAGTTGGAAGTAAGTATTTCTTCAAGCTACCTTTCTCCATTTACTCTTGGGTAGGGGATCCTCAAGTTGGGTCAAACTCGAACCTGCCTCTTGAAGTGCATGTTTGTGTTCACTGACATGGACGCCTCCTATGTAACAACCCAAAATTTCATAAAAATATTTTATTTTTAAGTGACGTAAAATGTATAAAGTTGCATCTAAGTAACTGCTAACAGTTAGCAGAAAATGAAACAGCTTATAACAGATCAATGATTTGTCCAATTAAAGGAATCTGTAAACTAAAGGATGTAAACGTAAACACCTATGTTAGTACTATTAATGAATTAACAACTTTAATTGTATCAGAGTTAGAATAAGGACTTACATTTACCTATTGCTAGATATACCGATGATTTGCTTTTGTCAAGTAGGTAAGAAATCATGTTTGAGATCGGCGCTTACTTAGCATTCTGCTAACTCAATTGGACTGCTAGTTCTTACATGTTTAGCAGGTAAGCGTAAGACTCTGTAGGTGTTATTTAATGCTAGTTTAAGAAAAGGTTAATTAAGCTGCTTGTCTTGAAAGAGGTAATATAAATTCTTCTTCATTGTTATAAGCCTATAAATGTATTTATAACTAACCCCATATTTACTTTCCATCAAAAACATAAACAATGGTTTAAAATACAAGATAAAGTACTTACCAAATTTCCTTCAGTCGTATGATGATTATCTTCCAAAAGTCTATAGTACATGGTTAATTTTCTTGTGTTTACAGTACTGGTTATTTATAAATTCCCATAGAGACTATAGAGCTCATGGTTTTGGTTTAAGTTTACTTCAACTGCTTAGTGATCTTGTAGCTATTCTCACTTCAACACTCAAGGTTTCCTCTTAAAGCATGAACATGTTCCTATGTTTTTCAATTATAAATTTAACAATGAGTTATTAGACTCTTTATGAGAAAATCTCCATTAATGTTAGTGTTGAGTTTCTTGAAGGCTCCCTTAATTAACAACATAAAGATTTTGTTTTGAGAAGTTTTAGGCTTTTCCTTTTCACTATAGTCATAAGCTATGTTATAATCATTACATACTTCCTTTTACTAGTTCTTTAACTACACCATACTTGTTTGACTTGTTTGCAAGCATGAAGAACTTCTGGGATAAATTAGTATCCAAGTTGTAACCATACTATTCAAATTATAGCTATAGTACAATAGTATTTCAAGATATAACAATTGTGTTAAGTTATAACCTAAGGGCAGTATTACCTACCAAACAACTACTATGATGAAATCGAAATGATGGCAAGCAAATATTATATGGTTTAAACTTATACTTTGTTAATTTCCATGGCATATTATATATCGATGGCATGTTGCTTATCATTAGCAATCATAGGTCATATGGTAATTTCCAATGATATATTTTAAAATGTTTTGTGCAACGCTAACTTAAAGTTTCGACCCACACTTGTTGAAATTTTTGGAAGGGCACTGTAGAAATTCATGCCAGCAAT
>LPNX010689164.1:49241-153340 GCA_001517045.1 Pseudotsuga menziesii | reverse complement strand
CCCCCATAGGTGTAAAAAGCTGATCCCAAATATGTCATGAGGCTCACGAATTGGCAAGGGCGCATGGGAAAGCTAATGAGTGATGAAATGGCAGCTCATACATGATTTTTCATGGAGGAAAGAGTGGAGGATGAAAGGGGAATAAAATAGGTTCACCTCACCTAGTCTTGCTTTCCTTATGTGCTTTAAAAACTGGAAAAGCAGTCAACAAAGAAGAAAAAGCAGAAGGGCACCTAGGAGGCCAGGAATAAAGCAGATTTGATTCCTAAGGCTTTCCCAAGTGCTACATGAGTCAAACATTGCAAGTTTGACCTCTATGGATAGGCAATTAGCAACTTGAACATGGTGGGACTCATGAACTAGGCAAATAAGACAAAAATAAATGAATTAATGTCTAAGTGGGTAATACTATGGGTTTGATTACTCTAACACCCCCCCTTAAGCCTGACTTTATGAGTAATAAATCAAAATATAGGGCCTAGCAACAAGGCTTAGTCACCCTTTTACATACTGCAAGTCCATATGAAACAAGGAAAGAGGCAAAACCAACTTGGGAAAATCCTCCCTTAAACATGGACTGTAAAACAAAATTGTAGAATCTTGTCTCAACTCATGCTTTGACAGCATGATCAGCAATCCCCAGCAGTGATTTGAGATTGCTAAAGGTCTTCTCACAAAATGCTTTGGTGAAGAAATCAGCTACTTGCTCTGAAGATGAACAGAAGAGTAGGTGAATGGTGCCATCATGCACAAGCTCTCTGATGTAGTGCATGTGAATCTCAATGTGTCTGGTTCTCTGCTTCTGAACTGGATCTTTGTAGATTCGAATGGTACTCTGGTTATCACAGTAGATGGTAGTTGAGTACTCAGGTTCGAAACCACACTCTCCAAGTAAACCCTGCAACCATAAACACTGAGTTGCTGCATTGACAACTCCTCTGTACTCAGCTTCTGTAGATGAGAGTGCAATGGCACTCTATTTCTTGCTTGACCAGCTGATTGGCCCTTCTGCAAGCATGAACACATAACCTGAAGTGGACTTCCTGTCTGTGCTATCACCTGCCCAATCACTGTCAGTAAAACCAATTAACTCAAGGTCAGAATTGGCTTTATAGAAAATCCCATGTGTCCTCGTTCCCTGAACAAAGCTAAGGATCCTCTTAGCTACTTTCCAATGGATCTCATGGGGCTGATCCATGAATCTAGAAGCAACACTGACTGCATAACAAATATTAGGTCGAGTATGTGTCAAATACAATAAACATCCAATCAACTATCTATACAAAGTTTTGTTTACCATCGGTGGAGAATCATCTTCCTCTAGCTTCACTCCTGAAAGGAAAGGAGTTTTGCTTGCTTTACAATCTTGCATTCTGAATTTGATCAACAAATCCAAGGCATATTTGGACTGGTGCACCTTGATTCCAGCTTTGGTTGGAGCAATATCAAGCCCCAGAAATTGACTTAAGAGCCCCAAATCTGTCATGGAGAAGGCTTGGTTCATAGCTCCTTTTAGGGAAGCAATCTCAGCCTGTGAGATTCCTGTAATGAGGAGGTCATCAACATATAACACAATGATCATTAATGAACCACTAGTTACCTTCAGATAGACATTCGAATCTAATTTGCACTGAACAAAATTCAGAGATAGCAAGAAGCTATCTATCTTGGCATACCAAGCCCTGGGGGCTTGCTTTAGCCCATACAATGACATTCTCAACCTGCACACAAGAGAATGGTCAGTAGAAAAACCTTGGGGCTGCTGCATATATATCTCCTCAGTGACATCACCATTCAGAAAGGAACATTTTACATCCATATGATGCATTAGAGGAAATTTCAACTCAAAATGGGCCTCCTAAAATGAACTCATAAAATAATAGTGAAAATAATAAAATAATATTTATTAATTTTGGATGAAGAAAATTAAAAAACTACTTTTTTCTTTGTATTTTTGACATATCTCCCTGTGTTTTTACTCAAATTTCGATCAAGAGAGATCGTTGGATGCGGAATTAAATTCCGCATCCAACGAGTACCTACTCGGCATACTTTTGATGGACCCCACTACCCCAAAAACAAGAAATACCTGAAAAAATGTAATGATGACATCATCATTATGTTTTTTCAAGTATTTCTTGTTTTTGGGGTAGCGGGGTCCATCAAAAGTATGCCGAGTGGGTACTCGTTGGATGCAGAATTTAATTCCGCATCCAACAAGCTCTTCCGATCGAAATTTGAGTAAAAACACAGGGAGATATGCCAAAAATACAAACAAAAAAAGTAGTTTTTTTATGATACCTATCCCCAAATTTATATTAAAAAAGTGTTTAAGACCTATACGGTATTTCAAATTTAAAGCAATTTCATTGGCTAACACATGATGACATGGAATTTGAATAAAAGTTAAAAGGCCCATTTTGAGTTGAAATTTCCTCTAATGAACCTCCCATTGCCTTGATGCTGCAATGGCTAGAGGTAGCCTGATTGAATCCATCTTCGCCACTGGGGAAAAAGTCTCATTGTAATCGATTCCATGAACCTGTGAGTAGCCTTTAGGTACCAATCTATCCTTGTACTTTAGTGGTGAACCATCAGCAGCAAATTTGGTCTTATAGACCCACTTACACTGTACTAGTTTTCTCCCTGGAGGAAGATCCACTAGCTCCCATGTGTTGCTCTTCTGTAGCGAGTTGAACTCCTCATTCATGGAAACTTGCCATATTGGATCTCCTACTACTTCTTCATATGTTTTAGGATCAGACTCCACCATCAAATAGCATTTTTCAGCAAACTCAGGATCCTTCATGCACAGACCACTCTCAAATTGAGATCTAGTCCTCCTTGGGTCATTGGGATCCCCAGCTAGCTCACCTGCTGCATGTAGTGTCTTGGCTGCCCATTTAGGCCTTGTGGGGATATTTGGGTCTACAATAAACTCATCACCATCAGACAAATCAGAATCAGCATGTTCAACAAAATTTTTACTTACTTCTTGAGGTTCAGGTGGTGAAGAGGCTTCACCAATCTCCACTTCTGCAAGGGGTTCTTCTTCAAACTGAACACACCTTTCAATGAAGGCTTTGTTTGTTCTCAAGTTTATCAACTTGTACCCTTTTGAATCTTCAGAGTATCCCACAAAAATACACTCTTGGCTTTGGGGCTGCAAAGCCTTCCTCTTCTCTGTCGGGATTCTAGCCCATGCCTTTGAGCCAAAAATCCTGAAATGGGTCACATCTGGCTTGTTCCCACTCCATGCTTCAAAGGGAGTCATGCCATACAAATATTTGTGAGGCACCCTATTCTGAATATAGGCTGCATAGTTGATAGCTTCAGCCCAGTACTTTGGTGGCAAATTTTTGTCCTCCATCATGCATGTTGCCATCTCCTTCAATGATCTGTTCTTCCTCTCTGCAACACCATTTTGCTGTGGTGTGTAGGGGATAGAATGCTGCATCTGAATACCTGCATCTGCACAATAGTTAATAAACTTAGACTTGACATACTCACCGCCATTGTCAGATATGAGGACCTTGAGTTTTCTTCCACACTGGTTTTCAACCAAAGCCTCGAAGACTTTGAATAGGCCAAAAACTTCTGACTTGTGTTTCATGAAGTGAACCCAACAATACCTGGAGAAATCATCAATAAAGGTCAATGCATATTTGGCCTGACTCATGGACATATGAGGGAATGGGCTAGCAACATCACTGTGAATCAGCTCGAGGGGTGCAGAGGTTCTCTCATCGCTGGCTTTCTCAAATTTGTGCTCTGGGTGTTTTCCTAGGATACAGCCTTGGTAGACTCCTTTGGAAAATTTTATCTTCGGAAACCCTATGACCATATCTTTCTCACTAAGATCAGACAAATACTTGTAATTTAAATGGACAAATCTTTCATGCCATAGCTTGCTAGCTTCATTAGCATGGATAAGAAGAGCAGAGGGGTTTGAGTAAGGCAGGAAGTGTGAAAACATGTATACCTTTTGAGCATGATTCGCTACTCCTTTTGCAATGATCCTTCCACTTGAGATTTCTGTGATCTCAACTTCATCTGGTGAGAATATGACTTTCTTAGGAGACCCAGTGTGGGTCATCTGGTACACTGACAGAAGGTTGGAGGCGAGACCAGGGACATACAGCACATTGTTGAAGTTACCATGATCAAGATCTATCCTTCCTTTGCCTTTACTTTCAGTGAGAGAGTCATCTCCCAGTACAATAGATGGTCCTTTCGAATTGTCCAGTGAGGAGAAGGCCTCCTTAGTCGAAACCATGTGTCTTGAAGCTCTAGAATCTATGATAAAACTGGGTGAGCTTGATGTGCTAGCAACTAGAGCATGAACTCTCTCTCTGTCATCCGAACTTGATCCTCCTTCTCTCTTCTTTGAGCGTTCTGGAAGGGAGATACCATTCTTCTCCAACAGTTGAGTTAGCATGTATATCTGCTTTTTCATACAAGAGCTTTCAGTGTGATTGCCCTTCGAACAGTATGAGCACTTGTTCATTTCACCTTTGTTTTTCTTCTTCTGGGTATTTTTCTTGGGACCTTGTTGATCCTCTGGAGACTGCTTCTTGTCTCTTCCTTTCTCAGGTGGATTTTTAGCTTTCTTTTTGCTTTTTGAATCCACCCTCGAATCTCCAGCAACCGGAGCTTGGTATTTGGAAGGTTTGATGGTGCCCATCATCACCAGCTTGTCTTGTTCCTGTGTGAGAGATTCCATGAAATCTGCGAGGCTAGGCATCTTCCAGGTTCGAGCTATGAGTTTTGTGGCATAGAAGGTTGAAACAAATAATGAGTAATCAGGTCCTAGCTTCAAGAGGATGGCCAACACGAGCTGATCATTTTTCTTTTCAATACCACACTGCTTCAGCTGCAAAAATAGTGCTTTGAACTTGGAGAAATATAGCTGCAGGGATTCAAAGCTGTTGGGACTCAGAGAAATCAGCTCATTTTTGATCTGATGTCCCCCCATCTCATCTGTCTTTCCAAAAAGCTCAGACAGCTTCTCCCATACTTGATCCAATGAAGTTAATCCATTGAGATGGAAAAGGAGGTCTCGAGAAATTGAGACATAGGAGGCCATAGGCCTCATCTCTCCGATTGTGCCATTTGATCTTCTCTGCAGCAGCATTGGGCTCTACTTCTGTATCCATAGTCACCTTGTAGAGGCCTTTCGCTCTCAACAATATCTCCATCTCTGCTTTCCATTCAAAATAGTTGAAGGGAGTGAGGATAGTTTTCTGTGAATCCATAGCTTTAGAAAATCTGTTCCGGCTGTCAGTAGAAGGATCCCAGTCTTGATGTCGAACCTGCAAAACAATTTTTGAAGGAGAGTAATAACCTACAATGGCTCTAATACCATGTAGAAATTCAGGCCAGCAATAGATTAATTTTACCCACAACAATTATCAATTGATCATGCAAAATTGCTAACAATGGAGACTGAATATGGAGCTGTAAAACAAAATTATATTAACTGAGTGTACAATAGCCAACCATGTAATAAAATAGGCTGCTGAATATATAGAATACATGAGGAAATCAAATGCATAAGGAAGCATCCAAATCTAGCATAAAGCAGGCTTACCCAAAATAGGAGAATCCCCCATAGGTGTAAAAAGCTGATCCCAAATATGTCATGAGGCTCACGAATTGGCAAGGGCACATGGGCAAGCTAATGAGTGATGAAATGGCAGCTCATACATGCTTTTGCATGGAGGAAAGAGTGGAGGATGAAAGGGGAATAAAACAGGTTCACCTCACCTAGTCTTGCTTTCCTTATGTGCTTTAAAAACTGGAAAAGCAGTTAACAAAGCAGAAAAAGAAGAAGGGCGCCTAGGAGGCCAGGAATAAAGTAGATTTGATTCCTAAGGCTTTCTCAAGTGCTACATGAGTCAAAAATAGCAAGTTTGACCTCTATGGATAGGCAATTAGCAACTTGAACATGGTGGGACTCATGAACTAGGCAAATAAGACAAAAATAAATGAATTAATGTATAAGTGGGTAATACTATGGGTTTGATTATTCTAACAGGCATGTGGATAGGATTTCATCCATTCATTGTTTGACTTAAAACCATGCAAACCCTACTCCTTTGCATTTTCAGACCAAGGGTTCTCCTTCTTTCTGCATGAGTTGTGAGCTCGCGGCCATGAGAGGCATGTAACCACATTTATCCATGGGCATTTCACCTGCAAATGCTATATTGTGACTATTGGGTAACGTCCTTTATGGTTTGGGTTCTCCTATGTGTTGAAGAATACATCGCAAGTGTGGTTGTTGATTTCTCAATGTGGCTTGAAGTCTGTACTTGTCTCACTCTTGCAACTTCTCACATATAGCTTCTACATTATAAACTTGAGTCGATTTTCTTACCTTCTCCTTCACAAAGGTGAATTCAATGGTTCTTTCCTTTCGTTTCGGTGCCAACATGACCTAGGTGGCCATCTCTTCTCAGTTTTGACTCTAGTTAATAGGTAAAACTTACCCTATCTCAAATTTTCTTTTTCATTTGATTATCTTTACGAGGGTTTTCTTACCATATTATGCAAACCAGTATTTAAGATGTTTTGGTTTGGAATTGCATGTTCCTGCTACCGACTCCAATACTGTGGGAAGGAATGAGCTCATACTTCAGTCCTTTCATGGCTTCCAATTGGTAAGCCCTGGTTCCATCAAGGGTTCTTCCTGCATGGGGTTATGGTTGTTGGAAGTTCTTTTTGTGCACGGCCTCGGTTTTCTGTTAGTTATGATTTAAATATTGCTTATTGTATGTCCATGCTTTTAGAAACCCTCATGGGTACTTCGTGCAAGGTGAAGAAGGCTCTTGAAGCCGTGATGTAAAATGGTTTTTAAAAGATGTTTTTAGCCTTACGGATTGCACAATTTAAATGCTTTCATTTTTATTTTAAAAGAGCCCAACTCTGAAATCAGAGAGGCTTGTCGACCTCTGTCTAGTTTACTTCAATTTTTACAGTAAATTTTAGTAATGAAGACTATGAAACAGTCGAGGTTGTAATGTGAACAGGATTTTGTTCTCATGTCAGCAAATATTTTGATATTGTTTAACATAAAAGAATTTTTTGTGCATTCTGGTTTTATTAGTAGGCCTCAGATTCGACCCTTTGACTCTAAAGTCTATAATCCATTCCTTAATAAAGGATTCTGTATTTTCAAAAGGTGTAATTATTATTGGATTATTTTAATCAATAATTTGTATATGTAATATATTTCATTATTACCCTATAATTATGATGATTTTCCATACACAGTTTATGGGAAGATTACTGTGTTTTTAAGGGTAATGTTTTATTCTAGTTTTGGCTTTTAAAGGGTTTATTATTATATAAACCCTAGAGTTCGATAACAACTTTATTGTACTTAGTAATTTTTTTAACTCTGTTTGATAATAGATAATAGATAATAGCATTACTTAGAGATATTAGTTTGATACTAGCTATGTTTATCTAATAATTTCCTTAATGATTTTTACAGTTTGTTTTAATTCTTAGTTAAGGAGAATTAGGGTTTTAATGCTGCATACTTCAAAATAGAAATATATTTATCTTTCAGTAACTTCTGTAGTTTTAAAATGATTATAGTAGAAACCTTCGGTCTTAGACAGAGACACACAGTGTCTAGAATTTCAATCTTATAAAAATGTTTTACAAATTATTTTTAATTGTTTCTTTTTTTAGATGTTAGCCTACTTACTATACTTATGTTTAATTATTAAAATGTAATTTGTATATTTTAGTAAGAGTATACTATTCTTTTAGTGTAAAGCTGAAGTAATAAATACAGACAATATCTAATACTTCTTTATAGTAGAAATCATAAGCAAACAAAGTAAAATCTAGTTACATTTTTTCATTCAAGTAAAAGAATCATCTCATTCACCTAAACACACTAGTTGTACTAGAGTACTGCCTGAGTCAGGCGTGGAAAAATACAGTTTGGGAATTCTAATTCTATATGTTTCTCATTTTACATATTCATTTCTATTTCTAACATAATCTATAATTTACCAAGTCTAATATTACGCAGTTATTCTTTTCTTCATAAACCCTAAAATAATGACATGCCTGTAGTTAGAAACTAATAAACATTTTTCTGAAGACTGTAAACAAATATAATAATATAAATACAAATAGAACCCGTTAATGACAAGACGACAATAGCTTAAGGAGGTTGTTCCTCCCAACCAAACTCCTGGAGAACGCTCAGACAACGCTTCCTCATGACCCCTGAGCTTGTTCCTCATCTTCTTGGCAGAGAAATGGGTGGAAAATACAACTTTAAAACCTCTGTCAACTGACTGGTCCAATTACCTCAGTAATTCAAATCTACTCACAATAGTATGAACTTCATCCTAGAAGCTACAACAAGTTCAGTCTCAGCAGTTAACCCCTCAAACTCCCTTCAGTAATCCCCTCCATTGAATTTCTCTTGAGTAAATTCATTCACCCTGAATGATCACCTATAGAAAATGAGCATCCTCAGCTGTCTTTAATGGAAAATTTTATAGAGATGCCTAGGTCTTGTAGGTCAGTTTTGATTTAATGAGCCACCTGCTCTGATTCTGCTTTCTTGGCGAATCATGACCACAAATATATGGAAGTTTCCACTTGCAATAGTTGGAAGTGGTTTGAGGATGCTGCCACTTGTCAATTTACCCTCCACCAAGAATCCTTCACCAATTAACCAGTAAATAGTCTTTTAATAGCTTCCCTAAGCTGTTGTCTTATCATTTATTTATTTATAAATAAAATATTCTGAATTACATGAATTATTCTTTGACCCACTGGGTCATCAATTACAAAATTAGGATAAAATATAACATATGTTCCTCAAATAACATTAAATTTTTTTTGCAAATTGGGGCATGTAACATCCTAAATTCTCCTTTCACATCTTCTCCACCCATTGTCTATGATACTCCTAAATTCTCCTTTTTCTAGCAATCGCCCCTCTCTTTTCTCCATCTTTAACAACGAACAATCCGGCAAGGGACTCCTCCAACAAGTACTTCACACAAAATGGGGTTGAAATCCTGTACTCAAATGTCAACTCTCAAAGTCCACTCTTTTCACTCACCCATGGCTTAAGAAGACATCCAACCAAATCCAAGAAAAGGTGGTTGTTCTTGATATAAATTAAGTTACTTGCACTACTACTCGTACTGTGTAGAGTTCATTACTTTCAGTGAAAATGAAATCATTGGACATCAAGGTTTCAAATTTGTAACCTAGGGTTTTAAGAATTATTTCAAGGTTTTGTTATTGAGGTAGCGCAGAAATGGAATCCGTATACACAACGGGTTTTACCGTAATATTTTTTAAGTTAGTGTTTTAAGAATGGAGTGCTTTAAAAGTTATATGCTTTAATATGGTTGTATATTTTTGGGGTTAAATTGCAAATTTTACGGCACCCACACTCTTTGAGGGTAGTGAGAGGAGAACATTTTGATATCTTATCTAATAGCTTTAAAATGACTAAAGCAAGGTCATCTTTTGGCCAAATTTTAAAAAAAGTTATAAAAAAATGAATAAATTAAGATGACTTAGGGGAGTGGAATTAAAAATAGAAACTTTGAATACTTTTTAATTAAAGTGAATGGGCAAGTGGAATTCAAAATAGATGATGCTAATATTCAATATTAAAAAAATTATTTTTTTATCCAATTATTAGTTTAGGTAAATGTCTAAGGTCACAAGAAAGATTGAATTCTTAACAATAATAATAATATTCATCATCATAATTATCATCTATTTGTACATACTTCCTTTTAGCATCCATGTAACTACTAAAGTATACATGGGTGTACATACCCTTCTCCCTCAAGGATTTGAACCTATGATCTCTCGAGAGGAAACGCATGTTCTGAACATTAAAAATTTTAATTTTATATTTCTCTCAAGGATAGATAGATAAATAGATATTAAGAACATTTGTCTTCTAGTAAACAATATAATTTTTAAATGTTGACTAATTAAGGTATTCACGCTTCTGCTGCAGCTCGATAGGAAGGGTTGAAGAATGGAAATCATTCTTAGGATCATAGAGTTGAACAAGCATTCGAACTCAATCAAGCAAGAACTAGTAGGAAAGAATGTCTCATAACCTTTTCCTTAGTAAGGTAAATGGTCAACAAGGTAGCCAATAACTCATCCTTGAGCAAGAACGCCTCTTCTTTTTTAGGAAGGCAAGCCCACAGATAAGAAATAACACTATTGTTGTAGGAATTTTTTTTAGCCACGACCCTTTACCAGATAACTATAAAATTTAGCATTAAAATCAAATTATTATATATAATTAAAAATAAAACCATCTTATATCTTTTAAAAACTCGAAACATTACTCGTAAAAAAATATGTGATCATTATAAATAAACTTAATTAATTAATAAGGGTGATTATTATGTTTCTTGGGCACATCTCATTAGGGTTTGAAATCTAGACTTAGGTGTTGAAGTCTCTAGAAGTCATCATGAGTCTCTATGCTTGCTAGAAGAACCTAACGCAAAGTACTCCTCGGTTCAATCTTAGGTTTTCATTCTTTATCTTTCTCTAATAGAAGAATATTTAATGGACTATGAGGTATCCCTAACGACATGACAAATATTTGAAACAAGAAATGAATATTATTAGTTGTCGCATCGCAGAATCTTAACACAATCCATTAGGTTACAAAAAAAGTAATTCGACAAAGTTGGAGATTGCATAGGTGTAATAATAGATGAAGATAGGGATACTCACCCTAGAGAATTCAATCCACACAAATCTAATGATCATGATGCTCAATGTTGTTTTCCTCTAGAAGGTTTCGACTAGCACACTCGGTTTAATGGAGGGAAGTTGAGGAAAGCAAAGAAATGAATTTGATTGGATAAGAAGATGGTTAGAATGGAAGTTGGGGTGGATGTAGGAATAGGATAAATCCATAAATTTATGGATGAAGACCTTATATAAATATTATGTGGCAAGCTTGTTAGGGAAGATTTAGTAAAATCACGAATAAAAGAAAAATGGAGCGAGTTTTTGAGTTACAAGCCAATTTTTCACGTCCTTCCAAGAGGTTGAATATGATTCTTTTCTTATAATAAAGAATATGTGGATAAAATATCAAGGAAGAAGTGAATTTTGGGTTCGTAAGAGCTTGTGCTATGATGTTGGAATGTGAGCTTTTGATTAGTTGTAGAACCTTATTATTTGAAATGGTTTAGGTTATCCTTCGAGGATTTCAATTTTTTTTTTCCAACAAGGAACATTGAGGTTCATAATAAACAAAACAGGTTCATTCTCTACTTAAGAGTTAGAATGAAACTAAAAATAAGACATGAATTGGGATAAGATACAAGTCAAGCTAGACACTAGAGATGGCCTTTTTTGAGAAGATAGAATTGGAATTTGGTGTGTGCATTTGGAAACGAAAGTTGGACTACTTGAAACTTCTATAGCGTTTCCTCAAACAACATAAATTTGATCATATTCAAGTAAGTTTGGATAAAAAATATCATCCTCAATTGTCTTTGAAGAAAATTTTCGGGAAGAAGGTTGTGAGGGATGCCCCCATGTCATCTCCTATATCTAATGAAAGAGACACTTGAACTTCGAGAGAGATGGCCCGGATTTTAAAAGGTTCAATTATGGTCATAGTGGAGAGGGATATTGGATGAAAGACATTTAATTACTGATAAACATCCCTCTTTGTTATGTTCCTTTGACAAGATTCCTTTAACTGAAGACAAAAGTAGTGAGGATGTCACAGGGTTGGGAAGATTCTCACGTCTGAGTCACAAATCGAGTCAATTATCTTATATCCTATTTGAGGTCCCCCTTATCTTTCTTGTTGAGCCAATGGAAAACATCACCCTATGAAATTGAAGAAAATTTATCTGGAGGCTTTAAACTTGTCGAAATTCTCGAGTTTGGATGATGAACCTTTCTCTCGAAATAAGGATAATGGCAGAATAACCTATTATATGGTTATTGTAGTGGGTGTAGTTCCTTCACTAAGTTTGGGTATAAAATCTAACATATCGAAGGATTAGAAAAAAAAAATCCCAAGATATCAAGTTAGCAAATCATGCAACAATTCAAACGTCCCTTAATGCAAAAGACCTGAAAATGATGCTTTGATGATTTGTATTTCTTTTAATGCTAGAGTTTTAGGGGTATCCCCTAAAATTATATCCCTCAAGAGACTCATGAGATCCATCACTCTTGACATCATACTAATCCAAGATATGATTATGGTAGGAGAAAAATCGAGAGGGAATTTGAATCCTTGGTTGAAAGGCTTGTCATTTTGTATGTTGGATTCTAAAGGTTTGTCTAGGGGTTTGTTAACATATTTAAGCCCATATTTAAAGTGCAACCTACTTATCAGCTTCAATAAAATATAAGTTTCAAGTTGGACATAAAAGTATTGGGATTGTGCAAGAGTTTGTTATATGCCGAGAATTCTTACAGGCATTTAAGCACAACCTAATGAATATACCAAGAGTAATAGATATGGATAGCATGTTGAACTAGAAGTATTAATTCTTGGATGGTGTTTTTTATATATCCTTGTAAAGGTTAGAGAATTTATACATGCTCCGACTAACCACTCATTTAATACATTAACATAAGTTAATGATGACAGTTAAGGGCCCAGAAGGATCCCTCCAACATCTCCTCCACCCCAAAAGTCTTCTTCATCTAGAAGACTACAAAAAGTATGAAAGAAAATATTTGACATGTGACTCTTTGACCTCTGTCTTGAATATCATAGTAGTTGATCGAAGCCTTACCCTTTAATCATCAGGTTTTCATCCATCTCCATTAGCTCAAAGAAAAGTCAGTTTTTCTCTTACTTATGTACCATTTCTCTACCTTCAACTTTTGAATTCACAACCCAAGAACTCCTTCTGCATTTCTGCATCGAGGAAATGAATATTTTCAAGTGTTCTTATGTCATAGTATGGATTGCTATGTTGTCTTTCTATGTTAGTTTTTATGTCTCCTACTTGAATGTCTTTGGCATCGTCTACTACCATGAAGATTTAAACAGATTGTAAGTTTAATTAGACTTTCTGTTGATTGTGTGTGTTATGATCCTAACTGACTACTTTGGATTTGATGACTTGAATTGACTCAAATACAAGAGTCATTTAGAGAATGACTTCATTGCAAAAGTAGAGGGGATTTCCTACCTTAAAAGAGACTCATGTTTAATCCTCTCTCATTTCTAAAATTTTAAAGAAGAACAACTAATAGAGATTCATGACTCAATGAACTCAATATCAAATCAAAAACATACCAATATTAACGTGGAATCACTTATTAGAACATGCTCTATTTATATTTTTGATAACCAAGTAAAACAAAAGGACTCAACCAAAATTAAAGCCGACCATAATAATAGGTGAACCATCATGAGGAGTCAACCAAAAATAATAAAGAACCAAAAAAAAATATCCACCATACTTTAACATTGAGCATACTAGGGATCGATCATATTTGAAGTTTTGACTATTTCAAACATCAACCGAGTTTAATATCAACACATTAACCACTTTTTTAGACTCCTTATCACTCATCAATGAACTCAACACAAATTGAGAGTCATTAAATAAATTTTATAAACAATATATTCATCCAATTTAAAATATGGCTACAAGATTAGTGCTGAAAACCCTTGATACCAAATTGATAGAAATATTTGAACTTAAGACTTCGACCTTTCTATAAATTGTCCATTAACTAATTTAGAGCTGTAGTGTCATGTTCATTTTTGAATGACCTCCAAAAGATGATGTATTAGCCAATCCAATTCTCATAGGCTATATTCATTGATTAGGGAATTAATTAATTATTTAATGCCACATAAGCAAAAAAAACATTATAGAGGAGATTTTAATAATGAATTCATAAAGTGACTTTATGGAACTCACTTTAGTTAAAAGTGTCGAAAAAATGTAAAATTGGACCAAACGGTTCAAAATGAAAAATTCACTTCCTCATTAAAATTAATTTCATATTTATTAAATGAGGAAAGGGGATTGAATTTTTAAGGGTCCTAATGGTGAAAAAGGAATCATTAAAACGAGAGATATGTCATTCTCTAATTCATTCATTTATTTTGCATTTTCGAAATCTTGGAGAGCTCTTAAGCTTGCTTTCTATTGAATGAAACCCGAAGGGAGAGGAAAATAGTTATGGTGGTGGAGCCATCCACCCTAGATATCTTGTGAGAGATCAATCAGATTTCTCATATTTTCTCATTGACATGGATTGGAATTGCTTATATGTATTCAAATCTAATTTCTGAGTTGCAATTGCAAACATCTTAGTAATTATTCTTGAGAGGGTGTGCTTCTGTAGGAGTCACTCTCATTCTTGGTGGGTTTGGAGTCTGGAATCAAAGAATATATATATGAGTTCACTATTAGAGAGAAAGGAGATTTCACTCACCATTTTTTGCTAAATCTATGTGTTACATACTTGAGAATGGTGTTTTATATTGAGAATAAATACTAGAACCCTTTCTTGCTGAGATCGAGTTTCATTGAGTAACCCACACACTTCATTGTTGATTGTTATTTGTCCATAAGTGTGGATTATTATTTCTATCAACAGGTTTCGTTCTCTTGGGTAGAGAGAGCAAAATATTACTATGAATTAAAGGAGGACTTTAGACTTATATTGTTCATCATAATCACCATTTGGAAGAAGGACAATTTGTTGTAGTGATCCTGGGCACATCCTTAGACATTTTGGAGCTACGGTCCACATTCAAACAAATTTAAATAGTCGAAGAAGATATATACATATTGCAGTGCTGGAAAGAAAGAGGGACCATACAAAATGAGTTCATTTTCATTGGTATATATCAACCTGCAACCATACGAAATCCTCGCATTCACTATCAATTTGAGATTTATTCTTACCTATAAGTGGCTACCAACTTAATGAAGGTTAATATTTGTAAAGTCATTTAAATAAGAACTTACTTGTGAAATGACAACGAAATCTACAATCCATTCTTATTTATGTGGTTAACTTGATTATTCTATATGTTTGTGAAATCTTTTATACATTGATTGAGAAAAATATGCTACACAAGAAATTTGAACACAATATTGTTAAACAAAGAAGAAGTTCAAAAAAATCAGCAAGTGACAATAACAAGTTAAAGACTTTGACAAAAGTTGTCACCTAAACTATACGAGCTCTTAGTATTAAAATCTAAATATAAGTTTAGGGGTTTTTGCAATGTTGTTCACTCGTGTGCATTAATTGTTTGACAATATCTTATGACCAAAATTCATAGTGAGTCATCAAGAAAAAAATTTCCTGCTCTTAGAGAGGTTCATTACAGTGGTATTAGAGTTGGTATTCCTACCAGGACATGAGAGGTTTACACTTTTTTTTAATCCTAAAAACAGTTCTCACATGTAGTGTCATGTCTTGAAAAATATAGTTCTGTGACATCTCAGGAGAGTTATTTTTATGGATTATGTATGTTATACTTATATGTTATGTACATGGTTAAGGGTGCGTGATTGATGAAGATTTATGCATATTTACACATATATTATATACATGGTTGCATTCTATCTTAGGTGTAATTATATACATATTTCATTATGTGTACTAGACTGATTTTCATTAAGTCTACGTTACATGAATGTTTATGTATCTACATCATGTGAATGATATCAATTAGGATAAATGAATGTGATATGGATGACCATTGTTGTGTGGAACAAATTGTGATTATGATGTTGTTGATGACACATGTTTTATATGATTATGTATGCTTAATATTGTAATGAGAAAGATAATAGGAATTTAGTTAATTTCCAACAAGGATGCTCAAATCATAAATGACCATGGAGGTTAGGAACACATATGGATAAAATGTATTTAAGTTAAATTCCTTGTAAATTTTACTTGATGCTTATAATATATGATCTTATATTATATGTCAAATATATGCTTATAATATATGTCAAATCATAAATGACCATGGAGGTCAGGAACACATATGGATAAAATGTATTTAAGTTAAATTCATTGTAAATTTTACTTGATGCTTATAATATATGATCTTATATTGTGTGCATGTCTAAGGAAAATACATTGCGAGTGATCCAACAAATGAGTATGAGATCACAACCAATACGTTGAGATGAAGCATGGAGCTTTAATTCATAATAGATGAGAAGAGATGGAAGTTAGGGTGTAGAGTACTAGGTCCACATAAGATCAAGAGATGGAGCCTTGGATCGATGGAATAGATCAAGGCATGGAGTCCTATATCTATTAGCGTCTCTTTTCCTCACTATAGGAGAAAGAGCAGGGATTCTTGATAAGTGTGGGGGGCATGCAATAGGGGTGTGGAATCCCTATTCTCCATAAAAAACAAAACACCACTCAAGTGTATCAATCAATCAATTAAGCTAATTTACGAAAATGCCTTAGTTAATTAACCCAAAATTTACCCAATTTTGATGGACCTTTTAACAATACTAATTCTCTGGCATAAAAATACGGAATATTTAAATATGAATAGTTCAAATATGAAATTACTTAAAAAGGACACTTGTGGGTGGTGAATATTAACTAATTAAAAAAAAAAGATAGGAAAAAATAGAAAAGATGACACCTCATACAAGGTGATGGATACCCTATAATATTTAATTTAATTAATTGATTTGTAAACAGATGAGGTGTCATTCCTCTCAAAGGTTATAAATAGATAAGTACCTCAAGGGGTTTAGTGGAAAAATCTAGAGAGTAGCCATATACACCCAGAATGGTTTTGGTATTTTAGAATTAGACATATAGGTTATCGTATTTGGTTTATGGAGGTTTGAGTGGTGATGGAAGGAAGAGGGAATTCTTCCTTATTTTTCTTGCAACCCATGTATTTCTACATTCAAGAATGGTTTGTGAGCTCACCATACGGAGGGTTCTAGAAGGAGGAGTTGTAGCTAGATCAAGATGGGTGGAAAAATGGTTGGTCCTATAAAGCTGGAAAGGATTGGAGTGTTGGAAGGAAGCGTTATAATTATGGAAAAAACTAAGTTCAAGTATAATTTCCATTTTTGGTATGTATATTTTTATTATTTGGTACATATAGAATTTTATTTTATAGTTAGATTAATGGATTAGAATGTTTTAGAAAATTTTAAATAGAATGTTGATGGAATTAAGGATTTAATTACATGCACAAAATATGATTTGGAATTGTATGCATATGACAAATTAATCCATACATATAGCTTATTTTACTAAAAGAAACAAGAGTATGGTACTTATAGGTTGAGAAGAAAAATGATTAAAAATAAATTTTGTGGAACTTCTTTTTCTTTTTCTCTTTTTTCTACCCTTATTTCTTAATTATAATGGTTTTTAGAAGGAAAAAAGAGTACATGCTTTATCTACAGCAATATATACATAGCTTCAACATTATTTGCAAATTATGAGACTTATTTAAAAATTATAATTTAGAATAATGTTTCTTAATAGCTTAATGATAACATTCTTGAATAGTTTTATGTATTTCATACGAAATAAAGGATATCATTATTATGTTATATGTTCTATAGAAATAGTTCATTGTTGACTAATAATTTATATAAATGTTTTCATGCAACATGTTTAACCGAATGTGTAAAATGAACTCTGCGTGTTTTCATAGATCTAACTAATTATAAATAGATTAGTAAACTTTGCACATATTTGGTACAAATGTAAATGATAAGATTTACGTTATGATTTAGCATAACTTCAAGGGGCATTTGTGTAAATGTAAATTGTGGGATTTAGCCAGCCTGTTTTGATTTCAATAAAAAGTGGTTTGGAAAATTATTAGGTTTTTTTCCATGTTGAAAAGTGATTTGAGGTTGAATTTTAGATTTGTAAACTTATATGTGATTAATGGGTTAGTAAATTTATGCATGCTAAATATTTGTTAAAGTTTTTTCAATGGATATAAGTTACCTGTTGTTTAGTCGTTGTAAAAAATTATATGGTTTTACTTATTAAAATTTGTTAGCAAAATTATGCATGCTAACTATTTGTTAAATTGCCTCAATGGATATAGATTGCATATTTGATAGGTGTTTGTCAAAAAGCACTGAAGTCACCTAAGTGTTGGTAAACGGATTTAGTGATAATACTTTTTCATTTTTTATGGACTAGATTTAATTTTGCAATTGCTGGAAATCTTGCTGTAAGATAAGTTTAGAGCTGAAAAATTAATGTTCTTGGTCATATTCCTTATGCTCTTTAGGTTCTCAAATTGATGAATATGTAGATATTATTAGTTTTTATTTATTAAAATATGGAAATGTATTAGGAATCAAGATCTCTTGGTAGTCATGACTAGCTATTTGACAAAATATCCACTATTAAATTATGATTTGAAACTGCTTGTCTAAGTGTTTGACAAAAGTCATGAACCATAAATCATTTTGCATAAGTAGAAGATGTGTATACCTTGATTCAATTGTGAAATTAATGAAGGTGTGTTTTTAAGTATCCATGGTAGATAGGTTTACATACTATATACAATAAATAATGACTTCATGTCATGTGTTAGTGAATTTCATATGCCTAAATGTTAAGATATTCTGAGCATAGAAGTAAAGTGTTTGATGAATTATTTCTACTAGTATTTTGGAAAAGACAAATTATTATTGTCTTAATGTTATTTGTTTTTGGATATTACTAAATTCTATAGAGGTAGCAAATTAATTGTTTTAATAAATTTAATGGTTTATCAAAATTATAGTGTTATGTCAAACAAGTGTTATGGAGGAGTGTTATCCATCCATAATTAAATTAAGTAGATGGCTTATTGAAGTGGTTGAGTGTGGAATCACTATTCTCCAATAAAACAAAAAACCACTCAAGTGTATCAATCAACCAATTAAGCTAACCTAGGATAATCCTTCAATACACCCAAAAGTTACCCACTTTTGGGGGACATTTTGACATTACTAATTTTCTAGCATAACAATATGAAATATATAAATATGAATAATTAAAAAAAAATTTAAAATTTTTTATAATTGAAACAAATTTTATAATTGAAACTTTTTATAAACTTCTAAAATAAAATAAAATTAACAATTCTAATGGTTTTTTATAATTAAATACTTTTAAAAAAAAAATTTAAAGAAAAATTTAAATAAAAAATTAAAAATTATAATAAAAGTTTTTAATAACTCACCTTAGAAAAATTTTTAGGTTTTAAATGTTGTATTAAGAACTTTAAAAAAAAAAAAAAAAAAAACCCTAATTTTTCATCTCCATAATTTGTAAATTTTTTTAAAACAAAATTAAATTTTTTTATGTTTTACGAAGCCGACCCTTATACATTTCTTAGCTTAAACCTAATGATTCATATTTAACTACTCGGCCATTTTACACATTTCCTCACGCTTCTAACTGTCTCCTGATGATGATCCCAGAGTAGGGATCGAAACCTCGAGATCTCTAACTTTCAAACGCAGCTCCTCTTTACTCAATTTGCTACTGCGTAGATGACCATCTTCAAACAGGTCGAATCCCTCCATGGAAGGGATGTCCTGAACGACTTGAAGCACCTGGAAACAACCCGGATTAAGATTGCCCAAAAATCTACTAATATGGAATTTTTAAAAAGATGCCGAGATAATGAAATCATCCCTCAATTCGCAACTGTAAAACACCGTCTTAGTAATTGCAGAAATCAGTTGCTGTTTAAACAATTCAGCATTTCGCTGATCAAACAAGAAATTAAGAAGTTTAGGGGCGAAATCCACTCCCTGTCCGAGAAAGCCTGCCGTCTGCACATTAGATTAGCCAACACAATTAACGCCAGTATTTGGAACGCTATAGACTCAGCAATCTGCATGCGTTGTGATAGCCACCGTAATAAATCTGCAGCCAAATAGGACCGTAAGTTCCACGCCCTCCACAACGTGCAGAAGCCCAGCCAGCACAAACAGACACACCAGAAAACGTCCAACGTGGTCAACCTCTTCAGCATTGTCCTCAACGATAATGAAATTAAGATTCTGGAGTACGGCCTCAACTTTGCAATCGCCCCGGCAAAAATCCCAACCAAAGAATTGATGTGCAGTATAGAGGACGCGGTTACACACTTGCCGGAAAGCATTGCGGAGGAAACAAGACAGGAATGTGCTGTTATTCTTAGACAAGCCAAACCTCCGAAACCAAATATCTCGAAGGATGAGAGGACGGCGCTAAAGAACTTGAGATGCAACAAAGATATCAAGATCACCAAAGCGAACAAGGGCAATGCGACTGTTGTGATGGACACTAAGGATTACAACAAGAAAATGCTAGAACACCTCGCCTGTGGTAGTTATCGTAAACTAAACAAAGACCCCAGTAAGAATTGTCATAAAGCTGTCTCAAAGGCAATCCTCAACTCCAAACTAGATGAAATCCTTAAAAAGAAATTACTCCCTAAAGAAGGAACCGCCCCACGAATCTATGGGCTTCCTAAAATTCACAAGAACGGTGTTCCCCTTCGCCCGATCATCAATACAATAGGATCCCCCTCCTACAAACTGGCCAAATACCTAGCCTCTCTTCTCAAACCTCTCATTGGAAAAACTAATTCCTTTGTCAAAGATTCGACTAGCTGGGTGCATGAAATTCGCAACGAGACCTTAGATGCCTCTGACATCCTTGTTAGTTTTGACGTAGTATCCCTTTATACAAAAATTCCTGTCAAATATGCTGTTAAAACTATTAGAAGCCTATCCGATGATAACACAGCTGAACTCGTCGAAGTGTGCTTAAATTCCACTTTCTTTACATTCCGGGGAGATTTCTATGAACAAGTGGAAGGCGTAGCAATGGGTTCCCCCCTTTCCCCAATAGTGGCTAACCTCTACATGGAAATGTTTGAGAAACCTGCCCTGGAACTCTTCCCCCTCAAACCGAAAAGATGGAAACGTTACGTCGATGACACGGATGTGATATGGCCACACGGGTGAAACACCTTGGATCAATTTCTTCAACATCTTAATAACCTAAACGACAATATCAAGTTCACCATGGAGATCGAAGAAGACAACAAACTACCTTTTCTCAACGTCCTTATCTCAAGAAAAGAGGATGGCTCGATTTCCCACCAAGTCTATGGGAAGAAAACCCATATGGATAGATATCTGCATGCCAACTCCCACCATTTCCCTCCTCAAAACGTCAGAGTTATACATACCCTCGTAACAAGAGCCTTCATAATTTCTGACAACGAACACATCAAAGATGAGATTGAACATCTAGCTGAAGTCTTTAAGGATAACGGTTATAGTATAGGACAATTTAGGAAGATAGTTTCCTCCTCTAAGAAACCTAGAAAGAAGAAGACTTTGGACAATAATGAAGACCCGATGTTGAACAAGGTCTCCCTTCCCTACATTAAGGGTGCCACAGACAGACTCACCAAAACCCTAAGAAGACATAAAATCCAGGTTCTCTTCACCCCTCCCAACACCATTAGGAACTTTGTCGACTCCCTCAAAGATCCAATCGATCCAAGAGTTTACAAAGGGGTCTATTCCATTCCATGTTCATGCGGCCTGTTATATATAGGTGAAACCGGACGATCCATGGAGACAAGATTCAAAGAACATAGCGCAGACCTCAGACACGACAGACATAAGAAGTTCGCCCTCGCAGAGCATGCGCACCTTACTAAACACCATATTTGTCTTGAAGATGAAAAATTCATCGCGAGAGAGGACAACTTAACCAAAAGAAAATTAAGAGAGAAAATTGAGATCAGCCTTAATGAGTATTGCCTTAACCGAGACGATGGTGCTAGAATTAGTGATTCCTGGAAACCTCTCCTTTGCTCCTTACAAAACATTAAACGCCTTCAAACCAATTCTTAAGTTTGGTTTTCCTGTCTCACCTTCCCCTAAGCCCTCTTTGGACTTTGAAAACCTCCGCCCTCCTCCTTCTAGGTCATCTCTAATTGCTCTAGTCTTTAGGTTTAGGTTAAATTAAATTTAAAATTAAAAAATATAAGAAACCTCAAAAACTTAAATTAAAAATGAATTTATATACTAAATTTTTTTAAAAACTTGTAATTAATAAAATTAACAAAGTTAAAAAAAAATTTAAAATCTATATTAAATTTTTTTTAAAAACTTCTAAACTAAAATTTAATTAACATTTCTAAATTATTTTTAATTAAATACTTTTAAAACTTTGAAAGGAAAATCTTTAAAACAAAACCTAAATTTTTTTAATTAAAAGTCTTAATAACTTAATTTCTAGGTCATTTCTAATTTCTCTAGTTTTTAGGTTTAGGTGAGGTTAAAAATTAAATAAATATAATAATTCTTTCAAATTACTTAAATCAAAATTCAAATTATAAAAAACTTTGGAAACCCTTAAAAATTGTAATTATAAAATTAACATGATTCAACTTATTTATAAAAAAATTTATAATTGGAAAATTTTTAAAATTTTTTATAATTGAAACAAATTTTATAATTGAAACTTTTTATAAACTTCTAAAATTAAATAAAATTAACAATTCTAATGGTTTTTTATAATTAAATACTTAAAAAAAAAAATTTAAAGAAAAATTTAAATCAAAAATTAAAAATTATAATAAAAGTTTTTAATAACTCACCATAGAAAAAATTTTAGGTTTTAAATGTTGTATTAAGAACTTAAAAAAAAAACCTTAATTTTTCATCTCCATAATTTGTAAAAATTTTTAAAACAAAATTAAATTTTTTTATGTTTTACGAAGCCGACCCTTATACATTTCTAACCTTAAACCTAATGATTCATATTTAACTACTCGGCCATTTTACACATTTCCTCACGCTTCTAACTGTCTCCTCATGATGATCCCAGAGTAGGGATCGAAACGTCGAGATCTCTAACTTTCGAACGCAGCTCCTCTTTACTCAATTTTGCTACTGCGTAGATGACCATATTCAAATATACAATTACTTAAGAAGGACACTTGTAGGTGGTGAATATTAACTAATTAAGAAAATAATTAAATAGGGGAAAGTGGAAAAGGTGACACGTCATGAGAGGTAATTAGTGTTTAATTTAATTAATTAGTTATAATTGCATGGACAGATGAGGTGTCATTCCTCTCAAATGTTATAAATAGATAAGTACCTCATGGGTTTACTAGAGAAACCTAGAGAGTACCCAAATACACCCATAAGGTTTTGGTATTTTAGAATTAGACATATAGGTTATCTTGTTTGGTTGATGGAGGTTTGAGTGGTGTTGGAAGGAAGAGGGAATTCTGCCTTATTTTTCTTGCAAACCATCTGTTGCTACACTAGCCTAGATCCAAATCCTAGCTCTATCAAGTGTCGAGAGGGATCAAATCTCTAGAGGTGCAAACTTATTCTTAGGTATTGCACTCAAAAAGTTATCAACTGTGGTGTGTTCTATATATAACAACTGATTTTATTCAAACCAAAAAGACACATCTTTTTATTTAAGGTCAACACATGATATTTTTATTATTAATATTTAATATTATTTATGGCTGACATATCATATATTTTATTATTTTTTATTTTGTTAAGAATGAACATTACAACATCTTCCCCATAAATGGTTTTAAAACCATGTGCAAGGCCCTCCTAAAACCATGTGTTGTTTAGAAGGCCTTGCACATGGTCTTAAAACCATTTGCAAGGCCCTCCTAAACAATGTGCAAGGCCTCCTAAACAACCCATGGTTTTGTTGTACATGGTTTAGGAGGGCCTTGCAAATGGTTTTAAGATCATGTGCAAGGTGTCCTAAAAAAAACATGGTTTTAGGAGGGCCTTGCATACGGTTTTAAAACCATGTATGGGGAGATGTTGTAATGTTCATTCCTAACAAAATAAAAATTAATAAAAAATATTATATGTCGCCCATAAATAATATTAAATATTAATAACAAAAACATTATATGTGGACCTTAAATAAAAAGATGTGTCTTTTGGCTTGACTCAAATCAATGGCTATGTATAAGACACAACGAAGTTAATATCTCATTGAGTGCAATACGTAAGAAGAGGTTTACACCTCGAGAGATTTGATCCCTCTCGACAATTGACAGAGCCTAGGATTTGGATCTATGATAGTTTATTTTAGCGCCAAGAGGCGCTCTACAACCTAGTATGGGGGATATATTGTAATTTTACATAACATTATGTAACGTGACTTTTTACTTCTAAAAAGTAAGAAGTAATAAATATATTTTGTGGGCCATTAAAAATAAATAATTTATTATCCACCAAAATTATTTTTTAATGGCCCACAAAATATATTTATTACTTATTACTTATTAGAAGTAAAAAGTAATGTTAAATAACATTATGTAACATTATAATATCTCCCCCATATAGGGCTGTAGAGCACCTTTAGGCACAATTATATATATTGAATTGGATTTTATAGTTGGATTAACAACTTAGAATGTTTTAGAAAATTTTAAATACAATGTTGATGGAGTTAAGGATTTAATTACATATACAAAATATGATTTGGAATTGTATGCCAGATGACAAATTAATCCATAAATATAGATTATGACACTAAAAAAAAAGTATGGTATTTATAGGTTGAGAAAAAAATGGTTAAGAAGAAATTTTTTGGAACTTATTTATTTTTTTCCTATTTAGTATAGGCTTATTTCTTAATTCTAAAGTTTTTTTAAAAGGAATACATCCTTTATCTACAATAATATATAACATTATTTGAAAATGATGAGACTTATTTGAAAATTATAATCCATAATAGTTGCAGTTGTTTCTTAATAGCTCAATAATAGTATTTTATAGAGGAATAGTTCAATGTTGACAAAGAATTTATAGAAATTTTTTCATGCAACATGTTTAACAGAATGTGTGAGCTGTATGAGTTTTTTAATCAAGTGTGTTATGTTTAATAACTCATAGATCTAACTAATTGTAAATAGATTAGTAAGCTTTCCACATATTTGATGGATTTGGAGATAGTTTGGTAGAAATGTAAATGATGATATTTACATTATGATTTAGCATAACTTCAAGGAGTAGTGTTTAAATGTAAATGATGGGATTTAGGGAGCATACTTAACCCATGTTTTTATTTCAATAGAACTAGTTAAAGTGGTTTGGTAAATTTACTCATGCATACTAGTTAAATTTCCTCAATGTATGTTGTTAAGTGGTTGTAAAAAATTATGTGGTTTTACTTATTGAGTTGTGTTAGAAAAATTATGCATGATAACTATTAACTATTTGTTGTATTTCCTTAATGGATGTAGATTACATATTTCATAAGTGTTTGTAAAAATGTCCCAATGTGTATGATTTTATCACCTGAGTGTTGGTAAAAGGTTTTATTGAACGCACTTTTCATTTGTTATGGATTGAGTTTAAATTTACAATTGTTAGCAATCTTTATGTAAAATAAGTTTAGATCTTAACAAGTAATGTGGCTATTCATATTCCTTATGTAGATATTATTAGTTATCATTTATTAAAATATTGAAATGTATTAACAATAGTTTTAATTTATTAAAGTATTATATGCCCAATTGTTAAGAGATTATGAGCATAGAGGTAAAGTGTTTGATGAATTATATTAATAAATTTAAGATACGCATGGAGGAGTGTTAAGATCATATACCTGTCGAGTATTTGAGGAAACAATTAAACAAATAATGGATATGTACAAGTGAAGTGATATCCATGCATAATTAGGCATATTTACTAAATTATTCGGCTAAATCCTTCAATCAATAGAAGTGTTTAATCATTGATATCTTCCTCTCAAATTGTGAGAAAATAGATGCTTAGTCTTGGTCTTATAAAAATTGTATTATTTATTTATTATACTAATTTTGTGTTATGAAATTAATGAAATGAGAGTGTCATAATATAGGATTGATGGTATTATAATAACCCTAAATCCTATATGAATATGATTTTGATATGATAATATGAGGTAGTCATAATAATAACAACAACAACAATAACAACAAAAATAATAATAACAATAACAACAATAATAATAAACTATTTCATATTTTGATTTTAACTTCTCGATTTTTTTGTAGCTGGTAAGGCGAGACCGTAGATATGGTATCAGAGCGAGCTACAATAGTACGGTCTAATGTGCCTATATGCTTTCTAATAGAATGATGCAGAGATGATGATCTGGCTTGCATGTTAATTTGTTATGTGTTGACTTGGGTGCATGTTGGTTGCATGTGACCTTATTGTTGTGATTGGTATATTAATAAATCTAGAATTTGTTGAAATAATGAATACTCCTTTATATTATTTCTTCTTTTGTTGAAACAATTAAAAAACTTAAAGAGATGCTATGAAAAGATGTGCTTCAGTAGTAGGGGTTAAACCCAAGATTTTGAGTGGATTGATTCTGTAATGGATATATATGGAGGGAATATGCAATTTTTTGAATGGTTAATGTGTCTTTATCAACATGGTATGGGTTGAAATTCCATCTATACTAGTTGAAACCCCACATAGAAAAAATTATATGTAAAATTTTAACACCCTCGTTTTGATCCCGTTTGCATTAAATGTATCTGATGTAAATATTGTATTTGATCATGGTGTGGAGTTGAAGGAAAAATCCCCACCATCGATTTAGTGTTTTATGTTTCAGCGATTAAAAATCATTGTGGATGGTATTTTTGTGCTAGCCGACACATTATAATTTTGGACATCATGTAAATATGCAATTTAATTAAAAACCCACAACCACCTATGTCAATGCAACAATAACGAGATGGGGGCATGATTTCCTAAATATAAGAGGGGAGGGGATATTCAAACCCTTGGGCCAATGGTGAAGAGACAAAATTCAAAGGGAGAACCCATCAAACTGTGAACTACCTTTGTTGTCTTATTCACCCAATCATTTATTATTGCTAGAATTTGGTTGAGTTGGTTATTGCATGGGATGGGAAAGGTATGGAAGTCCAAATTCGAATGGGATAAGCCATCACTTTTTGGGGAACATGATTTTGACTTATGGGGAAAGTTATTGCCCAAAAATGTTTCCCATTACCTCATGCATTTAGGTTTTTGTCTTCCCCCATGCTTTTGGAGCTCCTAGCATTCTACATTCATGTTTTTCATCTTCCTCACCATTTTCTCTTATTCACGTGATCTCTCTCAGGAAGCTACACATTCTTGTGTGTATCCATCCACAAATTTTGTTGTTTACCTCATCTTTCCCATAGATGGGAAACCATTTTTATAATTCCCATGGATTTGGTTGTCTTCCTCACATTTTCCTAGTGTCTTCCTCATTTTCCTCAAGTTGGAAATTCAATTTTGGTAATGCTAGCGAGTGGGAGAAGAGACCCACAAATTTTGGGTGTTGTTGAGTCTATTTTGGCCATGTTAGGGCCATAAAAGACTCTGGAAATTGAATTGTACAAGCTGAGCTATTTTACTCAATTAACATTCCCTATTTTGGCCTCTGTGATATTTTCCTTCAATTCCAGAACTGTAATTTCTGTGTGTACATCTTTGTTTGGTCTCTGAACCGATTTGGGAGTGGAAATGGGGTCTGAAAAAGATTGATAAAACTAGTGTGAGAAGGAACCTCACAGACAGGTTTAGGGGGTTGTTTTTATTTTTTTCACACCTTGAACATAACTGGAAAGGAAGGCATACCCTGAGGGACTATGTAGTAGAGAAAGGGGATGATCCTTATGTTGGGTCTATATATGTTTTAGAAGCTGGGATAGATCTAGTGTAGGTGTTGATAACTCTATGGTTGAGCTCACTATCTTAGCAGTCAACCTTTCCATCTCCTTTGTAGCCAGATAAACTGAATTGTGTTGGCTTGGCTGAATTTTGATAAATCCTTGGTTATTTGTGAGTCTGCTAGTGTTATTTTATTTCTTGTGGGAATCATGCCCAGCTTGGGGGTGATAGTGTTACTGATATATTGATGAGCACATTGGTCTATGGTTGGGTGGAACATTGCAGCGACGTAGCTATTTGCAGGACAAGATTTTTTCAAGATAAGTATTCTTGTCTATTTGATCTCTACAATTGTATATGTGTTTATGAATTAATATGAACATGTTAAATGCTGTCAATGAATGGATTTTGTTATAGTTGTATGCTAATAATTTATGCATCTGTGTATGTTTAAGTTCAATGCATTTTATATTTACATAAATGGGGCTATCTTCCTAGATTAGATTGCATCATGGTTGCATTCCCTCTTAGATAGAAGGGAGGGGCAAGCCCCTTGACTCCTGTCGTCCCCTTCAGATAGTCATTGCTGTGAAAGAACAGTCTGTTTTTGAGAAAGTTATTATATGAGATTTTTCTAGATGAAGGTAAATAATTATGAATTCATGTGATCATTATGAAGCTAACAATTTTTTTTATCAACACATTTTGTAGAATTATAGTCACCTTCAAAAGGGAAGCATTCCACATAGTGCAGTTCAGTAAAGTTGGGTTTTGGTTCAACCATGAGAACCTATAGCATGAATGATGCACATAACCCTAATGAGTATGAGGAATATGCTATGGGAGGGAATGGCCAAATTGGAAATGCTGAGACAGAGTCTAATGGGAGGAGGTTTCAAGATACTCCCCCAGATTTTGCAGCCACCATGAGAATCCTAAGGGTGGAGATGCAATGTTACAGGGCATATAATGAAAGGTTGGTTAAGGATCAAAAGGAGTAGAATCAGCTGAATGGATCCATGCTGCAAAGTTTGATAGAAATCTAGAGGTGGATGAACTCTGGGCACTAGAAAGTAACACCGGAAGGTAGTAAGAGTAGTACCAGAAGAAATAAGAGATTTTCTAGTGGGTCATCTGACTCTGAAAGATCCACTATCAGTTCAAGTTCTTCTTCTCACAAGAATAAGAGGAATAGGCATTACGAGAACCATTCACATGATTAGTTTAAGAAGGCAAGGTCCCCTACCTTCGATGGTTAGATAAAGAATGGACAAGAAGCTGGAGCTTGGCTTCTTGGGATGAGAAAATATTTCCAAGTCCAAGACTACTTTGGAAATATGAAGGGTAGGGTATCCATATTCAATTTGACTGGAAGAGAATCCATATGGTGGGAGCACTTCAGGTAAGTGAAAAATATTAATGAAAAGTAGATTGTGTGGAAGCACTTCCATAAGTATTTCAAACAGAAGTACATCTCTGATAGGTATTATGATGATAAGATCAAAGAGTTCCATGAGCTGATATTGGGACAACAAACTATGAAAGAGTGTGCAAACAAGTTCCTTGTACTTTTGAGGTAAGTCAGGTACATCAAATATGAAAAAGTGAAGATCCAGTGTTTCGTGAGTGGATTTCCTCAGTCTTATAAGGATAGAATTGAGTTTTATGAACCTAGAACTCTTGAAGAAGAAATAAGGAAAGCTAAGTATTGCTATGAATAAAGCAGAGGAAAACATGATTATCATAAGGTATGGAAGGATAATAAGAATGAGAAGTCTGACCAAAGGAAGAAAGGTTTCAAACCTTCTAACTTCAAGAATCAGCAGAAGAACCCATCCCAAGTTGAGAATCATCTAGCAAGAGTGGTGGGATAAAATACTCGAGAACCACAACATAACAAAGGACCACTCCAATGTTTGAAATGTGGATTACCCCACATGCGCAAGAATTTTCCACTTGAGAATGAGAATGAAAGGCCATATTAAAACATTCAATAGGTAGAAACAGTGGGTCAAGTAGAAAGGGCTATCCCTAGGATTTATATAGCATTCGAGGACTATCATGAAGATCACCAATCAATTGTGGTTTAAGTTGCAGGTAAGATTATTGAACAATATTTTTCTATTTTGATTGAACCTGGTTCTACTCATAGTTACATTACCCTTAAAGTAGTAGAGGTTAGCATAGGAAATATTGGTTAGTTCAAGTAGCCAATGGAACTAAGAGAAATGTTAGTGAAGTGGTAGAGAAATGTCCATTGGTCATGAAAGGATTGGTCACCTGTGTTGATTTGACTATTCTACCACTAGGTTCCTATGATGTTCTCATTGGAATGGATTGGTTAGAAGCTCACAGGGTAAAGATTGACTATTACAATAAGAATTTTTAATGCATGTATGAAGAATGGAACCCAAGAGTGGTAAGAGGCATTCCAAAGGTGATTTCGGTTGGGAATATTTCAGCAATGCAGCTGAAGAAGTGTTGTAGAAAAGGTTGCAGAGTGTATGCAGCTCATGATTTGGAAGCAACAAAGAATGAAAATATTAGGTTGGAGGACTACCCTGTATTGCAAGAATTCAGAGATTTTTTTCCTTATGAGATTCCAGGGCTTCCTCCAAAGAGGGACATTGATTTCACAATTGAACTTGTGCCATCAGTAGCACTAGTGTCCAAGAAACCCTACATGATGAGTACACCAAAAGTGATAGAATTAAAGATGCAAATGCAAGAGTTGTTGGAGAAGAAGTATATCATACCGAGTGTGCCTCCTTGGGGAGCACTAGTTCTATTTGTGAAGAAGAAAGATGTTAGACTCAAGTTGTGTATTGATTACATACAACTAAACAAAGTCACTATGAAGAACAAATATCTTTTTCCTAGGATTGACGACCTATTTGATCAAATGAGAGGAGCACAGGTATCTTCAAAGATTGACTTGAGGTCTGGTTACCATCAGGTAAGAATCAAGGATGAAGACCTTCATAAGACAACCTTCATGACAAGTTATGGACATTATGAGTTTGTAGTGGTACCATTTGGCCCCACAAATGCACCATCTACATTTATGTGACTTATGAATAGTGTATTCAATAGGTATTTGGACAGGTTTGTTCTTGTTTTCCTTGATGATATTCTTATTTATTCTAAAAATGAGGAAGAGCAGGAAGAGCATCTGAGATTGACATTACAATTTCTTAGGGAGAATTAGTTGTATGAAAAGTTGAGTAAGTGTGAATTTTGCATAGATAGGATTCATTATTTGGGTCACATTATCTTAGATGAGGGCATATCTATAGACCCAGAGAATATTGAGGCCAAACGAATTGTCCTACCCTGAGAAATGTGAAAAATGTAAGATATTTTATGGGGCTTGCAGGATACTACTTGATATTCATTGAAGAATTCTCCAAGGTTGAACATCCAGTCAATTCTTTGCAAAAGAAGGGAATAATATTTGAATGGAAACTGAGGTGTGAATAAATATTCTAGCAGTTGAAGAACCTTCTCACAAGCGCACGTGTATTGAAAATTGTAGACCCATAAAAATATTTTTTGGTGTGTACTCATGCATGCGGTCAAGGGCTTAGAGGACTCCTTATGCAAGACAACCATGTGATATGTTATGAGTAAAGAAAGCTCAAGAATCATGATAAGAACTATGCCACTCATGATCAAGAACATGTAGACATAATACATGCTCTTAATATGTGGAGGCATTACTTGATGGGTAGAATATGTGAGCTAAGGACAGACCATTGTGGTCTGAAGTATTTGTTTGATCATCCTAATCTGAATGCTAGGAAAGTGAGATGGCTAGATTTTTATGTGAGTTTGATTTTGAAATAAAACAAATAAAAGGAAAATAGAATAAGGTAGCTAATTCATTCAATAAAAAAGTGCGGGAAATGCATGTGGCATCCATTAGTATTTCCCAATCAGAGTTGAGGCAATAGATTGTTAATCATGTTTCTGAAGATGAATTGTTCGCATAGGTCAAGGACAAGTTGCAACGACAAATCCTTGAAAATAAGTATAAGGGATATAAATTGCAAGAATATGGACTTCTTACTTATAAGAACATAATTTATATTCCAAATGTAGCATATTTGAGGAGGGTTTTTATGGATGAGATCCATCAAGCTCCATATTCTCGTCACCCAGGATATTAGAAGACAATTGCTACAGCTAGAAAACAGTATTTTTAGCCAAGAATGAAAGAGGACATGGCTGAATATATTTTAAGGTGCATGAAATGTCAGTAGGTGAACGTTGAGCACCAACACCCAGCAGGTTTGTTGTATCCTTTTCCAGTTCTAGAATGGAAGTGGGAAGTTATTTCCATGGATTTTATTACAAGATTGCCAATGACTTGGAGGCAACATGATTCCATGATGGTTGTGGTGGACAAGTTGAAAAGGGAAACACATTTTATACCAGTTAAGTCTACGCATAAGATTGATGACATTGAAAAAATATTCATGAAGGATATTTTCAAATTGTATGGATTTCCTAAGGCAATAGTCTCTCACAGAGATGTCAAGTTCACTTCCAATTTTTGGAAGGGTTTGTTTGTAGATTTGGATATAAAGTTGAACTTCAGCATAGCCTACTATCCTCAGATTGATGGGAAGACAGAGAGAGTAAATCAAGTGCTTGAATACATCCTTTGTATGTGTGACGTACCCCAATTTCAATAACATTTTATGTTTAAGAAGACATTATGTTTTATTTTTATTGTAAAGTTTTAGACTATTGACCATCTGAGGTCAAGGATGTGTGTAATTAATTTTGTTGAATATTTTATTAGATAATAAATAAAAGATGACACAAATAGCTTAATGAGGTTGTTGAATGAGTTCCCACTGACCCACTTGGATGAATAGACTGGGGTAAGATAAAACCGACACATGTTAGCCTCCTCAACCACTTCTAGTTGTTGTAGGGGGGAATTTCCCTATTTTTTTGGTCATGTTACCCAAGAAAGTGGAACAGAGAAGGTGCCTCTTTAATTGAGAAACTGACCAAAAAGACCTAGGCATGGATATATCTACCCATCGAATTCAGCAAGAGGCTGTTCAACCATTACCTTGTCAAAAATTCTAAAGTTGAGAATGGCACACAAGAGATTCGATGAGGGGAAAAGCAAAAGTGATTTAGTGATTAAGACTGTTTTTGAAACTTGTGCCGCTTGTTAGCTGAGTTCTTACCAATGAGAACAAAAGTTCTGTTGTTAAGTACTTCTGTGGAGTTGCAGGGGTATTTAATCCCATTTCTACACATAGTGATTTCATCATGGTGGATTGGTAGGAAGGCTCAGGGGTTCTAAGATCAGCATTTGAGCTATCTTCAGTAAAAGGTTGTGTGTAATGGGATACTTTGGTTGTTTGTATCCTCTACAAGTTATCAAGTTCCATTGTGTTATCTTATTTATCTTATGTAAGAAAAGTACTAAATGAAAGTAGTCATGACTAGTTTTACAATTATTTCTCATATACTTGTAGCTACAAATAGACTATTTTAGTATTCATTTTATCTAGGAAATTACTTGTATTTGTTTAACAGAATAAATGAACCTAGAATTAGATAAGATGGATTAATGAATAAAATTCCTTTCGGTATTTGTCCACTCATCATAAGATGAAGTACTCTAGTACAGAAGGTTTGTTACAAGTAAATAGGAGTGATTATACATTAATAGGATGATTGAATCTGCTCTACATTAGAATATTTTACTATTATTTTACCTAGGTAACATAATAATCCTTTTATATAAAACCTCTAGGAATTTTATAGAGGGACTACCATTGTAAGCTTCGGTTACACAGATAATAATCTGTTTGAATTATAAGAAGATTAATAGATACCAAATGCAATGTAATTATTTACACTTAGTAAATAAATAATCATAATTTCAATGTTGTAAAACGTAAAACATAACAAATGTTATCTTTTTTACATTGGAAAATAATGCTTTGATAACCTCAAACTGTTTATGTTAAACATCCAACATGGGAAATTCTTAAGGCACAGATAAAGACTGAAATGGTTAAAAAATATAATACCTATTATAAGTATATTAAATAAGTATTTAGTAAACCTAGTTGTATTATGCATTAGAACTCTCATAAAACTAATATATGTTTGCAAATTGTTCTTGTAAAACCATACCTTAACATTTAAACCTGTTTATCCATTTCCAGAACCTACTTAAGAATAAAAGAAGATTCCACACCTAGTAAATATTTTAAAACAAGACAACTGTAAAATTCAAAATAAGGAACAAAACATACTCGTAATTCTCTGATCATTAGCTGAATAATCCAAAGGTTTAATTTCCAGCCCTTCCATTTAAGCTGAAAAGTATTACTTTTCTAACTATTATTTTTACCAAAAATCAAATAATAACCTAATATAAAAAAATGCTTTTTTAAAAACCATAGGTTTATCATCTAAAGTAACGCTTCTCCTACTAACAATACAATAACCAAAAACATCGCATGGTATTTTTATTTTTGCATTTATAGTCTAACTATAAATTCCAGACTATTGGATAAAATACAAAAACCCTAGACTAATCATAGTTTTTATAAAATAACTTACAAACAGAAACACTAAATACTCTCTACAAAACTTATTACATCGCGCATTCGATTTACCAAAGAAGGAACAAACTGCTAAACAGAGATTTACACAAGAGAGATGAGCCCTGCTTGTTTGTAAAAAAAAATATTTATAAACCAAGTTTTCATCGCAACAATTACCACAAGAGTTAACTCTCCCAAGACCAAAATGCATCAATATAATTGTATTCACAAAAGGGCCAGAATGGTCAAACTGTTTAGGCCGAGTAAGCTTCCAAACAAGTAATTACAGTAATATTTTACCCTATCATCATATACATGATCCGTAGCTCTTTTGAAAAACCCCAAGGGTTATAAAAAAAAATGTCCATATAGCCTCCTTCTCCATCTTTAACCAAAACAAAACTTTCATCCAATATAGTAAAATGATCACCACACTAAGCAGCCATAAGCACCATCAACATCATCTCAAATGTAAGCAATGAAGGGTACCCCAGGGATGGGACCGAGACTTACCGAGCCTATGAAGCTCATACCCTTCCCTTTCATCACTAATAATTCCTTTGAATCTTCGATTCTGCAACGCTAGACGTTGGATACCTTTTACCAAGCAATAGAAGTTTAGAACATAACCTAGTAAACTTTTATTAAAATGATAAGTAAGAAGAGATTGTATTTTTTTCAAAAAAAAGCACTTACTAGAGCCAAGAGATTGCTAACACCATGGCCGAGTGAAGACAACGGAATCGGAAAAAAAAATTAGATAGATACAACCTACAAAACACCACAAGGAAAAGTAGAATGACAACTGTAATCGTGGAGCTCTTAGTCGTGACAAACAATAACAAAGTTTAAAACGATGAAGCTCATAGGGAGAAACAATGGTGAAGAACTTGAGTAACCCACTCACTGCATATCATGGCCAAGTCATAGTTTAATAAACGTTGCAGGAAGCCCGAGAAAGCCGAGACTTGTTGGCTGCTCTCCCCTTCCAACAATAAACAACATTTGGAACCCAATAAAAGATAGGGTAAGGCTTGAATGCCTTTTCTTAAGGGTTTAATACCCAAAACTCTTTATCCAACGAAAAAAATCAACGTGGTTTCCTCTGCTATAGAAATAATTTAGGTTTCGTTATAGTTTGGAAACTGCTTGTTAACCTTGCCACATATGTAATAACAACAATTTACATTGTTAAAACTTTAATCAATGTTTTATATGCTCAATGGTGATGTTTTTAGGGTATAGTTATATGCCATTACATTTGTTTAATATTAAACATTACTTTGGAAGCATGTTAGGGTTTAACTAGGTTATAGTATATTATGTAACATTTAAACAATCCCTTTTTATGCATGGTGGAGTTAGCTAGTTTATTTTGGACATGTATGCATCATTTATATATTTGTTAACCCTACATGAAATGGTAAACTTATTACTAATACCTTGTAAAATAAATAAACAAATGATAATTTGATATGAAGATGTTTCAAGCTAGGTTATAAGTTTATAGTTTATGCAGGATGATGTTAGTTAGGTTTAAATTGGTTTTTTTATGCATTGGTTATATGTCTAAGATGGTGTAACTATTATACATCATTTATATATGCCTAGGTTGGTATATTTATATTCATAGTTATTTTTTTTTTACAAGCCATTTAATTAATGAAAATTATTATACCTAGGTTATTTCATATGGTATACATAGAATATAAGTGCCCAGGTTAGCATATATATTTCTTTGCAATGAGTTCTAATGCAAAAATAAATATTAATAATGATATCTTAAGCATTGGGAAGTTCTATGTTAAGATGGCTAAGTGGCTAGTAATCAAACTTGGAGAAAGTTTTATAGAGTCATTTCAATGCTTACAACGAAAAAAATATTGAATGACTTCATACCATAATCTATTCCTACCAGAACAAACTGATAATCACTACGAATTCCACTTTGTTACCTAGAAACAATAGTCATTTTTTTAGGACTGGAAAATATCTCACTTTCATAATTTTAGACAATAAAAAGAGTCTAACGATTTCTTCCTAACTTACTATTTAGTCTTCAGTACTTTAATATCTTACTTCATAACCTGGAAGATAGTATTACCTATGAATATTTTACAAGCATCAAATCTGCATTAGTTTTGAAAAAGCTAAGTAAGATTTGGGATACCCTCAAGCCCCCTTCAATAAGAAAATAAAACCACAATCAAATTCATACACAGTTTACAAACAAATCAATGATCTGAATTTAATAGTTGAAAACTCTTAACTCTCATAAACATTTGTTCATAACTGAAAATCGATCTAGATGGAGTACAGGGAGTCACAAGTAACAAATAAAAGTCAGTACTTAAGATTCTATAGTCTTTTTGTTACTGTTAATCAAAGATATTTAACTCCTAAGTTTATCTTAATGTCATGTCTTGTAATCTATGTGTTAATTAAATTAGAGTTAGATTTTGAACTAGAATTTTTTTTAGGCTATGACTTAAACATTAAATGCCACATAGAAAATTTTAAATTTTTGTGAATTTTTGGGGTGTTACAACATGTATTCAATGGACAAGTCAATAAAGTGGGAATATTATTTACACTAGGTAGAGTTTACTTATAACAATGGACAGCAAGCATCCATGGGGATGAGTCCGTATGAAGCTTTGTACAGAAAAAGGTGTAGGACACCAGTGACTTGGGATAATCCAGTGAACAGGGTTGTGCTTGGTCCATAATTTCTCAAGGAGATGGAGCAAGAGGTTGTAAAGATTAGTAAGAATCTGAAAGCAGCCAAGGATAGATATAAAACCTATGCAGAAAAGCATAGGGTAAACAAAGAGTTCAGTGTTGGGGATCATGTTTATCTCAAAGTGAGGGAAAAGATGAGTTATTTGAAGCTTGAAAGTTGTGCCAAGTTGTCACCTAGATATTGTGGGTCGTTGGAACTGCTTGAAAGAATAGGACCAGTTTCATATAGACTTGCATTTCTTGCTAGCACTAGAGCTCATTTTCATGTTTATTTTCTTAAGAAATATGTACATGATCCTAACCATGTGATAAATTGGTATGTGATTCCGGTGGAACACAAGGTATATTTCCAAATTGAGCCAATCTGCATCCTCGACAGGAAGGTCACCATGCTCTGGAACCGATCCATAGGGTAGATAAAGGTGCAATGGGATTAATACAGTCTTGAAGAGGCTACATGGGAGCTAGAGGATGCCATGGGATTGAAACATTAATTTTTGTTCAATTCTATGGAGCACTCAAGGCAATGCCAGTGTAGCATTTTTGTTCAATTTTGTAAAGCACTGAGGACAATGCTGTTGAAGGGGGAGGGGAATGTAAAACCTCAGTTTTGAACCCGTTTGCATTAAATGTATATGATGTAAATATTGTATTTAATCACCGTATGAAGATAAATGCAAAAGAACTACTATCGATTTATCATTTTATGTTTCAGCGATTAAAAATCGTTGTCGATGGTATTTTTGTGCTTGCCGACACATTATAATTTTAAACATCATGTAAATATGCAATTTACTTAAAAACCCACAACCAGCTATGTCAGTGAAACAATAATGAGATGGGGGCATGATTTCCTAATGATAAGGAGGGGGTATTCAAACCCTTGGGCCAATGGGGAAGAGCCAAATGTCAAAGGGAGAACCCATCAAACTGTCAACTACCTTTATTGTCTTATTGACCCAATCATTTATTACTACCAGAAGTTGGTTGAGTTGGTTATTGCATGGTATGGGAAAGGTATGGTAGTCCAAATTCGAACAGAAGAAGCCATCAGCTTTTGGGAAATTCAATTCTGAATTATGGGGCAAGTTATTGGCCAAAAATGATGCTAATTCACTCATGCATTCATGTTTTTGTCTTTCCCCATGTTTTTGGAGCTCCTCGGATTTTGCATTCATGTTTTTCATCTTCCTCGCCATTTTCTCTGATTCACGTGAGCTCTCTCAAACAGCTAGAGATTCTTGTGTGTATACATCCATGATTTTGGATGCTTACCCCATCTTTCCCATGGATGGCAATTCATTTTTGTAATGCCCAGGGATTGGGTTGTCTTCCTCATGTTTTCCTGTCATTTTCCTCATTTTCCTCAACTTGGAAATTTTTTTTTGGTAATGCTAGCGAGTGGGAGAAGAGACCCATGGATTTTTAGTGTTGTTGAGTCCGTTTTGGCCACGTTAGGGCCATACATGACTTTGGAAATCAAATTGCACAAGCTGAGCTATTTTACGCAATTTCCATTCCCAATTTTGACCCCTGTGATGTTTTCCTTCAATCCTAGAACTGTAATTGTTGTGTGTACATGTTTGTTTGGCCTCTAAACTGGTTTGGGTGTGGAAATGGGGTTTGAACTAGCTTGGTAAAACTAGTGTGAGAAGGAACCTCATAGACAGATTTAGGGGGCTAGTTTTCTTTGTTGCACACTTTGAATAGCATTGGAAAGGAAAGCATAGCTTGAGGGACTGTGTAGCAGAGAGGGGGATGATCCTTGTTTTGGGTGTGTAGATGTTTTAGAAACTAGGCTGGATCTGGTGCAGGTGTCCATAGCTCTGTGGTTGAGATCACTAGCTTAGCAATCAACTTTTCCAGCTCCTTTGTAGCTTGATAAACCCAACTATGTTGGCTTGGATGAATTTTGATAAATCCTTGGCTATGTGTGAGTCTTCTAGTGTTCCCTTATTCCTTGTCGGAATCATGCCCAGCTCGGGGGTGGCAGTGTTACTAAGATATTTATGAGCACACTTGCCTATGGTTGGGTGGAACGTTGAATCTGTGTATGTTTAAGTTCAATTCATTTTATATTTATGTAAATGGGGCTAGCTTACCAAATTAGATCGCATGATGGTTGTGTTACCTCTCGGGTAAATGGGAGGGTATGTGACAAATATGGACTGTCATATGCTGACTTAGTATGTATGCATTAGTAATGTGTATGAAGTGAGAGTCAAGATTCAACTAATGTGATGATTGAATTCAACATGTTAGTTTTGATTGTTGAATTATCATCCCTAATAAAAAATCCATGTAGTTTATCTTAAGGTATTCCACTTTAATTTGTGAATGTAGGTTCACAAGAAATGCATGACATAAAGTTAAATATTTAACATCTAATTTTTGAATATAGTTTTAGTGAATAATAATGAAAAAAATGTGATGAATTTGATCTAATTTTTGTGAGTTTGGTAATGATTCATTTTGGTTGGGTTCTCTTCATCAAATAACTTGAAAATATTCAAATACTTGGATCTATCGAGTATATCAGACTTAGTAAACTAGAGGTTTATATCTTTAAGTGTGAAGGGTTGTGGACACCATTTTAAGAAAATTTGAAGGCTATGTTTTACCATGATAAGTATGTATGTGGAGTTCGTACTATGACTGTGGAAACCATTTTAAGGAGACATTAAAGGTTTTATTTTACTATGTTGAGAATGGGTATGGAATGTACACTAACATATATTTATGAGTTAAATAATTCTTAATGTATGAATGAGAAACTATTTTAATGATACCGCATGGACATGATTAAGAAGGGTTGATTGCACCTACTAAAATCGAATAGATTAAGGACTCAGTTGAAATTTATTTATGTTTTCTTATAGTTTTAAGTTCATTTTTTGTGTTTACTTCTACGAATTTGCATTCCAGTTTGTTGTATACTTCATAAGGAAAATAAGACATTGTGTGCATTTAAGGCATTGTCACTAATTAATTCTTTGTTATATTTTCCCTCTCAATATGTTGGCTTAGTGACTAGTCTCATAAAGAGGCCTTTACATGTTTGAACGTTCACTACTTCTAAATGTGTCCTTAATAGAATATAAAATGCAACCTTATAAGGGATCTTTGTGTCAAAGAGCCGATTTCCTTGGTTAAGAACTAAAATAATATTTGACTTTTCACCTAGATTTTGGCATTCATTTGTGAACCATTTTGTTGGATTCTTGTGAGTCTCCTACAAATAAATGATAGTTTAGTCACACCTATGTATCATTTACAAACCAAAATCTATTTTAAACCTTCAACATAGTTCTTTATCACTTTGGTGGTTCAATGAAGGTAAAAGAGTTGAAGAATTTGTCTAAACTCAAAATATGTTTTCAACTGCCACGATGCAATTTTGTTTACAATATATATGATGCAAACAATATACTCAAGGTGAGTAAATTTTTATTTTTATTTTTAGAAGCCAAGTGACATGCGCAATTTATTTTGGGTACATGCATGAATTCCCCTTGTTAATCAAGGATTTAAGTTACTCCTTATTCTCCAACCTTCTCAAATTCACATATTTTGAATGGGTTTAATCCATAGACTGCAGTGAGTATATTATATGTGTTGGATGCTTGAAGCATATATTGTTGTAGCTATGGATTTTAGATACCCATTAGTTTTTAATTCTCATGCACAAGAGGTTTGATGGATATATGTGTTTAGGATTGAGTTCCCAATTGTATAAATTGTTTTTAATGAGTTTGGTGAAATTGTCGCCCTACATTCACAACCAATAAATGTTGGTGCAGTAAATGTGGTGGTGGGTATGCGTATAATTATTGATTTTTCCATTGGGTGGATGAAAATATGAATATGCACCTTGGTTATGTTCATGGTATTGTTAAAATCATGACAATTGAGACTAGTAATGCCAACAACACTATCTAGATCATTGGAAGTGGAAGTTATCAATGAAAGGATGTTAACCATCAGAAGAATGGATACTCAGTGATTTAAATGTGCTCTTATTACTCTTTATATTATTCTTTTGGTTGCTAGAAACAATATTTTTTGTGGACCTATGATTTAATTTTCCACTTAGATAATCCATTGGTATGTGTATATATAAGTTTGGTCCATATCTTATTACTCATTTTGTTTCAATTTAGGGATGTGGCTACAAGTATAAAGTATTAACAAGATTTATTAGTTATCTGTTATGCAATGCAAACATTTTCGTGACATTTTCATCGAGGAAAATGTCATAGATGTATATGTTGAATGTCGAGCTCTTAATCTTGTAGTCATGCATGTTATTTTAATGAGAAAGAATATACATAGTGTCATATTTATGAGAATACATAAATTAATGGAATATTCATGAACCTATGATTGCAAATCCCAATTGTATGAGTTATTATTGTATCTATGAATATAGTGTAAACCTTAAAGGCCTTTATTAACTACTGAATGTAAGTTGTTGGTAACCCTCTAAGTTGTTGGAGCTTTCTATTAAGTATACTTAAAATGATCTAATGGTTTGCATTGTCTATTGTTGGTTAATACATTCATATTGTTGAAGTGATTTTGGAAATTAGTGGTTGAAGTGACTTCTGATTTCATGATGGTATTATGAATGTAGCGTCTTTTGAAGTATGATGAATGCAGATATCTTAACTAAACAATATAACTTCATATTCTTTGTATCATAGTTCTTTTCAATATTATGAATTTTAATTACTATTTAGAAGAATGAGTGTATGGCTGAACCCCATATCATCTACCCATTTGAGTATCTTTGCTCCATTATATTACCATACAACCTGGCTAAGACCATTGAGCAATAGTTTCATAGTGTGAGTGCTCTTGCACATTTTCATTCTTAAAGAACGTGATTATGAATATTGTATGCAAATCATGAAGAAATAATTGGTTGTGCTTATATTGAACATGTAGTTAATATTTTCTATGTCCTTTTAAAATTAAGCATGTAACTGTTATGCATAAGCTATGCATCTAATCTTTTTTTGTTGTTGTTGTTGATTGTCTGGATAAACTCGGAGCCAAGTTTATCCCAAGAGGTGGCCTACGTAGCATCCCATCTTGATTTATATAGTTGTGTGACACCCAAGGCAAGTAATTTTTCATGGTTTATGTATGTCAAAATTATATGTTATGGACCTGGTTAAGGGTATGTGATGGGTGATGGGTGCACATTGGTACATATATATGCATATTTTATATACATGGTTGCATTTTTTCTTAGGTGATTATTTGTGTGTGTTTATACTAGACTGATTTTGATTAGAAATACATTGTATGGATGTTTATTTTTATGCATCTCATTCATGACATCAATTAGGATAAATGATTGTGATATGGATGACCATTTTTGTGTGGAACAAGTTGTGATTATGATCTTGCCGATGATACATGTTTTATATGATTATGCATGCTTAATCTTGTAATGAGAAGGATGGAATGAAACATAGCTACTTCCCGACAATGATGCTCATACCATAAATGATCATGGAGGCCATGAATACATCTAGGTAAAATATAATTAAGTTAAATTCATTGTAAATTTTACTTGATGCTTTTCATCTATGATCTTACACTATGTGTAGGTCTCTGGAAAAAAATTCGAACATACCATCAAATGGGTATGATCTCACAACTAATACCTTGATATGAACAACAAAGATTCAATGCAAACTAAACGAGAAGCCATGGAGATTAGGGCATAGTGTCCTTGGTCCATGGAATATCAATATGTGGAGTCTTGGATCTATGGAATCCATCAAGTCATGGGGTCCTGCATCTATTAGTGTGTGAATTCCTAAGTATAGGAAAAAGGGAAGGGATTCTTAATAAGTATGTGGGGCACATAATAGGTGTGTCAAATCCCTATTCTCCAAAATAAAAGCATCACTCATAGGAATAATCAACAAAGTAAGCTAACCTAGGATAAAATTTGAATTAATTAACCCCAAAGTTACCCACTTTTGCAGGACCTTTTAACTTTAAGAAATTTTTAATATAAAAATATGAAACATTTAAATATGGATAATTAAAATTATGAAATTAACTAAGACTAACACTTGGGTCTAATTAACTAATTAAATAATTAATGGAAAATAGAAGAGGTGACACCTCATGGGAGGTGATGAATAATCCATAATATTTAACTTAATTAATTAATTTATAATTACATGAATGGATGAGTTGTAATTCCTATCAACTAGGGCAACACCCTAAGAGTACCTATATGCTGCCCTAATAGCTCTAGGATTTCAAAATTAGACATCTAGCTTATCTTATTTGGTTGATGGAGGTTATCTTGAGTGGTATTGAAAGAAAGATAAATTTATTCTGTTATAAATGTATTAAAAAAATATTAGAAAATTTTAGAAAATGTATTTAAAAAAATAAAATTAATTTTAAAAACCACTTGTATATTATTTCCTTACTGGTATAAAAATATTTTTATTTGAAGTTTTAAAACGATAGTTTTTTGGTTCGTGCTTTTATGTACACATACAAATTATCATTTATATTAATAATTTAATAACAATTAAAATATGTCATAAATAAAATTTCAAAAATTCTACAACTATCATAAAAGTGTCTCGATTTAAAAAATTAAAATTAATAAAATAAATGAAAATAAATATGGGGTTCCTAATTTTGTGAGTACTTTTGAGATTCTTAAATAATAATAAATGGCCTTTAAAGAAAATCAAATAGGCAAAATAAAAATATTACAATGAAAACTTCAGTTTCATTACACCATTATCTATTTCTTAATGGATTTGTATATTCATTTAATTCATTATTTTAGAAAATTTCATTGCCAAAAAAGGGACAAAAGTGAAACACATTACCATTCTTTTACCCTTAATTTCCTTGCAACCCATCTATTGATGCATTCAAGAACGATTTGTGAGCTCATACAACTGTCCTTCTTAGATAAGATTGGGTGGTAAACCTATTGGTCCTAAGAAGTTTGCAACGAAGAATTCCAGTTGTGGATGTAAATCTCTTCAGGTAAGAATTCCAGTTGTGGATGTAAATCTCTTCAGGTATAATTTCTATGTTTAGTAAGTATATTTTCATTATTTGTTATATATAGTGAATTGGATTTAATGCTTGGCTTAATATCTTACAATGTATTAGAATTATTTAAATAGAATGTTGATAGAATTAAGGATTAAATTATATGTAGAAATCTTATTTGGGATTGTATATACATGAGCAATTGATCCATAAATATAGTTTATGTTACTAAAAGTTAAAAAGACAAGAGTATGGTATTTATAGGTTGAGAATAAAAATGGTTAAGAAGAGATGTTGTGGAACGTATCTATCTTTTTTCCTACTTATTCTACCCCTATTTCCTAATTCTATAGGTTTCTAGAAGGAAAAAAAGGGTACATGGTATCCACAGTAAGGTATACTTAGCTCAAGTATTATTTGAAAATTATTAGAATTTTTTGAAATTTATGATTTAAAATAGTTGCACTTGTTTATGGATAGCATTCTTGAATAGTTATGGTTCATGCAAGTGGTTTGACATAATGTATGAATGAAATTTTCTAGCTATGAGTGTTTTAATCACAGGTGCTATGTTGAATTACTCATAATCTAATTGTAAAGGAATTAGTAAAATTTTCACCTATTTGTTGGAATTTGAGCTAGTGTGGTGAAAACATAAGTTATGTGGTTTATGTTATGATCTAACATCAATTCAAGGGGTATTTTTGAAAATGAAAAATTTGGGATTTACTTTATGATATAGAATAACTTCATAGATATTCCTTACCCCTCTTTTTTATTTCAATAAAAATGGTTTGGAAAATCAGTAGGTTGCTTTTCATGCACATATATTATTTGTGGTTTGATTTGAGGTTTGTAAACATTTATGTGATTTTACTTAATGAAATGGTGTATTGGATTATCACATAAGTGTTGGGTAAATGGATTTACTAGAAATAATTTTTCATTTGTTATGGATTGAGTTTAAATTTACAATTGTTGGCAATCTTGTTCTAAGATAAGTTTAGATATTAAGGAGTAATGTGCTTCTTAATGTTCGTTATGATTTTGCAGAAGTGGTTTGGTTTTCAAATTGATGAATGTGTAGATATGATTAGTTTTCATTTATTAAAATACTGAAGTTTATTAGCAATCAATATATGTAGGTAGTGGTTACAACCTATTTGACAAATTATCTCCACCAATTAATTTATAATTTGAACCTCTTTCTGAATTGTTTGACAAAAGTCATGAACCATAAAGCATTTTTTATAAGTAGACTATGTGTATTAATTGATTGAATTGTGAAAGTTATTAAGGCGTGTTTTTAAATATTTATGATAGATAGGCATACATACTATATATAAGAAATCATGAGTTCATGTCATATGTGTTAAGTGAATTTCATATGCCTAAATGTTAAGAGATTCGAAAAATAGAAGTAATGTGTTTGAGAAATCATCTCTACCGTGATTTGCGAAAAGACAAATTATTATGGACTTAATGTTCATTTTTTTGGATATTACTAACTTCATAGAGGTAGTTTATTGATTGTTAATAAGTTTAAGTTACTTGTCGTTTATCAAAATTCTAGTGTTATGTCAAACAAGTTTTATGGAGGAGTGTTAACAACATATATGTGTCAAGTATTTGAGGAAAAAACTTAAATAAATAGTGGAGGTGTAGAAGTGAAATGATATCCATGCATACTTGAATTAACTAGATGGTATGTTGAAGTGGTTGATTAATCTAATGGAGATATTAGGCCTAATTACTACTGTATTTGACTACATCCAACAATCAAGGGAAGAGTTCAATCAATGATATCTTCCTCTCAAATTGTGAGAGAATACATGTCTTTTCCCTAAAGTGTAGTACCTAGATTATGGGATCAGCAGTGTTAAGGAACCTCAAATAAAAGACTGTTTTTATAGGTTTTGTTTGGATAACAATGTAAATCAAATAGGTAAGGATAACAAGGTAGAGACAAAATATCTGAAAACTTTAGAAATACAAATGTAAAAGACAATAATCTTGCAGTAATGGATGACAAGGAATTAAGCTATATATAACTACAAAAAATAAACAAATAGTTCATATCTGTAGCATATATATAAAAGTGCTCATCTTCGAAAACACTTTTCAAATATAAATATGTATTTAACATTCACATACATGCATGAGATGAAATATAGAAAAAATTTACATCACATTCTATACATGAAGAGTTCATACTGAACAAAAGAACATTACAACAAAATAGATCAAAGGCCTAGCTCCATATAGTATATGAATGCCATCAGAAAGCAAAATAAGTTCTTACAGAAGTAACCATTGAATGTCTGCATGATATCCCCAGCAGATCGACTCCCATGCGTTCCCCCCACTCTCAAAATGTTTCAATATGCATTATATATATGGTGAGGTCGAAATATTCCCAAATCCCAAAGATAATAATTAGTTACAATCAATTTCTGAAACTACTTGCCACAAAAACTAAGCCATACTGTTGAAAAATGGGGCTTAGAGATGAATTCGGTTCTTCCAATATCTGACACTTGTGTATAAACCTAAAGAGGTTATTGTATATTGGTTTGTTTCAAGAAACCACCTCTCTCAGTTCCTTGATATTTGTTTTTATTTTCCCAATATCTGCATTTCAAAAACATGTGTCAAACAGTGAAATTTCGAGATCCAGAAATTAGGGCTTCGAGATGGATTTGATTCTCCCAATATGTGACACCTGTAGGAAAAATGAGAGAGTTTATTTTTATATGATATGCTAGGAACAAAAAATCCCCTTATTTCATAAAATATTCTTGAGTAGCTCAGAATCATCATTTGAAAATGATGACTCAACATAGTAAAAACACCACATTTTTGAAAATGCATACTCATGTTGTTGGGAACGTTTGAATTCCTTTATGAGCTCCAAATGCATATATGAAAGTACCATTGGAAATATTAAGAATTATAGTTATAAATAGAGTATTTAATCATGTAAAATGGCCTCTCCAAGGCTGATAAAAGTAAGTTTTCACAAGGTTACTAAAAAACACGCAGCATGTGATTACTGGCATTGTACTGGAAAATGTTGGTCATAGTGCAGCCTATAATAATTGCTGCTGAAACTGCAAGCCAAGACAAATATAATATGTGATATTTTTTACCCCAATCCTTAGATAATTATTCCCTCTGTTATTGCAATGAATTGTCTAGAACCTACAAAAACTTGAATGATCTGTGCACCCTCAAGAACATATACTTGTTGTTCATTTAAGTTTTATGAGTAGAATAAAATGTTGTTGCATCCTCATTGACCACAGTTAGGTATTCAAAATATGTTTACTCATTCTTTCCAAATAGAATTAATTTGAGGATAACAAAAGGATGATTATGAGCTAGATGAAGCATATACTTTGTTTTGCTTTCATTATTACTCTTGCACATAACCCAACCTCAGCAAGTTGGAAGCATACATGTATTTTGAGTAAATGTCATGTGATGCCAGCCCATGTGAGATACATATGGAATACTTTGAAACCATAGAAAAATTATGAAGAGACTCGAAACATCCTATAGGAGCATATGTTAAGATCTAAAATGTTGTATATACCTAAAATATTAAAAATATGAAATCAAAACAAACCAAACTTTTTTAGGGTAAAAGAAAATAAAATAAAATCCCAAGGCTAAAAAGATTTAAAACGATAAAGTATCCTAACAAATCTGGCAAATAGACCAAAGTCAAACATTGGCTCCAACTCAGGGATGGAATTTCCCTAATATTTTCTAAGAACTGAAGTTCTAGTGCCTTATTCTCTGTCGATCAAATTAATATTCCATTGGTTTGTGGAGTCTTATACCAAATATCTGAAACTCTCCCAAACTCTAAGCACACACCTTTGAAATAAAAAAATACTGCTGCATACTAAAAAGAATCTACATGCTCGTATGGTGAGCTTATTCTCCTTCTTACTCCTACTTCTAATCGGTAGAATTAAACAAATCAAGTGTAATCATAATTCCAGTGAAGCCATGACAGCATCCAACCAATTGTATCAAATTCTTGTAGGTAAATAGAAGTCAAAAAAGAACTTATCATTTGAAACATAAATTTATTTTGTACAACATTTTCTACTTTGATTTCAATTTCCAATATGATAAAACCTTTTGAAAACCTTGAGTTCATATCAATAGCCACTGGGTCTTCTTAGTTATGCTGTATGTCTAGCTGATACAAAAGGTCATATCGTTGCTTTGCTCCACTTATAAAATGATCTTTCATTTATTATGTTGAAAATAGAGAATGAATATTTTCTAGGCATTGAAAATCAAAGGCATCAAATTTATCCTGAATGTGCTCACAAGTTCCTTCAACAGTATCAACAATAGTGTCATCCTGAGAATTAACAAGTTGATCTTCTTCTTTCATGCTTCCATTAGATGAGTAACTATCATACATTGTCTCTGTTTGTTCATGAATAATGGACTTAATGTCTTCATGAACATGCTGATTTAATTCTATCACATCACACATATCTGGGTCTTGCTTTTCAAGATCATCATGTTCATAAAAAATTGGAGCATACTGATAAAATTCTAATGACAAAGATGAAGTTTTCTAAAAATTATCAGCAGCAATCTGATCTTCAAACAAACTTGGAATAGCTTCTGTATTATAATCAACATTATAAGAAACATCTGAATTTATGCCAAATGCATCCAAAGTATTATGGTCATCAAATTTAACATATGACTGGTGAAAATCCTCCTCCTATAAAATAGATTTAGAAAAATCTAGATATGACAATGAATCATCCTTTGAAAAAGAATGAAGAGAATCTTTAACTCGAATGTCATCAAGACCAACTTTAAGATTGGTCTACAAACCTTCATAAACAGTGTGATTTTCAATGTTTCCTTCAATAGAGGATTGAGCTTCATAATGATATATTTCTTCATGAATTTCATCAGTAATGCTATGCTAATCATTATTACTCAGATATTTATTGAAATTAAATTGCTTACAACAATCCTCTAAAGGGAGATCAGCAGAATAAATCCTCTTGCAATAATCATAAAAGAAAACATAAAAATATTTTATTGATGAAATACTAGAGATATGAAGAGATCAGTACCATTGTATAGCATTTCCTTCCAATGAATACATAAACATTTTCAACAATACATCCTCATGATGAATACCGAGCTGGTTCATGTATTGATAAAACTCAATAAAGCGTTGTGCAGGATGGTCATGATCATCTCCTCTAAATATCGGAAGGAACTCTCCCCATTCATCCATAGTAGGCACATTATTTGGAAAATCTAGAACAACTGAAAAATTGAAAGGTGCAAACTTTACAGCCACAATGAATTCCATGGATTTTGACATTTTGAACCCATGGAGTCACCAATAGATCCTTCCTATGTGAAGTCACCGGTGAAAAATTGTAGTCTAAAGTGTGCAACCAACCCTTGTTCACCATCAAAGACTGGATCTAATCGTTATCAATCCAAATAATAATTTGTGATTCCTCCTAGGTATGGTCACCAAAATATGTTTTCCCTAAAGTCTACTACCTAGACTACGGGGTCAATAGTGTTCAGGCACCTCAAATAAAAGACTATTTTTATAGGTTTTGTTTGGATAACAATGTAAATGAAATAAGTAAGCATAACAAGGCAGAGACACAATATCTGAAAACTTCATAAATAAAAATGTAAAAGAAAATAATCTTGTAGTAATGGATGACAAGGCATTAAGGTACAGGAGATAAGCTTTCAATATATATATATATAAATATATAACTACAAATAATGAACAAACAGTTCATATTTGTAGCATATATATAAAAGTACTGGTCTTTGAAAACACTTTTCAAATATCAATATGTATTTAACATTCAAATACATACATGAGATGAATATAGAAATCATCTACATCACATTCTCTGCATGAATATTTCATACTGAGCAAAATAACATTAAAATAAAATAGACCAAAGCCCTAGCTCCATATAGTATATTAATGTCATCAAAAAGCAAAAGAAGTTCTTACAGAAGTAACCATTGAATGTCTCCATGATCTCCCCAACAGATTGACTCCCATGCATTCCCCCCTCTCTCAAAATGTTACAATATGCATTATATATATGGTCAGGTCGAAATACTCCCAAATCCCAAAGATAAGAATTAGTTACAGTCAATTTTTGAAACTACCTGCCACAAAAATTGAGCCAAAATGCTGAAAATCAAGCCTCATATTTCATGGAACTTTTGACTTCCTTTATGAGCTCCAAATGAATATATGAAAGTACCAATAGAAATATTAAGAATTCTAGTTATCAGTAGAGTATTTAATCATTTAAAATGACCTCTCCAAGCCTGAAAAAAATGTGTTTTCACAAGGTTACTAAACAAAACACAACATGCGATCACTGGCACTGTACCGGAAAATGTTGGTCATAGTGCAGGGTATAATAATTCCTGCTAAAACTGCAAACCAATACAAATAGAATACGTGATATTTTTTACCCCAATCCTTAGATAATTACTCCCTATATTTTTGTAATGAAGTGTCTAGAACCTGCAGAAACTTGAATGATCCATGCACCCTCAAGAATATATACTTGTTGTTCATTTAAGTTTTATGAGTAGAATAAAATGTTGTTGCATCCTCGTTGACCACAAGCAGATCTTCAAAATATGTTTACCCGTTCTTTCCAAATGGAAATAATTTGAGGATAACATAAGGATGATTATGAACCATATGAAGCATATACTCTCGTTTTTTTTCATGATTACTCCTGCACATAGCCCAGCCTTTCCAAGCTGGTAGCATACATGTATTTTGAGTAAATGTCATGTGCTATCAGCCCATATGAGATACATATGGAATACTTTGAAACCTTAGAAAACTTATGAATGTACTTGAAACATCCTATAGGAGCATACGTTAAGATCTAAAATGTTGTAAATACCTAGAATATTAAAATTCTGAAATCAAAACAAACCAAACACTTTTAGTGTAAAAGCAAATAAAATAAAATTCCCAAGGCTAAAAAGATGTAAAATGATAAAGTATCCTAACAAATATGGAAAACCAACCTAGGTCAAACACCATGCTTAGGATTGGTCTTATGAAAGTTGTATTCCTTATTTATTATACAAATTTAATTTTATGAAATTAATAAAATAAGAAAGTCATAATCTAGGATTCATGGTATTATCATAACCTTAAATCCTATATGAATATGATAAATGAGATAGTCACGATAATAATAATAAATAAATCATATGATGAGTTTAAATTCTAGATGTTTTGGTAGATACTAATGTGGGACCTTACACCACATCACTAATAGAAGGATAAGGTTGGGAGAGCCTGCACATATGTTTTGAGTAGATTTCATGAAAGAGGGGTAGGTAGAGACATAGGAAGATGATCTATCAAAAGAATAAGGACAACGACTAGAGTCAGAGGGATAAGAAGTAATGGGGGTCATAGTTGATCCACTTTGGGATAAGAGTAATGAGTTATTTGAGGGTACTATGAGTGAAACATATAGAGAGGAAGCTCCAATGGGAAACACCATGAATATTTTAAATCATATGGAAAGGAGAAACATTAGTAGGTGGATATGTTTGCTAAGTTTTCACTACTAACTAAGTCAAACAAAATAATAATGGTGAGGAAAATAATGGTTCATGAGGCTCTAATAGATAGATGAAGCGATGCATAAGGAAAAAACACAACATCCCCATAAAAAAAACACTTGGGAACTATGCTGAGTAACTCCTCAACTGATTTTTCCCTAGTTGACAGAGGATAAGGCAAATGTCCAACTAGGACAACCATTATCATGTCACTATTTTGATGATTACTTAAGATACTATCAGTATCTCAAAGAATATTTTCATGTAGTTATGTCACTACAAAAGTTATACATTATCAAATTTATGAATAGGCATCGGGATTTCTATAGGGGCTAGCATAATTTCTATTTGTAATGGAATGTAACGAAGATCACTATCTTTTCCTTTGAGGGGTACAACAAATGCATGATAAGATATTGCGTTTAGAATTTTGATACTTATTTCAAACTTAAATACATGAAGGAGGAAGATAAATATTTCTCCTTGGGTTTGGAGGGGCAGGCTCACAAATATTGCTACCATGGAATTGGCACATTGGGGCATGCTAGTACTACATGATATTTGGATGCAAAATGGTAGTTTGGTAGACATGTTTGACATGAGAGACCTTGAGATACGTTTTAGGGAGTTGTCAGAACTCAAATAAGTAGGTACCAAAAAAAATCTACATCACAAAGTTCCATATATCTCAAAGGATATACTTTTTATGATGTTCACGAAGGTTTTTTTTTATCCATTACATGGTTGGATATGCCTTAAATTCCATGATCTTACAAAATGTTATTATTCAATCACAAGACATGGAGGATTTAGTCCTAAAGAATAAATTCCCGTCCAAAAAATTTGTTCCTTATAAAGGAAAGGACAAGAAGCCCTTATAAAAGGGGGGAACTAAGAAGAACAATATGGATAAACAAACCCAAAAAAGGATAAGTACGAAGAAGGAGAAAGAACAGGGACAACAATTTGTGATCTTGATAGATGACGGGGTCACTTGCAATTTCATTAACTCATTTCTGGTGACCAATAGAGGTATTCTAATAAAAAAGTTTGAGGTATTCAGGGTGGAGTTATCGAGTGGGAACATGATGCAATGCATATAGAAGGATCTATATCTGATAGTGACAATGATAAATTACCACATGACTAATGACTTATACTTATTTTAATTGGAATAAGCCAATGTGTCGGATTTAATGTTGTCATTGATGTCAAATAGGATTTTGAAGTTAATATTGTCATTGATGAAGAAGCGGTTTTCTAATTGAATCTTTGTAGCTAGTTTAAATAACTATATAGATTAAGGATACACAGAAACAATGCAGTAATAAGAAGGAAAGAAGTGCACAGTGATAGAAATCAAGTGAAACAACTAGAATGATAGAGAATGTAGATATCATTCAAATTTCAAAGAAAGCGAGATCTCATAATGTATAGAAAATGGTTGTGTAGAAGTACACATATACTGAACAATTCAAAGTAAATATAGATTCCAAACAACTGGTGCATCAAATTGTGCATATTTATGTGTGTAGATAGTGTATAAGTTAAAGTAAATATAGATGACAATAAAGTGGTGTTTCAAACTATGCATGTTGAAGTATGCAAGTAAAAAATCAAGTTGCATGTTGCAGGTGGATAAGTTACAAAAAATTCACAAGTTGATATGTTGCAGTTTGAGAGAAGTGAAAATTGAAGTAGAGTTTGGTGAAATGAAAGATAAGTTAGAGTTTATTTGGGAAAAAAATGTATGACATAGGAACAAATTGTCAAGCGAATAAGGTGTGAAAATAAAGTAACAAGTGCAATAAAATGAAAGTCACTTAGGGTGGTAGATGGAGAAAGGAGAGAGAGTTGGTTCTCGCTAGAGGTTGGATGCTCCATCTAGTCACTATTGGAAAACATGGGATAAAGTGAGTTGTTTCTCATATAAGGTTGGATCCTCCATCTAGTTGAAGCTCAACAATTTAGAAGAGAATGAATTGGTGCTCACTTGAGACTGGAGCCTCCATCCAGTCAAAGATGGAAAATACATAAAAGAGTGAGTCAATGCTCACCAGGGTTTGGAGATTCCTTCTAGTTGGAACTATGAAATAAATGAATATAATCTTTGAATTGAATAAGAAAAGTAGTTTGTGCTTTTCTACCTTTTGGGTCTCTACATTAAATATCTTGTGCATAGTGTGTGGTTTATATGATTATAAATCACATTGTTAGTGATTAATGATTTCATTATATATAACAAATTTTAAAATATTAAAACGAATGAAATATTGACCCACCCCCCTATTACTATTTTCATCAATTGGTAAGAGACTAGGTTCCTTCAAATTACAGTTTAATCACTAGAAGAAATATCCATGGAAAAGAATGAAGATATTTCATCTAGTAGAATTCCACTCTTAGATGGAAGAAACTAGTATTTTTGGAACGCAAGGATGTGCACACACCTAATGTCTCTAGGAATTTATGTTTGGATTTCCATTGTTAATGGATGCATAGTTACAGAAAATCATCCTACTATTCTTGACAAAAAGAAGTTGTATCATAACAATGCAAGATCCATAAATGCTATCTTCAGTAGTTTGTTAGAAACAAAGATAGTAATGGTCATGCATATCACCTCCATGAAGGAAACATGGGATAAGATAATGAACATATATCAAGGAGCTGATGAAGTAAAGAAAGAAAAAATACAAGTACATCGGGGACAAGTAAAAAAAATAGATGAATGAAGATGAAAACACCGTAGCATACTTTCTTTGTGTTGATGAAGTAGTAAGATCCATCAAAGGACTAGAATAAGAGATGGAAGAAAGCATTGCCATGCAAAAGGTACTTAGATCTCTTCCAATGAAATTTTACTCAAAGCTATCATCAATTGAAGAAGCTCGAGACCTAGACATACTAACAATGGAATAATTAAATGAAAATTTTATAGCATATGAAATGATGATAGATAGAGGAAAAGGGACTTCATGACATCACTAAGAATTTAAGGATACCAATAATCCAAGGAACACAAGATGAAAATCAAGTAGCGGTTTCGAAATTGAGTCAAACATTGAAGAAACAAATTTTGTTCAAAAATTCAAAAGAACTAAGAACAACAATATTTACATTAAGGGGAAAGAGGATGAAACAATTATTACAATAGTGTGAGTTGATGATATTATTTTTGTAAGTAGTAATGGTGACCTAAGAAAAATATTTAGTGAAAGCATGGGAAATAAGTTTTAAATTTCGATGTTAAGAGAGTTTTCATTCTTCTTGGGACTACAACTTGTATAGTTAGATAAAGGTATATTTATATCCCAATCCAAGTATGTTCATGATACGTTCAAAAGGTTTTAGATGGAGGATTCCAATCGACTAAACACGCTAATGGTTATGGGATCCAAGATATGAAAGGACGATGAATCTATAAGGGTAATAAAAATATTGTAGATATCCATGAAAGGAATTTTGTTGTGTATAACTACAACTAGTACTGATATCATGCAAGCTATTGGTATGGTGGGAAGATTTCAATCCGAACCAAAGGAGAATCACTTGTAGGAAGTAAAAAGAATACTTCACTATTTGAAAGGAACTTTGGAATTTGACCTATGATATTCCAAAAGTGAAAAAATCATTTTAACAACATACTCTGATGTAGATTGGGTAGGATGTGTTACTAATAGAACAAGTACATGTGGTAGTGCATTTTTATTTGGAAAAATTTTAATCTCATGGATAGTAAATAAAAAGTCCCGTATTTCTCTATCTACTTGTAAGGTTGAATATATCAGAGAAAATAGTTGTCGTACATAGGTTCTATGGATGAAGAAAACGTTGCATGAAATGTAACTTGTGATGGACAAACCAATATCAATATTTTGTGACAACACAAGTGCAATTAGTATATCAAAAAATCATGTAATGCATTCAAAAATAAAACATATTCCCATGAATTATCACTTTATAAGGGAACAAGTTCAAAATGAATGGGTGAAACTCGAATAGGTGCCTAGAAAAGAATAATTGTCTTTACAAAATCACTTCCCAAAGAATATTTTGAAAGTATGAGAAAACAGATAGGAGTGATATCCTTGTTGAACCAGTAAAAGGTTCAATATTAAGTAAGAATAATCTTTCCATTGATGTCAAAGAGGCAGAAATGGAAAGGGAGAGGAAGTAGTAAGTAATTGGAAGCGTGTAAGCAGGGGGAGTATAATAGAAAAAGAGTCAAAGTGTTTCCATCAATGAAAAAGAGGGATATTGATGGAATTAATGTTATCATTGATTTCGAATGGAATGTTGAAGATACTGATGTCACTGAAGAAGGAGTTTTTTATATGAAGATTTGTAGCCAGTTCAAAGTGTTATATTTTTATCATTTAAGCAATATGATCTTAGGATATTATCTGAGAGAATAACATGCACAACAATAATAACAAGAGACAAGAGACACAAATAATTTTCCTTGGGGAAACCATAAAGTAGAAAACCCCGAAACTTCCTCAAAGATAGAATGAGCACCAATAGCAAAAGTAAAACTTGAAAACATAAAGATGATCTCCAACAATAGTTGTCTCTTTCTCTGATCCCAACTTCTTCTTTCTCATTCATGCACCCCATTTGGGTCAGTGTATGTGTGATAAATAGAGAGTCTCAGTCTCTATTTATATTCTTTCATTCACTTAATATTTGACTTTGTTATGTAGTCTCGAGTAACCACAACTGGGGTACTAATGACCCAACTTACATTAACTCACCTAGGGCCGACTTCTCAGGAGAGTCTAATAACCCTAGTGCCCCCACAACTATGGGGACTTTAACCCTTAAACAATAAGGAGGGTTACTCTCTATGACTTTACATGACTTGTTTACATTATTGATTCTCCTTATAGGAACATCGGGGTATGACATGACTCAATTACATTACCGATACTTCACGGAATAAACATCGTGGTACGATACATAAAATATACAAGTGAATACATTCCAAAGTTATAAATACATCAACACTCCCTCTTAACTAGGAAGGTATTCTCAAGACACAATTTATCAGCATAGGTCTTCTTCTCTATATCCACTAGATCATCATCGAGTTCTCGTCATCTTCATCATCAAGTCATCTTCATTACTGGATCTGGATCATCACTCTTGGATAATCATCACTGGATCTAGATCATCACTACTGGATCATCATCATTGGATATGGATCATCTCTGGATCTGGATCATCACTGCTTGATCATCATCACTAGATCTGGATCATCACTGGGTCATCATCACTGGTGCTATCTCTTGATTCTTCTCGTCATAGGAATTTATACATATCCAACCCTTTTTCATGCTGGTTGTAGGCATAGCCTCCATGTAGGTCTTGTTTAGCGCTTATATATGACCTTAAGTTAAGATGGCCCACCCATCACTTACATTTAAACATGAGAGGAACGCATCCAACAACCATGTCAGAAAGGTAATCCCAACACTCACATATGACCATGGGAGGGACACATCCAAGAACCATGTCAGAAAGGCCTAACACTCACATCTGATCATGGGAGGAACACATCCAAGAACCATACTAGAAAGGCTCAGCACTCACATCCTATCATGGGAGGAACACATCCAAGAACCATATCAAAAATTCTCAGCACTTATACCTGACCATGGGAGGAACACATCCAAGAACCATGTCAGAAGGGCTCAGCACTTATATTTGACCATGGGAGGAACACATCCAAGAACCATGTTAGAAGGGCTCAACACTTATATCTAGCCATGTAGGGAACACATATCACATCCAAGTTAGAAGGGCTCAGCACTTATATCTGTCCATGTGGGGAACACATCCTACATCCATGATAGAAAGGCTCGGCACTTATATTTGATCATGTGGGAACACATCCCACAATCTCCTCGGAATGGTTCTACACTTACATCTGATCATGTGGGAACACATCCCATAGTCACATCAGAATGGATCTGTACTTACATCTGATCATGTGGGAACACATCCCACAGTCACATCATAATGGATCTGCACTTACATATGATCATGTGGGAACACATCCCATAGTCACTTTAGAATGGCCCTCAGCTCCAAGATGAGTATTCCTAGGAACTAACCAGGTGCCTCCATTCTCCCAGAGAATGTCCTTCATCACTTATACTTGATCATGTGAGAACACATCCCACAGTCACTTCAGAAAGTCTTAGCTCTTATATCTAACCATGGAAGGAACCAATCCTCTCACCATGTCAGAATGGCTCATATAATCATCAATTCCCCTTAGAGGGAACCTCGATATGGATAACACCAAGCTTCTCCTTGAAGTTCTCAAACTTCAATTTGGCCAATGGCTTAGTCAACACATTAGCTATCTGTTCCTTCATTGCAACATACTGGAGCTTCACAGATCCTCTTGACACCATATCCCTGATATAGTGATATTTGATCTCGATATGCTTCGAGTTGTCATGGAACACCTAGTTCTTAGACAACTTCACAAAACTCTGATTGTTGCAATATATACAAGTAGCATCCAACTAGAGATCAAATAAATTAGACATTAGCTTCCTCAACCATATTGTCTCATGACTAGCTGAAGAAGATGTGACATACTCTAATTCAGTTGTACTCAGTGCCATGCAAGACTGTTTCCTTCTAAACCAAGAGATCATACCTGATCCCATACTAACACAGAACCCTGAAGTTCTCTTTCTATTGATGGAACTACTTGCCCAATCTGAATCAACATAACCTTATAGGTTAATATTCTCATCAGCCTTATATTTGATCCCATAATCAACTGTACCCTTTAGGTACCTCAAAATATGCTTTGCAGAAATCAAGTGAACATGTCTCAATGTGTTCATAGTAAATTAAATATCCGGTCTTGTATTCATCACGTACATCAAGGAACAAATCATCTGACGATACATTGTGGCATCAACCAAATCTTATGAAGCATCACTCAATAGCTTTAGGTTCTATGCCATAGGTGTGGTCATGGCCTTGCAGTCCATCATCCTGAAACTCTTCAAGATCTATACTGCATACTTCCATTGTCCCAGGGTGATTCCATCTATATTATACCACACCTCCATGCCTAGAAAGTAGTGCATCATATCCATGTCCTTCATCTCGAACTCGGAATCAAGTCTCCTTCTTGAAACTTTAATGAATTCCTATTTTTTGTCAGGAACAAGTCATCAACACATAGTAGGAGAATCACTAGTCTTCCTCCTTCAACCTTGAAGTAAAGGTTTGAATCTGCTTGAATCTTAGCAAATCCTAAAGTCATCAGTAAGCTATCCATCCTATCGTACCATCTCGAATATCAAGATCTTCTGTAGTCACTCCCTCTGAAGCATAGCATCATTCTCCCTCTGTCTTTCATAATCTACGCACTGAAACATTCTATACTGAAGTGACAAGTAGCTTCCTTTGCTACTAATATTCTTTGTATCCATCTAGGGTCACTGGATGCCGAGATCCTCTATCTTGAACCTTTTCAAAAGTTCTTTTCGCACCCATTTGTGAGCTTGTCATCCTCTATAGGATTTCATCTTCAACCTTGTAGCAAAGGTTAAGATCTTCATCTCTCTAGGTGATTTTCAATCTCCTCATGTATGTGTTATTCCATGGGTGACTTCTCATCTCATACAAGGCCTTCTTTCATTTTCACACATGATTCTACCTATCATGTGTCTTATCTTCTAGTGGCTTCAAATGTCTCTTCGCAGTCTATGCCTTCTTTCTGTGAGAAGCCTCCTCCTACGAATTATGCCTTGTATCCCATGATGTTTTCATCTACTGCATTATGGAAATACGAACTTCCCTTCATGTCTCAATACTACATCCTAGACATCATTCTTCATGTTAGATTATTAGACTGAATCTTGAACTATCATCACTTGTTCTCAAGAACAAGTCTCATCCTTCTTTTGTTGTAGGCGATTGTACGTGATATTTCCTACAAGTCAAATGCATTTATATGGTTAGAAAAATTTCATAAGGCATATTCATAATGGAAAATTCTTATGCATAAATATATGATCATGCAACTATTTTAGCCAATACAACATTCATCCATATCTCACGGAAAATTTATATATCCCTTACATCTCTACTAGGACAACATTGATATTGTGCACTAATCCAATATGTCAGCAAAGAGGTTTCATTATAGATAAGTAGCAATGGAGATTTGTATAACACAATGAGCTACTTCCTTATCACATGCATATTATTAGTATACTGTCATTAATGAAAACATTCTATCTTGCATAACACATTAAGTGAATATAAACAAGTGCATAAAAAAACAATATCATGAAATGACAATTGAATACTTATCTATATTTTTTTTGTGGGTAGACTCTTTCTTGAGCCTTAAACTTCATCATCTTCTTCATTCATCATTTCTTATTGAAATGCTAATACGAATAAGAGGTTCTTCATGAGTTGAGTCCTTCAAATAGCTTAGTCAAGAAATCAAACATCTCTTTAGGTGTCTTTAGGGAATACACTTGTGGTATAAGGTGATCTGTGATTGAATAAGCAATGATCTCTTTTACCTTGACCAAGTTCTTCTTGTATAAGGATTTTAGCCTCATCTCCCTCTGGAACTGGAACCTCTCTACTTATGTAGGTGTCCAATTCATTTTCTTCAAGAACTAGTGAGATCCTATACTTCCATTATTGTAATTTGTCAACCTCACCAAGCTCGTCATCAAGTTGGTGTGATTAGTCATCTTGAAATGAGAACCTCGACTATAGGTAGCAAAATATTAGATCTTATGATTTGAGGTTTCCATCCTGGTTCCAGAGTTGGCTGATCTAGGGTTTGTAAGAGAAATCCTAATTTTCAAAACTTGGAATCTTTTAGATCTAATTGGATAGAAATATATACCTCTTCAAGGCGAGCTGTCCAATGTACTTCTTTCCTGAAAATAGTGGGGGGAATCTCCCTGAACAAGAATCCCTAGTTTACCACTTTCTTCTACAAACATGCATGATACTGTTTCTATGGTATCTTTGAAATTAGTGCTCCTCCATGTCTCCAATTTTGTACTGCGGTAGCCTCTTCTGTCTTTGCTCCAACACCATAGGTTTCATCAACATTTGTGTCACCAATTGGGACTTATTATCATTTTCCCAAGGTGACCTGTTTCATGACTATTCAACATAGTGAGGTTGTACAGACTGCCACGTGTCCCTATTTCATATTCGTGGTATAAAACTTTTATCATAGAAATTAAAGTCCATTCCCTTTCTGTAACATCTTGCTAAATTTAATTTGGACCTTTGTAGCCATAGATATAGCAATTATCCCCATGTGTCATGTTTGGGGAGCAATCATGGGAGAGGCTGGAACCCTAACTTGGAGGAATCATATCTCCTAGAATATATCAAATCAGAGGCTAAAACTTGGACACAGTGTACATCAAAAATTTATCTTCGACATTTGAAAGTTTTGGCACCCGATCCTTCTCCAATATTGATATATAGTGGATCTACCAAAACTATGACTTTCAATATTTTAGGGTTTTTCACGCTCGAGGTCAAACTAGGGTTTGACCTTTGTGGAGTTTCACCCAACCAAAAATATAGACCCAGGTCTCTAAAATTTTATTTTGATGATGATAGAAATATTATATTAGGCTCACTCAAAAATTCCTCTTCTGTAAAAAGCCCCAATTTCTTGCACCAAAAACTAAAAATGCTCGGAATCAAATTCTGCTTGGACATAAAGATGCACCCTTCAATGGAGAGTCAGCCTAGCATCCTTTTGCTGATGGATTGTGGAGAGAGACGCAAAAAGTATGATGCCCTAGCTTATAGAGCTTCACAGTGTCTTCTTCTCAGGTTAGCTCTGATACCATGTTATATTTTTATCATTTAAGCAATATGATCTTAGGATGTTATGTGAGAGAATAACATGCACAACAATAATCACAAGAGACAAGAGACACAAAGAATTTTCCTCTAGAAAACCATAAAGGAGAAAACCCCGCAAATTCCTCAGAGATAGAATGAGTACTAATATAAAAAATCAAAACCTGAAAACGAAAAGATGATCTCCGACAATAGTTGTCTCTTTCTCTGATCCCAGCTTCTTCTCTTTGACTCACGTGCCCCAATTGAGTGAGTGTCTATGTGATAAATATAGAGTCTCACTCTTTATTTATATTATTTTGTTCACTTAATATTTGACTTTGTTATGTAGGCTCGAGTAATCCTAAGTTAGTTATGTAGGCTCGAGTAACCACAACTAGGGTACTAATGACCCAACTTACATTAACTCACCTAGGGCCGACTTCTCTAGGAGAGTCTAATAACCTTAGTGCCCCACAACTGTGGGGACTTTAACCCTTGAACGATAAGGAGGGATACCCTCTATGACTTTACATGACTTGTTTACATTATTGATTCTCGTGATAGGAACATCGGGGTATGACATGACTCAATTACATTACAGATACTTCCCGAAATAAACATTGGGGTACAATACATAAAATATACACGTGAATACATTCCGAAGTTACAAATACATCAACACAAAGAACTGTATAGAAGAAGGACACAAATAAATATTTTAGTAACAAGTAGAAGGAAAGCGACATATAGTAATAAAAAGAAGTGAAATAGCCTGAATACTAGTAAATGAAGATATCAAGAATTTTTGAAGCAAGTGAGACGTTGGAATGAGCAAACAATTGTTGTGTTGAAATATAGGGATAGTGGACAAGTCGAAGTAAATATTGTTGACAAGCAACTTTTGCATTGAAGTATGGATGTCAATTTATGTGTGTCAAAGTGTATAGATAGTGGATAAGTTGAAGTAAATATAGATAACAAGCAAGTGGCACATTAAGGTGTGCATATCGAAGTATGTTTGTTAAAGTGTGTGGATAGTGGATACCTGAAAATAAATAGGTGCATTGAAGTGTATATATCAAAGTACACATGTCAAAGTGCATGGAACAATCGACAATTCAATGAAGTATTGAAGAAAGGTGTGGTTCAAGTCTGAAGGTCCATGTTGTGGTACAAAGTACATCTTCTTCAGATATTATAAGAAAATTAGCTAATGAATTTTAGAGAAAAGAATCCCATCAATGTGGAAAATTAATTAAATTAAAAAAATAGAATAAACATGCGATACCTCAAATGAACATTAATTAGGAGTCATATACAGAAACAATCATTAATGTACTTTGTAAAGGGAGGTGTGACTATGAATAATATAAAGTTTTAATTTTTGGGTTGAAAGGGAATCAATTACAAGTTTACAAGAACAATAATAAGCAAATGATTCAAGTATCAAGAAGATTTATGAAGTCATGGATAAAATTTTGGAATTTGTAATCATAGTAATTCACAATCCACAAGAAGTAAAAGAACAAAACAAAGTTTGAGTCAAGTACAAATTTGAGTCGTGCATCACATTTGAATAAGTCATACAAAAATTGCACTTTGATACATAGGAGTTTGAGAAAAGTTAAAATTTAAGTAGAGTTGGATGAACTGAAATCTAAATCATACTTGATTTGGGAATAGACTGTATGACATAGGAGCAAATTTTAAGGTGAAGAAGGTATGTAGAGAAAATAACAAGTGAAGCAAAATAAAAAATCAATAAAGATGTGCAAGGAGAGTGATTTAATGCTCACTATAGGTTAGAGCCTCCATATAATCAAAGCTATAATACACAAAAGGAATTCAGTTCATTCTCATAAAAGGTTGGAGCCTCTATCCAATCAAAGCTAGAAAATACAGAAGAGAGTGATTATATGCTCATTGGAGGTTGAAGCCTCCATTTAGTATAAGATGGAAAATACATAAGAGAGTGACTTGGTTCTCACTGGGTGTTGGAGCCTTGTTCCAATTGGGTCTAGAATATAAATTAAGTATAATCTTTGAATTATAAGAAATTTAGTTTGTTGTTTTCTCTTGTTTGGGTTTCCACATTAAATCTCTTGTGCATTGTATATGGTTTATATGATGAGGAAATTATTTTTTAAGGATTAATGTTTACATTATATATTATTAATATTTGAAATGGTAAAAACTATGAAATATTTATTCATCCTCCTCTCACTATTTAATAAAAAATTGGTTTTGGGTGTTTAGTGGCTCAATACCATGCGTACTATTACAATAAATTACTAAACATTAGATATAGGGTTCAATGAACCATATGGTGCAAGGGTAGTTCTGTGAGGCATGTCTAATGATGCTCCAATAGTTGTCTTAGTCAAGAGGATGGAGGCCATATTTTGGAATGGTGATATATATTATGTAGGAAAGTGCTTAATCATGTCTCATAAAACTATTTGCAATAGACAACAACTTCATGCAGACATATTGGATCTTCTAGGAAAGCATGACATAGTTTTTTGGAAGAATCATTTGCAAAAACATCCTAACAAGGGATTTGATCACACCATTGAGATAGACGAGGTCTCCAAACCAATGATCACCGCTCCCAACAAACACCCAAAGATGTTTAAGGAAAATATTGAGAAGGCCTTTAAAGAATTGTTAGCAATGGGACACATTAGGACTAGATATACTCCATTTGCATCTCGGCAGGTTTTGTTCAAAAGGAAGGAAGGGATGATGAGCATGTACATTAGTTATAGTGTAATGAATAAAAATACCATTAAAAACATGTACCCTATCACCAAAAATGATAACTTACTATATGATTTGTACGGAGGAATGTATTTCTCCAATATTGATCTTCGATTAGTCGTTGACGTTGACCAATGCACTATCCACCTTCTATCCATGTATGAAGTATATTTTTAGGAAATAACTGAGGAAGTTTTGTTGGTGTTCTTTCATGGCCTTTTTATATACAAATCGGCATGGGAAGAGAATATGGTACATTTAGATGATATTATGAGCATTATGGCGGATAATTCCTTTTATTGCAAGGAATCCAATCACAAATTTGGTCGTACAAAGATTTTGTACTTGGGTCATGTGATCAACACACATAGTGTTCAAGTTCATGAGGAGAAGATTCGTTCTATTTGTTTTTGGTATATTTATAGAAAGAATATTTTTGTTGATGATTCCCTTTCAAGGAAACTAACCACATGCTTATTGATGGGGATTTCAACTAATTGGAAATATCACCTCTTGGTGGAATATTCCAAAAATAAATTTTCTTGTGAGTTGATGGATGGTCTCATATATGATGAAATATACCATTTAGTTCATGGCACCATTTTCTACAAGGATATGATGAAATATACAACAAAATTAAGTAGGGGTTCACTTGGAACTCAACGATGATGTGTTGCAACATGTGAGGGAATTCATTTAATTTCAATAGTATAAGACTGAAAAGAACCATCTAATGAGACTTTATAAAACTATTTCTTATTGCATAGTAGAAGTGGGAGAGTATCTCTATTTACATGATCACATGGTTACCATGGGTGCAAGGCCGAGATCTCATCTATGTTGTGGTTTATAGGTTGAAAAAGTTCACACATTTTTCATGATATCCTTACATTACTCAATAACACAAGTGGTAGAAGTGTTATTCAGGGAAGTGTTTCCATTGCACTTGCGCTCGAAAAAATTTGTTAGTGACAAGGATAACAAGTTTCTAAGGGAATTTTGGAAGGAAGTTTTCCAATTGGTGGGTACTAATTTGACTTCTAGAACTATTTATCACCCTCTGATATATAGAAAAACAAATATTATGAATAAATGGGTTGAGGGTATTATGAAACTATGTGCCGGGATAAAAAAGAGATTTGATGAATTGGATGCACGTAAGAGACAATTGTTAGAACACCGTCTATTATATTTCCATCAGTATGTTACCATTTTGAGCCTTATAGGGCTATGATGCCCCATCATATGTGGAAATGGAATTTTAGGATAACAAGGAACTCAAGGAAAAGGATTGGATACATGAGAATCCAGACATCCTTATATCTCTTACAGATAATCTATAGGTGGTCCAAAATCAACAAAAGGTGTACAAAGACAAGAAATAGATAGAGTGCACTTTCAATTTAGGGGACTTAGTTTTTTTGAGATTACAACCATATTTCTAATTCTCACTAAAGAACAACGGTGCAAAGAATTTGAAGCCTCATTTCTACTGGACCTACAAATTATTCAATGGACCAATGAGATAGACTATGAGCTAGAACTTCTAGAGGGAGGAAAGATCCATTATGTACTTAATGTATCATGCCCCACTAATGCATTGGAAAAATAGGTTACAAATCCATAAGAGTTATCTCCATTAGAAGAGGAGGGTATTTTCTCTTACATCCAGAGAATATTTTACTTTTTTTGAGAAAGGAAACTACAAAATAGGGTGATTAGGGAAAATATTTCCAAGTGAAGACACATTCCAGTGGAGGATGCCACTATGGAAGGTGAATAGATTAAGTAGCACTCCAATTCACAACTACTTAAGGAAAAGTAATATTGGGAAGGGCTAACTATCATGCCCCTTTTTGAATCACTTCCATAGGATGAACTACTAGCCTATCTGGTTCTTGTAGGCTATAGTCAGTGAGTATGTAGTTAATTAATTATTTAATGTCACCTAAGTGTAAAATTACATTTCAAAGTGACATTTGATTATTAATTCACAAAGGAACTTTATAAAAGACACTTTAGTAAAACTGGTTGAAAAGGGTATATTTTGGCCAAAAGTGTCAAAATGAAAATAAAAGTTGAAAATGTCAGATTGACATTAAATTTCATTTCATATTTCTTAAATGAGAGAAGGGGAAAATACTGTTGAAGGGTCATAAGGGTGAAAGAAGGATTATCAAAAGAAGAGAGACCCCATTCTTTCATTCATTCATGTATTTTTCATTTTCAAAAACTTGGAAAGCTCTTGGGATTGCTTTGTCTAGGACAAAATCCTAAGGGAGAGGAAAATAGTTTTGGTGGTGAAATTATACACCCTGGCTATCTTATGAATAGATATTAGTCATATTTTGAAAATGTTCGCATTGGTGTAGATTGGAATTGATTATATGTATTCAAATATGAATTTTGAGTTGCACTTGCATAGATCTTAGAAATTATTCTTGAGAACGAACACTTGTGGAGAAGTTAGTCTCATTCTTGGTGGGTTTGGATTCTGGAAATCAAGGAGATAAAGTAGAGTTCAGTATCAAATAGGAAGGGTATCTCACACATGATTGTTTTCTATTTCTACATGTTACATACTTCTAAAGGTATTTTTATATTGAGAAGAAATGATGGATACCATTTCACACTTATAGATAAATAACAATCAATGATGAAGTGTGTGGATTCTAGTCAACAATCTAGATTCTTGGATGATGGATACCATTTTGGTGGTTGACGGTCATTTCTAGTGAATGGGGATTTATTGGTCAAGAATTGCACAACAATAATGATCCCACTCTAGGTTTGCATATAGACTATTTGCAATCGACATTCTCTATGGCTATTGATCGCTTTATTTAATGGACCGCTCATTTACATTTTTTACATTGATCATGTTTTGATTTAGTTGGGATTCTCCTTCTCTTGATGTACCGATTTTCCATTTAAAATATATGACCGATAAAGAACATAATGATCTAAATATGAATCGAAAAAACAAATCAAACCATTGGTAAAATCTATTCAAATCGACTACTACCAACACTCTTTAGGATATGTAACAAGCTATTTTTTTCGACTCCTTCAGTATTTATGTATAGAAGGTGATGATTTGGTAGACATATGTAATTATGGTTAAAATACATGGTCTTTTGTTAACGAACTGGTTTTCTATATGATCAATAATTATAAGTTCCTTGGTCGATCGACTATCATTTGATCATTAGGGCTATTAAGTGGATAGATTGTGTAGTTAATTGTTAACCAAATAAAAGCAAGTTTGATATTGTAAAATAGTTGAGTTCAATAAATATTCAATATTATCAGCAGTCATGGTGTTGAAGGATTGCATCCTTTCCAGCATAGGTACAATTATTTTATTTTATCCATATTGAGGACACACTTTCCTACTGTAGACAAATTTATTCACCAAGTTACTTCAAATTATTAGAAATAACATAATGATTTGAGATGAATAGTATTCAAGCCACTTGATGCATAGGTTCCCCAATGGGGATTATTTAAGAAAAAATTATTTGATTAATCAATAGAATTTTCAAACTTCTTGCTCACATGAGCATCCTCCATATCTTATCAAACCCTCTAGTAGTTAATAACTTCATTGTGTGAGAAAAATATACCCAAAAGAACACATATCGAAAAAAAAAACATCAAGAATTTCTTTCTTATTGCATGTTTCTTGGTTTCTTCCTCTACTAGTTTCACCACCCTCCATTTGTTGTTGTTTTCAACCATATTTAATGGATGTGAATATGGTGCCAATGTTAGATGTTAATAATTCTAACCAACATTCAAGAACACCATAATGAACACACAAATTACACCAAGAACAAATATGGGTCAAACGTTCAACCATGTATTCATTTTTTGATGGTGTTATTTATACGTCATTAGAGATATGAAAGTGGTTATGCCCACTCAAACTAACCATTCATTAGGTACATAAACATAATTTAATGATCCTATTTAAGGTCCCAGATGGGTCCCTCTAGCATCTTCCTTAATATATATATGGACCCTATTTGGATAAATACAATAATGGGGAATCTAGATCAATTACGATCCCTGAATTTTAGTTATGTGATCTTGTGTGATGATCTTAAATCAACTTTATTACTAAGATAATTCGAGGGATCACATCCTAGATAGAATCCATTGGGAGATTATTTCAGTTTGGTAGATATAGATCCCAATAATCTCATGTTGACTGGGAGAAATTTTAGGAGCTGAAACGAGGCGGTCTTGAAATGACTAGATTTATTTCTTGTATCCAAATGAAGGCCATAGAATCGATTCCATATTTGATTACAGGTAAAAATATGTGGGAATTTCATGCCACCTCTTAGTTGTGTTGGTATTGAAAAAAAATATCAAAATCCCCATGATCCCTTAAAAATTAACCATACATGACCTCTAGAGGTGGACTAACAGAAGTTGATTTAGGATACATGAGTTTCTGTTGATCCTTCATCTTCGCATTTATGCATGCAACTACTAGAAAAAAATATAATAGAAGTAAATGATTTAGTAAATTAATGGAATGTTAACTTCAATTAGAAATCATAGTCTTTGTTGAAACTAACAAAGACAATAATAAAATCCATACTTTAAGAAAACTCATCAAGAATTTTTCCTACAAAGGAATTATTTACACTCAAAGAATTTGAAGAGAAATGTTAATATTTTTTGCGCCTAGCGAAAGATATGTCACGCATTCAGTTAGAATTCTTCCCAAGTATCAAAAGAGTAAGGTTGGAGGAATAAAAGGGATATGCGACACAAGTACTTGCAGAAGGAAGAAAGAACAAGGAAGAAGTAGTAAGGAAGGAACAAAAGAAGACAAAGAAAAAAGAGCTAAAGAAAGAGGCAGTCGAAGAGGAAGATGTGATAATAGAAAAAGAGATTTCGTGATAGAAGAGAAGTCATGAAAGAAGGAAAGTATGCAATAAGGAAAGACATGAAGGAACAAACCATGTCAGAAGGCATGCAGTCACATAATGACTGGAAAGTGACAATTCAGAAATATCGTGGTACGAGGTCAGCTAGAGTTTGCAGAAGATGCATGTATGAAAGCATGTGTGTAACCCGATTAATTTATGCCTAATGACATATCTCGATAGAATATGAAAGATAGTTTTTTGGGTAACTGTATGAATTCCGCTAAGAGTGACCTATAATATTCTATAAAAGGAGGAACACAAGATCTATGTGGGTTAGCTTCTATTCTGTTGGATCCGAGTCATGTGTTAGCTTCTGTAAGTTATGTTGTCTATTAGTTTTTTAAGCGTGTTGAGTCATAGAGAGGAGTCAAAGAATCCGTAGCTGAGTGCACATAATTGTAGAAGAGATTGAGTAGATTCCGGATGTGTGTGGCTTGACAATGGATTCATAGATGTAATATCTTGAATTTTGACCTAACATTAATGGGCATAAGTCCCATTGCATATGATGTTACTTTGATGTTTATGTTTTGTATATTGGGCATAAGGACCCAATTCACATGCATATGATGATTTGTTATATATATTGGGTGTAATCCAAATTCATATGCTTGTTTAGCATGTATCATTTTATATGTTGGGAAAGGACCCTTACAGACAATATTATTGTCGTAGTACGATGTATTGGATATATTATGTGATTTAACTTAAAATTCATATATTGAGATGATTATTGTTATAGAATGTGCAGAATTTTGAATGCATGATTGAGTTTTATAATGTGTTGGGCATGGACCATGAAGCACATAACTGATGAGATTTGCTATTGAGCGCAAGTTATGGAGTACATGAGTGATTTGATTTTTGGGTTGAGCACCTTTTCTGGAACATATGAGTTGTGATATTTTTGTGTTTAGCATAATATCTAGAGCACATGAAATATAAGAATTGGAAGTGTTAGGCATAAGCCCTAGAGCATTCCAAATTGATGTTGAGCATAAGCTTTGGAACATCGGATCCTTGGTCATTATATCCCTAGGTTATTTATACAAGTACATTGTAGCATTAGTGTTGAGTGAGAGGCTCTGGAATTGCACTGATTGCAACTCCCAGTTTTTAGCATTGAGCTTTGGCTATGAAAACCACTAGGAGTTACTAAAAATTAAATTGTGTCGAGTGAGAATGACTTTGAAAAGCACTGACCTTATCTTACTTATTTTTAAGTTGATTAAATGAAAATTTTAATTTCTACTTCTCATCAAGTACTAAAGAACTACCATGATATATGGGGTAATCGAACATGCAAGAAGTCTTAGAGCTTCCTAACTTAGTTGACCAACCCCACCTAAAAGCCTTGATAAAATAAATGATTATAAGCTAATGAAAGCACCATGTAATTGAGATCATGCTATATGATGCCTAAATAAATATTAACAATACTATATGTATATATAGTTTATATATGTTATGAATAAAGGGTAAGTACATATATTAAATATAAGGAAATAGTAATAACTATAATGAATAAAAAATATATGTATTATTATTTAGTAAAAATATTAAATAAATATTTAATCCTAAAAGAGTCAAATTACGAATCAGTAAAAGAGTTCCTAAGTTAATTATAATGATTATTAACTTCAAATAAATCAATTAAAGATTATTTTCAGGAAGATAATGGATTCTTGATTTAACTGAAGTTTAACAGCCCTTTTCCTAGAGATTTTCTATAAAGACCCGAGCCAAGGAAAGGCTTGGTGATCCAATTTGATTTGACCATTATTCCTAATAATTTTGGAGAGAATTTCAAAAAATACAAGCAAGTCAGAACTGAACCGATATATCAGATACAAGAAGCCTTAGCTTTAGGAGTTCTAGACTACTTGCATGTTGAAACTAGCTCAAGGGGATCCAGATTAAAACCAGGAATGGTTTTAAGTCATGGTTGGGAGGAACATGGTAGTTCCTAAGTTATTGATTTGATAGATATGAGTTCATAATTATCTAATTTCTCTTTAATTACGTGTGTTTAAGTGTGCATGGTACCTATCCATTAATAAATTGAAAGTTGTAGGTATGGGGTTTTTTTCTTTCTCTAGTATTTTATAGATTTTTATTTATAGTATTTACTACTCTTGATTAAAGGTATGTATATTTGAATATATGCTTCAACCATAATCCAATTGTTTAAATCATTAATACTCAGTCTGAAATATTTTAGAAAATATTTAGGGTTAATTTTTATATTGCAGGTTACTCTACTATTTCTAGATTTAAAACTCACCTTTCCATTCCTAGATAAGTTTTATTCTTGAAATAGTCATAGCTTTATATTTAAACAATTTAAATTAGATATTAAAACCCTTGTTTTAAATAGACTAATTACACCAGATATCTATAATTTTAAACATGTAAGCATAAAATTAAATAAACTCATATATTCCTTAAAACTAAACATTATATAAAATCTGCACCAAAAAATTTAAATAAACCATTTATATTCATAAATAACCACACCATAGATTGAATATTCAACCTCATTTATTCAAACCATCAACATAAATCCAAATGACAGAAGATTCCATATTTCCAGTAAATGCATTTGTTACAAACATATAAATGCTCATAAACATCAATACTTAAAACCAAACCAAACATTTAATAGAACAATGCAACCATTATCATGAAAACACACCTATTGAATTTACCCAAAGCATGAAGGCTGAGAACCTAAACAAGATTTACAAATAATACTAATAAAATATAACCATGCTACAAATATGTATCTCACCCATCCCAACCATCAAATCTTGTAAATAATTGGCTACACACATTTATTTCATTTATTTATTTACAAACAAAACACTATCATCAAAATGGATCTAACCATGTACAAATTTAATAAAACGTAAAAAAAGGATTATTCCCAATGCATCGCGTTAGTGGAATTCGATTAACCATTACATAAGAATCATGTCAATGAAATATGGGTTTACAAAATTTCAAACCACAAGTCCAATTAATTACGAGCCCACAATAGAATCCTGTAGGCTTCAAACAATAAATCAACACATTACGAACTATATCAAGCATGGACGGTTCCTCCTTACAGAATTCTTGTAATATTTTATTGAAGAAGCATGGATGGTTCCTCCTTACAGAATTCCTTACCATCACATGCACAATTCCTATTTCAAGATAAAAAAAATATTTAATTAACATACACATGTTTCATATCAAGGCTAGAGCCAAGTATATTCTTATGGCCACGAAACAAACCAAGCCATGTTATTAAATTGCTAATGTACGTATATTTTACACAGTCACATCATCAAATGTGCCATTGCAGAGACATGGAATTATAAAATTAAAAAGTAACACACCATTTAAAATGTAGAGTGATTCAATTAAACCTAATTTTCTATTAAACCAAACTAACAACCAAATCCATTTATGTAGCAGGGGATAATTTTATATATAGAGGTGAGTTGTTATTAAATAGTCAAACATATCAAAATTTACATTGGTAGTGCCATGAAAGGCTTGCACAATCATGTATATCAAATGCCAAATGATTTAACTAAAACCCCAAACAATGAAATGGATCAACGATACATTTCCCCAAAACCAATCTCCAACCCTCTTCTAAAACCACAGAACAAGTGTAAAGTCCATTGCAAGAAACCTACAACACTGCCCACTAAGCCACAAAGAGTTCCCATGCTCTGCTCAATTGCAAAATAAACACGATTTTCATCACAAGTATGCCATTTCTAAATTATACACCAAATTGAAAGAGCAATGGGGAAAATAAGCTAATAGAGTATACCTTCTGCAAGCTCAAAGCTTAGTGGTTGTGTATCTTGGACACGTAGCTTACACGAAGAGCGTGAACCCTCTATCCACCACAAAAACCAAATGAATGACATCAAAACCCTAGCATAGTTCTTGAGGTATTCTACCTACGTTTCCCAAGGCTCATTTATTATGAAACCCTATCCACCACTACCATGCACATAAAAACCCACTACGATATACTATGGAATCACATTGTTTCCACCATCATTTAAACACCCCATCACCACCTTAATTCTTAAACCCTCCATTAATGCAAATAACAAGGGTTAATCCATAGTTTCGATGGCATAAGTTGAGGCCCAACACATAAACCATTCACACCATAAGTCCAGAAATATAAATAATTACATCTAAGGTTTTCCTATATCTTTGTAAATAGTTTATTGCATGCACACATATAATTTATAATCCCTTCTTTCCATAGGATTAAGTTATTGTGTCGGTTTAGGACTTTGGTCCTATATTAACACATTTATGCATAGGAATAATGTAATTTAGGTATACCTTGCTATAGATGTAGGAAGTTATTTATTTCCATGATCATGCATAGTAATTTCATCGATGAAATCACCTCCATAAGGGAAATAGAAACCTACATTAGTTCATGAAGAACTAAGTAAACCCTGTAGCAATAAGAATCGTTACCTTTCTAAGTGGATGATAAAGGGATAGAACACTGCCACTCCACCCCTTGACATACAAGGGTAATTAAACCTTTTTTTTTCTAACTAGGGGAATCGACAACTGGAGTTAGGTTGGTACACATGTGACACTCGGTCCAGGGATCCATTCCCGCTATGACTATACCCCTAGGTGCCCCACACTCGCCCGCAATACATGGAGCATAGGTAAACTAGGGTGATATTTGATCTCGTGAACTCCATTTACAACAAGTGACTTCATATCAATTGACCCTAATAAGCCACACCCATTTTGGATAGGTAAGTCAGCCTCTTTATAAATAAAACATGAACGAATTAAATACATGTAAAACAAGAGTAAAGTGTGAAACAAAATAGGTATCGGCAAATGTCAGAAACTAATATAGACATGAAAAGTAAACTTATAAACATTTTGAAGTCATAGAACATCATCATGTAAAACATTGTCATCATATAGTAAATAGATGTAGGAAAAGCATCGTATAGAACTTAGGTTCATTTTTACCAACAAGTTTTTATTCTGCAGAAGATTTAGACATGTCCTTGAAATTTAGAATTTTATTAGCCTACAAATTTTCTTTTTAACTATGAATTTTAGGGACATTACCAGTGGTATCAGAGCCCATATTCAAACACTAAGAGACCTAATGGGCGCTACCAACCATTCATTACAGAAATAAACATTTCAAAACTGTATTTGAAATTTTGTTAACTAACATAAAATTATTTGTTATTAAATATTTTAAACTACAGGATTAAAGAACAGTCCATATCATGAATACAGAAGCAGACAACAACCGGCAAGTAAATATGAAAACCCCCACATGGGAAGAAGAGCTCATTGTTGAATTAAACTCCGATATATTCAAAACCATATAGAGTCTGTAAGAATACTTACAAAGCTTCAAGGATGATAATATGAATGAAAGAAAAGAGAAAAAAGAAATCAATGAAGCTTTACTTCGGAACATGATGGGAGGAATCTCGCATGGACAGCTTACTCATTCAACCAATAAATCTAAGAAATATTTTTATCATAAATGGGACAGTTGCCCAAAGGAAGAGGGAAAAGAATAACACACACCTAAAGCTTCAGAAAGAGATTATCACAGTGTTTCCAGTGATAATTTTGTTTTTCATTGCAAAAAAAAAATAGAGGAATGATGAAAACCTCCAAGGATGGTTAAAAATATAAGAGCCCCAACATATGAATGAGAGATGAACACTCAGGAGAAAGCTTAAGAATGGATTCTAGGTATGAGAAAATACTTTCGAGTAAACAACTACTCTAGTGAAATTAAAGTTTGTCTAGCCATCTATAATTAAATGGAAGAGTTTGTAGATGGTAGATAGATCTAAAGCATACCAAAAAGGATGAGGTAAAATAAATATGATGGAATAAATTTCGCAAAATATTTCAGGAAAAATACATGTCTGAGATATTCTTCAACGGGAAAGTGAAATAATTTCATGAGTTAAGGATAGTCTCGGTGACCATGGATGCCCTCAAGTAACATATTTTTGGATCTGTTACACTATGTTCCTTACATAAAGGATGAAAAGGTAAAGATACAACAACTTTTAGGATGTCTTCCTCCTAATTTTTGAGAAAGAATTGAGTTTGGAATGCCTAAAAATCTTGACACTACCCTACACAAAGCTAGAATTTTCTATGAGCATGGACATATGAGGCATAGAAACATCAATAGGATTCAAGATAGGTCCCAAAAATCCTCTAACAACCATAAACTAGGTTTCAACCCACCACCTTAAAAAAAAAAGAACAATGGTTTTCCAACAAACAACAACATTAAAAAGACAGGTACAAATCCAAACGTACCTACACCAAATGCCAATAGACCAACAACAAATGGAAAAACCAGTGTTTCCATTTCTCCAATAAAATGTTGGAAATTCCAAGGGCCCCATTATGTGAGAGATTATAAAAGAAAGAATAATGGAGTCTTGCACAATCTATAGGAAGACCCAACGGTAGAGGACATAACTAGCACACCGAGTATTTATGCAGCTTTGGATGGATGACAAGAAGACCATCAAGATACTATGGTCGAAATAGAAGGTAACGTTCCAAATAATTCTATTTCAATTTTGATTCATCCTGGTGCCTGTCAAATCTATATATCATCTAAAATTGTTAAGACATGTAAACTTGATAAAGTTAAACATGAGAAACCATGGCTGATGCATTTATCCACGGGTATGAAAAGAAAGTTTCGGAAATAATGAGAGATTGTGATTTAAACTTGAACAGTTTTCCAACTAAAATAGAATTGAATATTTTACCGATAGGATCGTATGATATACTTATCGACATGGACTGGTTCGAACAACACCATGTCATGCTTGACTTTCTAAACAATTCAATCTTATGCACACATAGCCAAGGAATCAAACAAATGTTTAAGGAATGCCTAAGAAGGTTTATGTAAGACATATATCTTCCTTACAAGAAAATAAGTGCATTAGGAAAGGATGCAAACTATTTGCAGTAAACATCTAGGATGTAAAAGATGAGAGAGAGCAACACATCGAGGAATTTTCAGTTCTTGTAGACTTTAAGTATGTATTTCTCGATGAAATTTCAGTATCAATAAAAAAATGAGATAGAATTTTCCATATAAATGACACCAGGGTTAGTACCAAATTCAAAATCCCGATACTGCATGAACACAATTGAATTTGTGGAGTTCAAGCTGTAGTTACATGAGTTCATTGACAAGGGTTATATCCAACCAAGTGTGTCCCCTTGCAGAGCACCTAAACCTTTGGTAGATAAGAAGGACGGTATGATGTAGATGTCCATCAATTACTGCCAACTTAATAAGATGACCATAAAGAACCATTACCTTCTCCCTATGATAGATGACATTTTCAGTCAAGTTGAAGGAGAAAATATCTTTTGAAAGATCGATCTATGGTCTGAATACCATCAGGTATAGATCCACATTTAAGATATACATAAAAAAACCTTCCGAATTCGATACAACCACTATGAATTTGTAGTGATTCCATTTGGGTTGACTAATGCACCCATAAATTTTATGTGCATGATGAACAATATATTCAATAAATACCTAGATAAGTTTGTACTAGTATTTATAGATGACATCCTGGTTTAGTCAAAGAGTAAAGAGGAACATGAGGATCATCTCCGCATAGTACTACGGGTGTTACTGGAACACCAGCTTTAAGATAAGTTTAGTAAATGTGATTTTTACAAACCACAGATACAGTACCTAGGTCACAACATCTCCGAGAAGGCGATAGTCGTTAACCCAGAAAATATTAAAGCCATAGAGGATTGGCATATCCATACATGTGTCACTGACATTAGGTAATTTTTGGGATTAGAGGGATCCTATTGAAATTTCATTGAGAAATTTTCAAGAATTGCTTGTCTCATGACCACCTTACAGAAAAAGAGAAAAAATTTCTTATGGATGACCAATTGCAAGGAAATTTTTCAGAAACTTAAACAACTTTTGACTACTAGATTGATACTACAAATTGCAGATCTTGATGGAGATTTCACTGTTTCCACTTATTCGAGAAAGGAACAACTTAGAGGATTCCTTATATAGAATGATTGCATGATTTGTTACGAATTGCATAATTAAAAGAACATGAAAAAAATTACCCCACAAACGATCTAGAGCTAGCAGCAATTATCCATGCCTTGAATATGTGGAGGAATTACCTCATGGGGAAGAAATTTATTCTGAATACAGAAAACATGAGTCTAAAGTACTTTTTCAAAAAGCCATATATAAATGGAAGGCATGCTAGATGGTTGGCCTTCCTTAGTGAGTACCATTTCAAACTAGAGCATATAAAGGGAAAGGAAAATAAAATTGTCGATTCTTTAAGTCGATGAGCTTGTTGTAATATCACAGATCACATAGGGTTACCAATAATACACATTAAAAGCATACAAATACAACAGAGACAAGAGACAAGAACATAGGTAGAATAACAGATTATCTTATAGTGAAAGGGTCCATACAATACAGAGAACTGAACTGAGTTCATATCTGGCTCAATAGCCTAATATATATGAATGAAAAAATAGTTACAAATAACTACCAGTCGGTTCAGTTAACTGACACGACCCTATGTGGCCGACCTAATCTCTAATTAGTCGGTTGATCAACTTAGTTGGCTTATCATTTTAGTCGGCTTACCGAATAGCTCCTCCAACATCTCCCCCACAAACAAAATTGTTCTTCATCCCAAAAAACATAGAGGTACAAAACTACATTACCTATCTTTAAGTAGTTATTGCTATGTTTCGACCGTCATGGGCTGTGAAGTCTAATAGTTGATATTTTCAGTACATAGACTTTTAAAATTGCTTCAGCTATCACTACCAGCTGATGTTGGAATTATGTCCAACTTTGCAGTACTTTTTGGATGTCGATGGTTAATGTTGTGAGACTTGATATTGTTGGCATCTTCTCTTGAATGGAGAGGTCTGCTATCCTTTCCATTTGGGGACCCATAAAATAGTCCTTTTATTTTGCTATCTCAAAAATTCTTTTCATCTACGGGAAGATGATGTCTAGTTTGCATAAACTTGGAATTACCTATTGCACCCACTGGTGTGCTTGTCGTTTGATCTTCTGCAGTTTGTTTGTTTCGAGCACGATTTGATCTTCAATGGTGCTCCTGAGTGCTTCTTCTGTGCTCTTCCTCTTCTGGAGTGCTTGGATGTCTTTTCACGTATGTCAATTCTACTAGAATACTTGCCCATAATAAGCAGGCCAGTCCTGAAGTACTCCTTCTGTCATGACCGTCTCCTCCATGTGATCTTGCAGTACTCTGTATGCTTCATAGAAAGCTGTGTGCTATTGCATCAGTAGTCAAGATGTTTCTTATTTTTGCTCCTTTTTTTTGTTCTGTATTTGTGTCTATAGTGTTGAAACCATGCTCTCAAATAGTTGGTAGGCTTTCTCCAGTGGCTTGTTGATGTCATCCTTTATTGGTCCTGGTATCACAGACTGCACAAGTTTTCTACATTTGTTTAGGAACTCAACTTGGTCTCTTTTATTGTCGTCGAGCTCCTTGCATTTGATCTAGCTCCTTGTCTTTGCCTCAATGGCCAAGGTTTCCAAAAGTTGTCCCGGCTCTCCATATTTCAGCTTGGTTGCGTCGACTGCAGTGGTCGATGCAAGTTGATTGATGTGGACCTTTGTCGTTTGGGCTAGATTGTCCTTCTTATTTTTGCCTCTCTTCTTTTTATGCTTATATTGTTTTACTTGCTTTTGTAGTTGTGTACCTATGAGAGGCATATTTTTCGGCAATGGGTTTTTGGTTGGGGGATAGTGGTGGTGATGGTGATGTTGATGGTGAATGCTCAGGTGTGGTTGGAGTGGTGGGGATGTGGTCGGACGTCGGGTCGTGAATTTGTGGGGGTGAACCTTCCTGAAGGTCAGAGAACAATTCATCGATTTCTTGATTTATTTCTTCCATGTTCTCTTCTTCCTCATTTCTTTTCAGTTCACTGGCTGGTGGGTGGTGTTCAAAGTTGGTTGGAATGAGGGATGTTGTTTGACTTGCGACAACTTCAGCTTGCTTGTCAGGATTTCTTTGAAATGTAAAACTAAAAATTGCAACAGTCCTCAGCCTCTAGGGTACTTTGATAGGTTGAGGAATGGGTAGTCTAGATCCACTAGCTTCGTGTGGAAATTCAACCCAGGTGTTAGAACAATTACACTCACAAAAATTTCCAATTACACACAAAGGAGACTGAATATGGAGCAGAACACTAATCTATATTGAATAAGTGGACAATATCCAACCTTGTGAAGTCATAGGATACCACAATAAATAATTACATGAGAGATTTGAATGCATTGGGATGCCATTCAAATTAGTCAAAAGCAAGCTTCCTAAATCTAGTCAAATCCCCCATAAGTGCATAAAGCAGTTTCCAAATTTTCCTAGGAGCTCACGAATTGGAAAAATCAATTAGATAATATAATAGGTGATGGAAGGACAACTCATAAATTCTTTTATTAGGAGAAAAGAGAGGAGGATGATGAGGGCAAAAAACAAATCAACTTCACCTAGTCATACTTTCCCAATTGCCTTAAAACTCAGTAAAAGCAGCAATAAAGCAAAAAAAATAGATATGCACTAGGGAGGTTCAGGAATAAAGCAAAATTGATTCCAATAGGTTTATCAAGTGCTCGATGACTAAGTTTTAGCAAGTTTGACCATCTAGTACATGTGGAGGACAACTTGCATAGAGTGGATTATGGAAACTAGGCAAATAGGACAAAAATGGATTAATTAATGTCTAAGGTACCTACCTATGGGTTGATTATTATAACACCCCCCCTTAAGCCTGAATTATGAGTAAAATATCAGAAAATTATAGGTCTTAGCAACAAGGATTAGTCACCCTTTACATACTGCATGTCCATTTAAACAAGGAAAGAGGCAAAAACTAAGTGGGAAAAATCCTCCCTTAAACATGGATAGTAAAAAAAAATTTGAAAATCTTGTCATCAATCATACTTCATAGCATGATCAACAATCCCCAATAGTGATTTGAGATTGTTGAAAGTATTCTCACAAAAAACATTGGTGAAGATGTCTATTACTTGTTCTGAAGATGAACAGAAGAGTAGGTGAATGGTGCCATCATGCACAAGCTGTCTGATGTAGTGCTTATGGATCTCAATGTGTTTGGTTCTCTGTCTCTAAACTAGATCATTGCAGCTTAGAATGGTACTCTGATTATCACAATAGATAGTAGTTGAGTATTTTGATTTGAAGCCACACTCACACTGTAACCCCTGCAACCATAAACATTGAGTTGTTGCATTTACAACTCCTCTATACTCTACTTTTGTAGATGAGAGTGCAATGGAAATTTGTTTCCTACTTGACCAGCTCATTGATCCTTCAACAAGCATGAACACATATATTGATGTTGAATTTAGATCTGTGTTGTCACTTGCCTAATCACTCTTAGTAAACCCAATCAAATCAATATCAGATTTAGCTTTCAAAGAAGATCCCATGAGTCCTTGTTCCCCGCACAAAGTTGAGGATCCTTTTGGATGCTCTCCAATGGATCTCATGAGGCTGATCCATGTATCTTGAATCCAAATTTACTACATAATAAATATCAGGTCAAGTATGTGTAAGGTACAGAAAACACCCAATCAGTTGCCTATACAGTGTATTATTTATCATAGGAGAAGAACCTGCTTCTTCAAGCTTAACTCCTGAAAGGGAGGAAGTTTTGCTTGGCTTGCAATATTTCATGTTGAACTTGTTCAGAAAATCCAAGGCATGCTTGGACTGATGTAATTTTATTCCATGTTTGGTTTGAGCAATCTCAAGACCCAAGAATTGGCTCAATAACCCTAAATCAGTCATAGAAAATGCATGGTTCATTGTATCCTTCAAGGAGGCAATTTCATCCTTTGAGCTTCCTGTAATGAGAAGGTCATCCACATACAAGACAATAATCATAAAAGAACCATGAATTAGATTCAAATAAACATTAATATAATACTTGCATTGAACAAAACTCAATCATTGCAGAAAGCCATCAATCTTGGCATACCAAGCCCTACGAGCTTGCTTAAGCCCATACAATGATTTCTTTAGCCTGCACACAAGAGATGGATTAGTGACAAAGACTTGAGGATTTTACATGTAAATATATTCAGTAATATCTCCATTCAGGAAAGCACACTTTACATCCATGTGATATACCTCCCACTGCTTCGAAGCTGCAATGGCTAAGGCTAGCCTGATGGAGTCCATCTTTGCCACTGGTGGAAAGGTCTCATTGTAGTATATACCATGTACCTATGAGAAGCCCTTGGATACCAATATCTCCTTATATTTAAAAGGTGAACCATAAGAAGAAAACTTAGTTTTGAAAACCCACTTACATTGAACTAGCTTCCTCCCTGGGGGAAGATCAACCAGCTCCCAAGTGTTATTCTTTTGGAGTGAGCTGAATTCTTCTTTCATGGTTTTTTCCCATATTGGATCATCTGCTGCATAGTCATATGTATATTGGTCTGATTCAACCATCATAAATCATTTCTCTACAAACAAAGGGTCTTTCATAAATAGGGCACTCTCAAATTGAGATCTAGTCCTCCTAGAATCACTATGATTTCCAGCTAGTTCCCCAGCTGCATGAATGGTATTTGCTGCCCATTTTGGTCTCGTAGGAATATTAGGATCTGCAATTAAATAATCATTATTAGAAATATCAGAATCAACAAAATCATTAATCTCTTCACTTACATTCAGTGGTTTTGGTGGTGAAGAAGACTCTCCAACTTCAACTACTGCTAAAGGCTCTTCTTGGAACTGAACACTACTTTCAATGAAGGATTTGTTTGTGATAAAATTGATCAGCTTGTATCCTTTTGAATATTTACAGTACCCAACAAATAAACACTCTTGGCTTTGGGGCCGCAAATCCTTTCTCTTTTTTGTTGGAATTCTAGCCCAAGCCCTTGAGCCAAAAATCCTGAAATGGGTCACATCTGGCTTGTGCCTACTCCATGCTTCGAAAGGAGTCATACCATCAAGATGTTTATGAGGAACCTTATTCTGGAAATAGGATGCACATTTTATAGCTTCATCCTAAAACTTTGGTGGCAAAGTCTTAGCCTCCATCATGCAGGTTGCCATCTCTTTCAGTGATCTATTCTTCCTCTCAGCAACACCATTTTGCTGTGGTGTGTAAGGGATAGAATGTTGCATCTAAATACCTGCATATACACAATATTGAATGAAATCAGACTTGACATACTCACCACCACTGTTAGATCTGAGAACCTTGAGTTTCCTCCCAGGCTGGTTTTCAACCAAAGCCTTAAACATTTTGAAGAGGCCGAAAAATTCAGACTTATGCTTTAGGAAGTAAACCCAAAAGTACCTGAAAAATTCATCTATGAATGTCAATGGATATTTGGCCTGACTCATTGACATATGAGTAAATGGGCCAGAAACATCACTATGGATCAACTCAAGAGGTGTAGAGGTTCTCTCATGACTAACTTTCTCAAATTTATGCTCCAGGTGTTTTCCTAAGATGCAACCTTGACAGACTCCTTTGGAAAACTTAATCTTTGGTAACCCTATCCATTTATTTTTAACTAAGATCAGAAAGATACTTATAAGTAATATGGCCAAATCTTTCATGCCAAATATTGCTTTCCTCATTAGCATGAATCAGAAGAGCAGAGGGGTTTGAGTAGGGTAGGAAATGTGAGAACATGTATACCTTCAAAGTGTGATTTGCAACTCCTTTTGCAATGACTTTACCACTTGAGATCTCTGTGATCTCAACTTCATCAGGGGAGAATATGACCTTCTTTGGAGATCCTGTGTGGGTCATCCGATACACTGACAAGAGGTTAGAGGCAAGACCTGGAACATATAATACATTTCTGAACTTACCATGTTCAAGATCAATCCTCCCTTTGCCCAAAATTTCAGTGAGAGAGTCATCTCCCAGTACTATTGGTGGACCTTTCGACATGTCAAGTGAGGTGAATGCCTCCTTGGTAGAAACCATATTTTGTGAAGCTCCAAAATCAATGATGAAGCTAGGTGAGCTTGATGTGCCAGCAACAATGCATGAACTCTCTCTATGTCTTCTGAATTTGATCCTCCTTCCCTCTTCTTTGAGCTATCAGGAAGGGAGAAGCCATTCTTCTCTAGGAGTTGTGTCAGCATGTCAATTTTATTTTTCATGCAAGAGCTTTCAGGATGATTTCCCTTACTGTAGTATGTGCACTTGCTCATTTCTCCTTTGTTCTTCTTCTTCTCGGGGTTCTTCTTGGAACCTTGGGGATCCTCTAAAGACTTGTTCTTGTCTCTCTTTTGCTTAGGTGGATTCTTAGATTTCTTCTTGCCTTTTGAATCCACTCTTGAATCTCTAGGAACCAGAGCTTGGTCTTTGGAAGGTTTGATGGTGCCCATCATCATCAGTTTACCTTGTTATTGTGTGAGAGATTCCATGAACTCTACAAGTTTAGGCCTCTTCTAGGCTCAATATGTCAACTTGGTGGCATGGAAGGTTGAAACAAACACTGAATAGTCAGGTCCAAGCTTCGAGACTATGGCCAAAACCAGTTTCTCCTCCTTTTCAATTCCACCTGTTTTAGCTGCAAAACAAGGGATTTAAACTTGCAAAAGTAGAGTTATAGGGGTTTGAAGCTGCTGGGACTCAAGGAGATCAATTCATTCTCAATTTGATGTCATCTCATCTCATATTTTTTACCAAAAATATCAACAAGCTTCTCCCATACTTCATTTGGTGATGTCAATCCATCAACATGGAAAAGGAGGTCTCTGGATATGCTCATACACAAGAGACCATAGGCCTCATCCCTCCTGTTGTGCCATTTAATTTTCTCTACAACTACATTGGGATCTGCTTCTGTTGCGATAGTCACTCTATAGAGGACTTTCGTTCTCAACAGTATCTCAATTTATGCTTTCCATTAAAAGAAATTAAATGGAGTTAAGATGATCTTCTGAGATTGATCCATAGCTAAAAAATTGTCCCTTCGGTCGGCAAAATGCTCCCAGTCAATGATGTAGAACCTACAATAACAATATGGAAGGAGATAAATTGATCTAAAAAGGCTCTAATACCATGTGGAAATTGAACCTAGGTGTTAGAACAATTACACTGACAAAAATTTCCAATTACACATGCAAATTACACACAAAGGAGACTGAATATGGAATAGAACACTAATCTGTATTGAATAAGTGTATAATAGCCAACCTTGTGAAGTCATAGTCTGCCATAATAAATAATTACATGATATATTTGAATGCATTGTGATGCCATTCGAATTAGTCAAATGCGGGCTTACTAAATCTAGTCAAATCCCCCATAGGTGCATAAAGCAGTTTCCAAATCTGCCTAGGATCTCACGAATTAGCAAAATAAATTAGGAAAGATAATAGGTGATGGAAGGAAAACTCATACATGCTTTTATTAGGAGAAAGGAGAGGAGGATGATGAGGAAAAAAAGCAAGTCAACTTCACCTAGTCATACTTTCCAAATTTCCTTAAAACTCAGTAAAAGCAGAAAAAGGAGATATGCACTAGGGAGGTTCACAAATAAAGAAGAATTGATTCCAAGAGGTTTTTGAAGCACTCCATGAATCAGTTTTAGCAATTTTTACCATCTAGGACATGTGGAGGACAACTTGCATAGAGTGAAAATGAATTAATTTAATGTCTAAGGTAGCTAACTATGGGCTGATTATTCTAACACTTCGAACAAAGGGAACTTGGTGGTGATATTCTGTACCGAGGTGAGTAACTCGGGTAATTTTTTGATGTACCCCTGGAAGTCTCTGTCTTGGTCGAAACTTTCCTTTAGGGTTTCCAGTAGAATGTCAATTGGGCTTATGGAAGGATGCTCTAGATTTGTTTGTTGTGTTATTTTGGTTAAAGACAGGGGTGGGGGTGTAGACAAAAGATCAACAACATTCTCGGCCATTGAGGTATTTGTGCTTCTTTTTTTTTTTGATTGACCTTGTTGTGCTCCCACTTCAACAAATTTCAGGAACTATGCTTCCACCGATATTTTATTTGCAATGGTATTTTTGATGATGTTGACTACCGTGGCTGCTAATTCATCTTCATGTTTTAATGATTCTTTGATGATAAGCTTGCACTTTCATTTCCCTTGATCCTTCTCTCGACTTCTTTTCCTTTTCCTCGAGGTTGCTATCTCCTTCGAAAGTTTGTGGATATTTTATTTGCTTATAGCATATTCAGTGTTTTCAGTTTCTAACTCTCCCCCTTGTTGTTGAGTTGAGACTATGCTTTCTTCAGTTGGATTGGTTATCTGTTGTTCTATCTATGTCTCTTCCCTTTGGGATGTCGGTGGTTTTATTGTAATTTGTAGTCGACCGGTTTCTTCTACTGGTGTCTCCTCCAACACAAATGTGCTGATGTATAATCGAAGCTCATAATATTCTTCTTTTTCTTGTTCTATTAGTGGATCCTCTATTGATAGGTCTGTTTCTTTGGCCTTTGCTGGCATCAACAGTTTTGTATATGACTGTCAAGTTAGCTCTCGAAGGATCTCTTCGATTGTTGGGTAGTAGTTGAGAGTCTTTGCTTTTGCCTTGGCTCCATGCATATACCACACCATGGTATGGTCAATTTCTAACTGTATGTGGGACGTTTTGGGTAGACTTCATCAGATGTTCTAGGGTACCCTCCATCTAGTTATTTGGATTTTCAGCTATTGGAACTAGTTTTCTAACATCACTTTTCCTTTTGCTAGTTCCTTCATTGTTCCAGTTTGGGCAAATGGTTTGAATCTCCACATATGTAATTTTGTGGGTTCTTGAAACTCCTTGTCCTCGACAAAACACAAGTAATATATGACTATGCATATCATAAGGGATGGGAACCTTATAATCCCTCCTGAATCCTGGCATTTTTCACAGATTCCTTTGAGCATGTCGGCGACATACTTAGCCCATCTGTATATTTTCCCTGTGTCGGAAATGGTATCCACTACCTCCAACATATCTATTTTTAGGTCACTTCCTCGACCTATCAGTGTAATCCCAGTGGCTAAGATTTTAGCCACAATTTGTGGCATTCGGGCTTGTATTTGGCTAATCATTAGCCCTTTGGAGTTCTTTCCCGATGATGATCCAGTTAGTTCCTCTACCAACCCTTCTTTTATGCCAACTAGTACTGGGTCACCTTGGTTTGATAAACCAGTCAATTTATAGATTACTTCACTAAATATCTTGACTGGTTTGTCGAAGTAAAATCTTCCATTGTGGTATCGGCTTATGATGAATTTCACTGTTATTTCCTTTGTGCCCCCAAAACCAGCCATGAACGATGCATTTATATAGTTCACAATAGTACTGTGATTTATTTTCTCTGCAGCTGGGGTAGGATTTTTGTCGATATAGGACCATTCTTTGATCTCGACCCATAGTTTCTCCCATGAGTTCTCCTGAACCTTAGCGTTCTTGGTGCTTCTTAGTCTCCTTATTAATGGTGTCTCCGTAGTTTGTAGTTCTTTAGACTTGGCTATAGATCTGGTTTGTTTAGGTGCCATTTTGTCGGTTTTCTCATCGACTTTACTCGGTATTCTCGGCTCTAATCCTTCTGGTTGCTAAGTTGCTCTCTCTGTTTGAAATACTGTAAATGATCATTTTGCGGTCTAGTATTTATAGTTGATGCATTTGACATTTCTGTCGAGGGGTGTATTAATGGCAGATATGATGGTTCAGCGTGAGCACTTGAGTTTGCATTAATGGTGATTTGATTTTGGAGCTCATAGTCATGAAGGCATGATGTGACTTTCGAGTTTGTTGCTCAATGTCGATCATGTGAGTGGTTGATGGTGTTATGTCAATGGGTGTGATGTTGGTTTTCAAAGTGTTGAGTCCCTGTCGTTCTTTTTTATGGATATCGGTTCTATTTTTCTTTTTATATTTTTTTTTCAGATTTTTATAGCTTTTGTTTAACCATTATGGTCATTATATGCTCTTTTTCTTTAAACTTGTTTAGTTTCTATACCACTTTAGTCAAGCACCATTAAAAAGTTTATGAAATACTATGCCTTGTAACGTCCTTAGTCAGACTGATCCGTTGGCATGAATCTCTTAATCTACATAGGGTCCCATCCACTCTATATGTAGCTTTTTGGGTTTTAGTTTTACTCGACTGTTGTATAGTAAAGTCAAATCCCCTACCGACAGGTTTTTGTTTTTTATGTTGCGATCGTACCATGCTTTTTGTTGTTGTTTCTAGATTTCTTGATGTTGTAAAGCAATCAGTTGGTGTTCTTCTAGATTATTTAATTGTAGCAGTCGGTCCTTTATTCCTTGTTCGACATCGACATGTAAGATCTCTACGATAATAGGTTATGTTGTCGAAAGTATAGTGGAACTATGACTTCTTGTCCATAAACTAGTCGAAATAGTGTTTGGTCTATTGAACGCTTGTATGTTGTTCTGTATGTCCATAGTTCTATAGGTATCTTTTCATCCCAATTGTCTTCGTCGGTGTTACATATTTTTGTTAATCCTTTTGTTAATGTTTTGTTAAATGCTTCAATTGCTCCATTCGACTGAGGGTGGTAAGTTGTACTCCGACGGTGGTCAATTTGGAACTAATTTGTTAATGTTCTAATAGTTTTATTAATAAAGTGTATTCCATGGTCACTAATTAGGGTTAGTGGACATCCAAATCAGGTAATGATATTCTCATAGATAAATTTGACAGCTATCTCACTGGAACATGTGGCGACTAGTTCTGCCTCTGCCCATTTGGTTATGTACTCGACTGCAGTTATTATGTACCTTGTGCCTATTCTTCTTGTTGGTATGGGAAATGATCCTATGAATTCAATGGCCCAAAGTTCAAATGTCAAGCTTCGGTTTAGTTATATCAAGGGAATTTATGTAGTAGGCAGAGGTCGACCCTGCTATTGACATCTGTCACATTGGCTTAAAAGCGTTTTATAGTATCTATGAAGTGTCAGCCACCATAACCCTAATTGTTGAATTTTATTTGCAGTTATGTCTGCTTGAAAATGTCCTCCCGCAGGTCCATAATGTGCTTCATACATAATATTATTTCTTTCATGTTCTAGTACACACCTTCTGAGGATGTCATCCAAACCCATTTTATATAAGAATCCATTTATGAGGTTCTATGGTGCAACTTTCATGGCTAAGATTTGTTTCTTATTTGTACTCATGCCTTCTGGTGCTTGCCCATCTTCTAAAAACTGAGCTATTTCCTCTAACTCCGTTGGGACTACTTCTATTCGAAATAAATGTGCATCCAGTAAGTCATCTTTGACTCCTATCAGTTCCTCTCCTGTGTCAATTCGGGATAAGTGGTTGGGACCGACATTTAATTTTCCTAGTCTAACAACAACTTTGAATTCAAATTCTTGGAATAGAAGTAGCTATCAATAAATTCTCCCATGGTGTAAAGGATTATTTACGAGATATTTTAGTGCTTTGTGGTCGGTATAAAAGATAAATGTATTAGCTAGTAGGTAGTATCAATATTTTTGTAGTGCGAAGACCATTCCTAATGCTTCTCTTTCTGTTGTTGAATAGTTTCTTTCTTCTTTTCTTAATTTTCTACTGCTATAAACTATAGGGTAGTCCACTCCATCGTCTCCTAGTTGAGTTAGGATTGCTCCTATTTCCAGGCCTAATGCGTCAATGTGTACATGGAATTTAGTCGACCAGTTTGGAAACCTTAGGATACGTGCTTCGACTAGCTTTCTTTTTAGTTTTTCAAATGATATGTTGCATTCCTCTGTCCAGTCGAACTCCTTATCTTCTCTTAATAGTTCTTCCAGTGGGTAGGTCATGTCTCAATAGTATCTTATAAATTTTCTGTAATATCCGGTATGACGAAGTAATACCCTGACTTGTTTTGGTTTCACTGGTGGTTTTAAGTCTAGGATGATTTTTATTTTTACGAAGTTGACCTTAATTCCTTCTTTACAGACAATGTGTCCTAACAATATCCCTATGGGGGTCAGAAATATGCACTTCTTGATGTTCAAAGATAGTTGGATTTGTTGAAATCATTCCAACATAAGCCTTAGCCATTTGCAATGATCTTTTAACATAGAGTATAGTTTCCAATCATCAAAGTATATTGCACTTGTTTTGTAAATATATTCTTGAAATGTTTTGACCACAATTCTGGAAAATACTGTAGGTGCGTTTTTTAGTCCAAAAGGCATAACCCTGTAAGCAAATGAGCTAAATTCACATATGAATGTTGTCTTTTTATGATCTTCTTTGGCTATTGGTACTTGGTTATAACCTGAGAATCCATCTGTAAAAGAGTATCATTCATGTCCTACAACCTCATTTAAGATTTCATCTACATAAGGAGTTGGAAATGGGTCTGTGAATGTAGCTTTATTTAGCTCTTTGAAGTCGACACAAATCCTTATCTTGGTTGGATCCTATTTCTTTGGTTGAACAGCCATTGTACTTGCCCATTTGGATTGGTCAATAGGGTAGATAATACCTACAACAAGCATGTTATCAATCTCCTTCTTGACTACCTCTTTGTATTTATGATCTAGCTTATATGGTCTTTTCTTTATAGGTCATATATCAGGTTTAATGCCAATCTTCATTTCACCCATTTCATGGACTAAATCTTTGAGATCTTTGTAATGTATGGAAAATACATCCTGAAACTCTTTTAATAAGTTCACTATTTCTGTCATTTGTTCTTCATTCCAGTAGTCTCCAATTTCAGCCATTTTTGGTCAGTCATCACTTGAGATGTTAAATTCTTTAGTTTTGACTTTAGCATCTAGCTATTCTGGTGCTTTGGGTTCATTAATTAGTCATATCCCTTCCTTAAACTATGAAAATGTGGCAGGAAAATCTGTTGCAGTCATTCAATCGATATCTTCTTTGTCGATTGTCTCGACTTTGAACACGATGCAAATTGGTTTTGTTATTTCGGCATGGTTTGATTTCCATCTAAAGCTTTTTCCTTATGGATTTTCATTTTCTATATGTAGTCTTGTTGACTGTAGTATTGTCTCGGTTTTTATATTATTACAGTTTATTCTTGGTCGGCTGTATTTTAGGGTTTTGTTTCCTGTCGGTTGTATAAATGCTTTGATCTATTTTGTTGTTTCGACCAGATTCTCATCTTGTGGTATAAAGTTGAAATCTTTGATAAAATTCTCTTTTAGTTCATGCCATAGGAATGTTTCACCTCAATCTTCTTCCATTTTGTACGATTTTTTTGGTAAGTTGGAGAGTGTTGATGTAAATAGGTGCAGCCATGTACGTTCATCCTTATACCCAACTCTTTTCCATTGTTTTTCACATGTCCTTATGTGGTATTCTGGATCCTGTCCTTGGATGAAAATAGCTATTTGGGCTTCATTGGTTAACTTTTTCCCTCCAAATATTTCTATGAAGAAATTTGAAACTATTGTCCATGTCTGTAGTCTTACTTGATGGGTATCCCACCATCTAGCAACTTGTCCTTTAAAAGTTTCCACTAAGCTTTGTATTCAACCATGTTCGCTAATGTTTCTGGATACTTGTTCTATATGCATGACTGGTGATTCTCTTTCTTTGTACTGTTAGAATAATCAACCCATAGTTAGCTACCTTAGACATTAATTAATCAAATTTTTGTCTTATTTTCCTAGTTTCCATATTCCACCTTATGTAAGTTGTCCTACACACATCCATAGTGGTAAAACTTGCTAAATTTGAGTCATGGAGCACTTGGGAAACCTATTGGAATCAAATCTACTTTATTCCTGGCCTCCCTAGTGCATGTATTCTTTTTCTTCTTTATTGCCTACTTTTTCTGAGTTTTAAGGCAATTGGGAAAGATTGAATATGTGAAGTTAACTTGTTTTTTGTCCTCATCAACCTCCACTATTTTATCCTATGAAAAGCATGTATGATTTTTCCTTCCACCACCTATTAGTGTGCCTAATTTCTTTTGCCAATTCATGAGCTCCTAGACAGATTTGGAATGTGCTTTATGCACCTATGGGGGATTTTCTTAGATTTAGTAAGCCTGCTTTTGACTAAATTCGAATGGCATCTTCATGCATTCGAATATCTCATGTAAATATTTATTTTGGTAGCCTATGAATTCATATTTTTGGCTATTGTACACTTATTCAATACAGATTAGTGTTCAGCTCCATTATTCAGTCTCCTTTGTGAGTAATTTGCATGTGTAATTGGCAATTGTTATGAGTGTAATTGTTCTAACACCTGGGTTGAATTTACACATGGTATGAGAGCCTTTGTAGATTTATTTCTCTCCTTCCAATTTTTTTTGTAGGTTTGACATCATTGTCTGGGAGAATTCTGCTAACTAACGGGACAATTTCTAAGCTATGGATCAATCTCAGAAGATCATCTTGACTCCATTTAACTTCTTTGAATGGAAAGCAAAGATGGACATACTGTTGAGAGTGAAATGCCTTTACAGAGTGACTATGGCAATAGAAGCAGATCCCAATGCAGTTGTAGAGAAGAATAAATGGCACAATAGGAGGGATGAGGCCTATGGTCTCCTGTGTCTGAGCATATCCAGAGACCTCATTTTCCATATTGATGGATTGACATCACTGAATGAAGTATGGGAGAATTTTGTTGATCCTTTTAGAAAGAAATATGAGATGAGGGGACATCAAATTGAAAATGAATTGATCTCCCTGACTCCCAATAGCTTTGAATCCCTGCAACTCTATTTTTCCAAGATCAAAGCACTTGGTTTGTAGCTAAAACAATGTGGGATTGAAAAGAAGGATGATCAGCTGATATTGGACATACTCTCGAAGCTTGGATCTAACTATTTAGTGTTTCTTTTGACCTTCTATGCCACAAAGTTGACAGCTTGAACCTGGAAAATGCCTAGCCTTGCAGATTTCATGGAATCTCTCACACAAGAACAAGATAAATTGGTGATGATGGTCACCATCAAACCATCCAAAGGCCAAGCTCTGGTTGTTAGAGATTCAAGGGTGGATTCAAAAAGCAAGAAGAAAGCTAAAAATCCACCTGAGCAAAAGAAACACAAGAACAAGTCTCTAGAGGAGCCTCAAGGTTCCAAGAAGAACCCCCAGAAGAAGAAGAACGAAGGAGAAATGAGCAAGTGTGCATACTATAGTAAGGGCGATCATTCTGAAAGCTCTTGCATGAAGAAGAAAATAGACATGCTGACCCAACTCCTGGAGAAGAATGGAATCTCCCTTCTAGACAGCTCAAAGAAGAGGGAAGGAGGATCAAGTTCAGAAGACATAGAGAGAGTTAATGCATTGGTTGCTGGCACATCAAGCTCACCTAGTTTCGTCATTGATTCTGGAGCTTCAAGACATATGGTTTCGACCAAGAATGCATTCACCTCACTTGACATGTCGAAAGGTCCACCAATAGTACTGGGAGATGACTCTCTCACTGAAATTTTGGGAAAAGGGAGGATTGATCTTGACCATGGTAATTTCAGCAATGTGTTGTATGTTCCAGGTCTTGCCTCTAACCTCTTATCGGTGTATCAAATGACCCACACAGGGTCTCCAAAGAAGGTCATCATTAGAGGAAATTTCAACTCAAAATGGGCCTTTTAACTTTTATTCAAATTCCATGTCATGATGTGTTAGCCAATGAAATTGATTTAAATTTGAAATACCGTATAGGTCTTAAACACATTTTTAATATAAATTTGGGGATAGGTATCATAAAAAAAAACTACTTTTTTTGTTTGTATTTTTGACATATCTCCCCGTGTTTTTACTCAAAATTCGATCGGGGGAGCTCGTTGGATTCAGAATTAAATTCCCCATCCAACGAGATCTCTCAATCAAAATTTGAGTAAAAACCTAGGGAGATATGTAAAAAATACAAACAAAAAAGTAGTTTTTTTTTTCTTCCTCCAAAATTAATAAATATTATTTTATTATTTTAACTATTATTTTATTAATTCATTTTAGGAGGCCCATTTGGAGTTGAAATTTCTTCTAATGATTCTCCCCCGATGAAGTTGAGATCACAGAGATATCAAGTGGTAAAGTCATTGCAAAAGGAGTTGCAAATCATACTTCGAAGGTATACATGTTCTCACACTTCCTACCCTACTCAAACCCCTCTGCTCTTCTGATTCATGCTAATGAGGAAAGCAAGCTTTGGCATGAAATATTTGGCCACCTAAATTACAAGTATCTTTCTAATCTTAGTGAAAAAGTAATGGTCATAGGGTTACCAAAGATTAAGTTTTCCAAAGGAGTCTATCAAGGTTGCATCCTAGGAAAACACCCAAAGCATAAATTTGAGAAACCTAGTCATGAGAGAACCTCTACACCTATTGAATTGATGCACAGTGATGTTTCTGGCCCATTTCCTCATAGATGAATTTTCCAGGTATTGTTGGGTTTACTTCCTGAAACACAAGTCTAAAATGTTTGGCCTCTTCAAAGTATTTAAGGCTTTGGTTGAAAACTAGTCTGAGAGGAAACTCAAGGTTCTTTGATCTGACTATGGTGGTGAGTATGTCAATTCTGAGTTTATTAAATATTGTGTAAATGTAGGTATTCAGATGCAACATTCTATCCCTTACACACCACAGCAGAATGGTGTTGCTGAGAGGAAGAACAGATCACTGAAAGAGATGGAAACATGCATGATGGAGGCTAAGACTTTGCCACTGAAGTTTTGGGTCGAAGCTATAAACTATACATCCTATATCCAGAATAGGGTGCCTCATAAACAACTTTATGGTATGATTCCTTTCGAATCATGGAGTGGGCACAAGCCAGATGTGAACCATTTCAAGATTTTTGGCTCAAGGGTTTGGGCTAGAATTCCAATAGAAAAGAGAACGGCTTTGTAGACCCAAAGCCAAGAGTGTCTATTTGTTGGGTACTCTGAAGATTCAAAAGGGTACAAACTTATCAATTTGAGCACAAACAAATCCTTCATTGAAAGGTGTGTTCAGTTTCAAGAAGAGCCCCTAGCAGCAGTGGAAGTTGGAGAATCCTTTTCACCACCAGAACCTCTGAATGTAAGTGAAGAGATATTTGAACATGATGATTCTGATATGTATGATAATAATGATTTGATTGTAGATCCTAATATTCCTACAAGACCAAAATGTACAGCCAATACCATTCATCCAGCTGGAGAACTAGTTGTAAATCCTAATGATCCCAGGAGGACTAGATCTCAGTTTGAGAGTGCTCTATGCATGAAAGATCCTATGTTTGTAGAGAAATGTTATCTGATGGTTGAATCAGATCCATAGACATATTAATATGCAGCAAATGATCCAATATGGAAAGAATCCATGGAAGAAGAGTTCATCTCACTCCAGAAGAGCAACACTTGGGAGCTGGTTGATCTTCCCCCAGGGAGGAAGCTAGTTCAGTGTAAGTGGGTGTACAAAACCAAATTTGCTGCTGATGGTTCACCTATGAAGTACAAGGACAGATTGGTAGCCAAGGGCTACTCACAAGTTCATGGCATAGACTACAATGAGACCTTTTCACCAATGGCAAAGATGGACTCCATCAGGCTAGCCTTAGCCATTGCAGCTTCAAAGCAATGGGAGGTACACCACATGGATGTGAATTGTGATTTCATGAATGGAGATATCACTGAAGAGATATACATGAAGCATCCTCAAGGATTTTCTACTAACCCATCTTTTGTGTCCAGGCTAAAGAATTCATTGTATGGGCTTAAGCAAGCCCCCAGGGCTTGGTATGCCAAGATTGATAGCTTTCTGCTATCACTGAAGTTTGTTCGATGCAAATCAGATCCAAATGTCTATTTGAAGCTGATTCATGATTCATTAATGATCATTGTTTTTTATGTTGATGACCTTCTCATTACAGGAAGCTCAAACGATGAAATTGCTTCCTTGAAGGATGCAATGAACCATGCCTTCTCAATGACAAATTTGGGCTTATTGAACCAATTCTTGGGGTTCAAGATTGCTCAAACCAAAGAAGGAATCAAAGTACATCAGTCCAAGTATGCCTTGGATTTTTATGAACAAATTCAAAATGAAGGATTGCAAGCTAAGCAAGACTCATTTCCTTTCAAGAGTTAAGCTTGAAGAAGCTGATTCTTCACATATGGTAAACAATACACTGTATAGGCAATTGATTGGATGTTTGTTGTATATTACACACACTATACCTGATATTTCTTATGCATTAAGTGTAGCTTCTAGATACATGGATCAGCCTCATGAGATCCATTGGAAAGCAGCCAAAAGGATCCTTAACTTTGTTCAAGTAACGAGGACTCATCCCGATCGAAAATTTGAGTAAAAACATAGGGAGATATGTCGAAAATACGAACACAAAAAGTAGTTTTTTTCTTTCTTCCTCCAAATTTAATCAATATTATTATATTATTTTAACTATTATTTTATTATTTTCCTTAGGAGGCCCATGTTAGACCCCAAAATTCCTCTAATGTCTGGTCCAAGTACAATCCTGTTCACTGGGCTATCTCAAGTCATTGGTGTCCTACACCTTCTTCCATACAAAGCTTCATACAAAATCATCCCCAAGGATGCATGTTATCCATTGTTATAAGCAAACTCTACCAAGTGCAAGTAATCTTCCCACTTGGTTGGTTTGTCCATCACGTACATACGAAGCATGTTTTTAAGCACTTGGTTCACTCTTTCGGTCTGCCGATCTGTCTGAGGATGGTATGCAGTGCTGAATTTTAGCTTTGTAGCCATATCTGCAAACAACCCCTTCCAAAAGTTGGAAGTGAAGTTGATATCTATGTCAAAGACTATTGCCTTCGGCAATCCATGCAATTTGAATATGTCCTTCATGAAGATCTTTGCAATGTCATCCATCTTATGCGTAGACTTAATGAGTATAAAATGCACTGCCTTAGTCAACCTGTCCACCACAACAATGATGGAATCATGTTTTCTCCCAGTCATCAGCAATCCTATAATGAAATCCATGGAAATAACTTCCCATTACCATTCTGGTACTGGAAAAGGTTGCAACAAACCTACTGGATGTTGATGCTCAACCTTTACCTATTGACATTTCATACACTTTGAAATGTACTAAGCCATGTCCTTTTTCATTCCTGGCCAAAAGTACTACTTCCTAGCTGTAGCAATGGTCTTCTGATATCCTGGGTGACTAGAATACAGAGCTTGATGGATTTCATCCATAACAACTCTCCTCAAATCTGCTACATCTGAAATATAAATTCTACCTTTATAAGTGAGAAGACCATCTTCTTCAAATTTATATCCCTCATACCTATTCTCAACACTTTGTTGTTTCAATTTGTCTTTTACCTGCTCATACAATTCATCTCTAGTAGCATGACTAACAATTTGTTGCCTCAAATATGGTTGGCAAATACTAAGCGATTCCACATGCATTTCTTTCACCTTCCTACTGAGTGCATTAGCTACCTTATTCTCTTTCCCTTTTATGTGCTTGATTTCGAAATCAAACTCACATAAAAATTCTAGCCATCTTGCTTTCCTAGCATTCAGAGTAGGCTGATCAAACAAATACTTCAGTCCACAGTGATCTGTTCTGAACTCAAATCTCCTACACATCAAGTAATGCCTCCACATCTCAAGGGCATGTACTATGGCTGCAAGATCTAGATCATCAGTGGCATAGTTCTTCTCATGCTCCTTCAGCTTTCTTGACTCATAACATATCACGTGGTTGTCCTACATAACGACTCCCCCAAGCCCTTGTCCGCATGCATCGGTACACGCCACAAAGTATTTCTCTGGGTCTACAAATTTAAGGACAAGCGCACTGGTGAGAAGATTCTTCAACCACTGGAAACTTTCTTCACACCTCGATGTCCATTTGAACTTTTTCCCCTTCTTTTGCAAAGAAGTGATGGCATGTGCAACTCTGGAGAATTCGTCAATGAACCTCCTATAGTATCCTGCAAGTCCCATAAAAAATATTACATCTGTCACATTTCTTGGAGTAGGCCAATTCATGATGGCTTCAATCTTTTCAGAGTCCACAGATATACCCTCTTCTAAGATAATGTGACCCAAATATTGAATTCTATCTCTATAGAAGTCACACTTGCTCAGTTTTGCATACAGCTGATGCTCCCTAAGCAATTTCAATGTCAACCTCAAATGCTCTTCATGCTCTTTCCCATTCTTAGAATAAACAATAATGTCATCAAGGAAAACAAGAACAAACTTGTTCAAATACCTGCTGAAGACGCTATTCATAAGGCACATAAATGTAGCTGGTGCATTTGTGAGACCAAATGGTACCCCTACAAACTCATAATGTCCATTCCTTGTTCTGAAGGCTATCTTGTGAATGTCTTCATCGTTGATTCTCACCTGATGGTAACCAGACCTCAATTCAATCTTGGAAAATACCTTTGCTCCTCTCATTTGATCAAAGAGGTCATCAATCCTGGGCAAAGGATTTTTATTCTTCATAGTAACCTTGTTCAACTGTTTGTAATCGATACATAACCTGAGTGTACCATCTTTCTTCTTTACAAATAGAACTGGTGCTCCCCAAGGAGACACACTCGACGAGATATACTTCTTTTCCAACAAATCTTGCAGTTGCATCTTCAATTCTAGCATCTCCAGTGTACTCATTCTGTAGGGTGCCTTGGACACTGGTGCTGTTCCTGGCACAAGTTCAATTGTGAAATCAAAATCCCTCCTTGGAGGAAGCCCTGGAATCTCATCAGTAAACACATCTCAGAATTCCTGTAACACCTGACAGTCCTCCAACCTAGGAGTTTCATCTTCTGATGTCTCCAAAATGTGAGCTACATACAATTGGAAACCCTTCCTATAGAACTTTTTTAACTGCATTGCTGAACCTGTCGTAATGAAATCACCTCTAAAATACCTTTCACAACTACTAGGTTCCCTTCTTCACTCATGCATTCGAAAGTCTTATTGTAGCAGTCAAGCTTTACCTTGTGAGCTTCTAACCAATCCATTCCAATGAGAACATCATAGGAACCAAGAGGTCGAACATTCAGATCTACACAAGTGACCAATCCATCCATGACCAATGGACATTTCTCTACCACTTCACTAACCTTTCTCTTATTTCCAGTGGCTAGCTGAACTAACCAAGACTTCCTATGCTTTACTTTCTTAAAAGCACAAATCTCCAGTACTCTAGGAGTAATGTAACTGTGCATAGAACTAGGGTCAATCAAAATAGAAATAGAGTGCTCAACAACCTTACCTGCTACTTCAACCACAGTTTTCTAGTTATCTACCTGGCGGTCCTCCAGTGCTGAATAAATCCTAGGGACTGTTTCTGCTTCTTGAATGTTGTAAGCTGGCCTTGCACTCTAATTCTCGAGTGGACAATTTCTACACATGTGGGGTCCTCCACATTTCCAACATTGAAGTGGCCATCTATTCTATTGTGGATCTTTAGGATTTTCTTGTGTCATTCCAACTGGTTTACTCACAGCTTGAGATGGTTGCTTCTGCTGATTTCTAAAGTTAGAAGGTTTGAAACCTTTCTTTATTTGGTCAAACTTCTCATTCCTCTTGTCCTTCCATGCCTTATGGTAATCCGACTTACCTTTTCTTTGATCATAGCAATAATTAGCCTTCCTTATTTCTTCTTCAAACGTTCTAGGTTCATAAAACTCAATTCTATCTTTGTAAGACTGGGGTAATCCACTACAAAAATGCTAGACCTTTACTTTTTCATCTCTAATGTACCGTACATACCTAAACAACTCCAAAAACTTATTTGTATACTCTTCCATGGTCCGCGGTCCCAATCTCATCTCATGGAACTCCTTAATCTTGTCATCATAATACCTGTCAGAGAGGTATTTCTGCTTGAAATACTTCTTGAACTGTTTCCACTTAAGCCTCCTTTCACTGATCCTATTTACTTGCTTGAAGTGTTCCCACCAAATGGACGCCCTTCCATTCAGATTGAATATGGAAACTCTTGCCTTCATGTTTCCTGAAAAATCATGCACTTGAAAGTACTTATTTATCCCAAGAAGCCAAGCTTCATCCTCTTGTCCAGTCTTTACCTCACCATCAAATGTAGGAGGTTTAGCTTTCCTAAATTCATCTCGAGAGATATCCCTATGGTGTCTCTTTCTTTTTCTTTTATGAGAAGAAGAACTTGAATCCCTGTGGGATTCTTCAGAGTCAGATGATCCACTAGAAGTCCTTCTCCTTCTCCTAGTACTACTCTTATTGCCTTCTAGTCTTACTATACCTCATCCAGAATGTATCTTTCGTTGCAAGTATGTCAAACCTTGCAACATTGCAGCATTCAACTGATGTTGCTCTTCCTGGGCTTTCATTAAGCTTCTCATGGTGGCTACAACATCTGACGCTGTCTCTTGGAATCTCCTTCCCTTAGACTCCATGTCATCATTTTTTTTATGGACATTTTCTCCTATGGCATCTTGGGCACGCTCATAAGAATCTCAAGCATCATATCCATCACGAGTTCTCATAACTGAACTACAACTTACTTACCAAACTGCACTACCTGGATTACTGCTCTTGAAGGTGACTATGATTCTACAAACGTGTTAGTAACACAAACGTTATATGCATAGCATTGATATAGATCTGAATTACTCACCTTCTCTTTGAAAAATCATAAAATAATAAATTTTCCCAAACATAAGATTTTCTTCATCAAAGAACGTTTTTTGCAATATAGCGCATAAGATCGCTTCCACTTTCCCCTTTTCAGCCCTGAAAATCCACTAAAAAACCCCCGAAAATCCCGTTGAAAAACAGCTGAAATTTGCTAAGAAATCCCACTGAAAAAAACTCAAAATTTCCTTCTACAGGATCAGGTCTTATCCCAACTAACATTCCGATGTTTCGGTGGTCAGCACAACTAACTTCCTCCGTTGTTCATCGGCGATCGAGTGTCTTGTGCATCGGGTGGTTAGTCGTCTAGGTAGCCGCAACGGCGGACGTTCAATCCACTAACCATCACTGATGGCTGACGAATCGAGGACTTAGAATTTTTTTTGAAATATATATATATTATTTTTTTCCCCCTTTTGTCTTCCTTTTTGTCGTTTGATCGGCTCCATTCTCTTCTTTTTGTCGGTGAAATAGTTCCATCAACAGCCACAACGATGGCCCACCATCTTCAATCTTCTTCCGATCGGCGGCCCAATCTCTTGTGAAATAACCCGATTGGTATCAATAGTCTCTTCCTGTCGAAATACTAGTGCCATAGGCTTCCGAAATGGCGACGCACGAACCACTAACTTCTGTCGATCCAAATAGCTAAATGTCGCTAATCACTGATGGCCTCAACACTTAGTCAATTTTTTAAAAATCTTTCTCTTCTTCTTTCCACAAGACATAATATCTATCGGTGTCCGGCGATCGAAGCTCCTCCCTGTCAGAAGACTAGTGCTCTAGGCTTCCGCAACAGTGGATGCACGAAACACCATCTTCTTTCGATAATCGATGATTTCAGGCCTTAGAAAATTTTTTAAACTTTTAAACTTTCTTTCTTTACGACATCATATGTTGGAGGCCTTACCCGTCGGACCCGTAGTTGTCTAGCCATCCGCAATGGTGACGCTTGTTCAACTATATTCTACCGATGGACGTTGAACACTTAGAAAATTTTCCACAATTTTCCTTCCAAATGTTCTCCATTGGGTGTGCTTCCGCCTAGCTCTCCGCTACATCGAAAGTCCTTCCCATGAAGTGTTTTGATGAACCGATAGTTTGAACAATTAGACAAATTTGTGGAAGTTTCCTATCATCAACCTCTAATCTTTGCGGGGCAGAAAGAAATCCTACTTCTGTCACTACATCTTCATGGTCCATTCAAGCCCATGCTGCAACATGGGCTCTGATACCACACTTTAACATCCCCACCTCTCCGACTCGCGAAGAGGACGCTACCATGGCATTAACCATCCGAGCTACCAGCCCCATGAACATGTGAATTCATAAAATGTTGAAACAGAATTCATTGAAGTAGAACATACACAGATGAAATTATTTATCATACATAGCAGAAGCAACATACATTCGTGCAAACATTCATTCAACATGTTCATCATAATCATTAACAGTAAATGGGATTGCAGAAGTAAAATAGACAAGATTACTTATCTTATAAGAACTTGTTCTGCAACTAGCTACATCACTGCAACATTGCACCCAACCATAGGCCAGCATGCTCCTTAATCTCTCAGCAACACTGCCACCCCCGAGCTGGGCATGATTCTCCAAGTAATAAGTAACAAGCAAGCTTACACAAAACACAACCAAGCCAACACAGTTGGGTTTATCAGGCCATCAATGAGCCAGCCAAGCCAACATGGTCAGGTTTATCAGGCCATCAAGGAGCTGGTAAAGGCTAAATGCTAAGCTGGTGAGCCCATTACAGAGCTAGGAACACCTACACCAGAACTAGCTTGACTTCTAAGACACCCACACACACCCAACACAAGGAATCAGTCCCTTCTCTACTGCACAGTGTTTTAGGCCCTGCCTTCCCTTCCAGTGCTATTTAGGGGTTGTGGAGAAGAAATCCAACACTCTAGCTCTGTCCGTGTGGTTTCCAAACACACTAGGTTTATCAAGCAAGCCAAGCCCTCATCCATGCTCCCAACACATTCCGAATACCAACCTTTGCACGCATGCAATTAATCAGCAATTATAGATTAATAGGGGAAAATGACTCATGAGTCATTTTTGGCCCTATCATAGCCAAAACGGCTCCAAACAATCTGCAGCATCCCCAAAGCATAACAACATACACAACCAACAAACATGGGGAAACAATAGCTCGTTCTACACAACGAAGCCACTGGGGAAAAATTATGAAACCCACACTGGGGAAGAAAATGCAATATCCCAACCTGTGTGTGAAGGAAACTTGCACCAGATCCCAAAATGTAAAGAAGACCACAACTAACACAACATAAGGGAGACCATAGAAACACAACGAATCTTGAGGAGAACGTCAGCAACCATAACTCATGGGAAGAACAATGGTCCCAATCCCAACACTGAAATGATGGGAAAATTACATGGCCATACTAGTATGTAAGAAGATCATATAGCTGAAAACATGAATGTCCCTTCACAGGAAAATTGTGGATGAAAGAGCTTGGCTCCTAGCTCGCTGCTGTGCGTCAAAACCAGGAAAAATTCTATGCATGGGAATGAATAAGAATCCCACCCCTGCGTGAAGATGAATAGCCATCCACCCCTATGTGAGGATGAATAGACAATGGAGAGAATGCATAGTCATTCCTTTTCCCATCGTGAGGTTCAATCTGCTGGTGGAGTGTGCATGTGGGCAAGGACTGACAATCTTACCACACTCCACTCCCAGCCATAACTGCCCCAACTAATAGCAGCAATTCTTAGTGGTGGTGGTTGGATAAAACAAAGAAAGATGGGAAAAATCAAAACAGGGTAGTGACGCATGGATTTTCTCTCATGGCTCAAGGTTTGACAATTCCCCCACCCTTATCCTTGTGAAAATCATGCCCTTTCTCAATTTAGTTGTCGTGAACGTAGTTGGTTGGGTTATTTAATTAAAGATGCATATTTACATGATGACAAAACTCAATATGTATGTTGCATGCCCTGATATGCCATCGGTGACAATTTAAATCTGAAACATAGCATAACAAATCAATGGTGGGGCCTTGGCCTTTAGCTCCACACCATGATCATTTACAATATATATACATCATATACATCTAATGCAACAGGGTCAAAACTGGGGTGTTACATCCAGCAACTTTTGGTCTGCTACCATGATCAATGTGCACCATTGGATTCCACCTTTCTCACCTATGAAATGCATCATTCAAATTATGTTAAACCAAGCATAATATAGGCATTAATATCGGTCATTTAATTTCCCAATTGGCATGATAGTTCAAGCCTCATCAAGGATACTTTGATATTTTTCATGCCTTCCCAACAGGCACATGAGCTCATTCATGTCCATTCTTGGGTAGGGAATTAACTATTCCAACATTTATAATTATTTTAAGCAAATAGACACATTCTATATTCAGCCATACATGCATTCAACAATCTTTTGTTTTCACAATGCATAAGTATATATATATAATCAAAGAAAGAAAGAGAGAGCAGCAAGAGTTTTTCCCCTCTTTGTCTTGTTCCATCCTGGAACACACACCACCACTGTGGTTTTCATGCTCTCAACCTCTTTCACTTCACCGTGAATGCTGGACCAATCCCTCTTGGTCATGACACTTAGTGTCTCCAGTCTATTTCAGACCTCTCAACCATGGAGCCTCCCCGCATGGCTTATCTCAGCTGCTAGGACCTTCACAGTCTTACTAGCACCTTTTTCATCGCTGCTCATTCTGAGCTCTTTAGGACAGTCACATGTCCACATGCACCCCTAGGATTCTTTCATAATCCTCGCTCCCGGCGATACCTATATCCAAACATTGAATAGATTCACATGTTTAGTTTATTCTCATTGGTTTTATCTCTAGAACAAGCGTTTAAAACATCATAACGAAATCATATACACATGTATATTTATAAGCAAAATATTGCAAAATAATCCAATACTTATCTGTATTGTGCATTTCCTTGTTGGTCCACAGGATCGTGCTTCACTTTGCAAGCCTTGGGATTGCCTATGGACTTGGATGTTAGGTCAGCACATAGGATGCTTCACA